>CACVBM020000244.1:0-327260 GCA_902728155.2 Microthlaspi erraticum | reverse complement strand
AAAAATGTTGCTAAACTCGTTTTCTATTGATTTGATCAGAAAAGGAAAGTAAAGCAATGTTCTTTCTTTGTGTATATTACTATTAGATACGTTGATTTGGTTAAAACTTAGAAACAAAAAGAGTGTTTTTTTTCCTTGACAAACAATGGCACAGAATGACCATATCAACGGGCAGAACAACAAGGGTGATAGGATGGTACCACTCCCATCCTCATATCACTGTACTTCCTTCCCATGTTGGTATGTATACTATCAAGTTACGACTTTTTTTCTATCTAGCAACTTTTCAGTGAGGGTTGAGTAGCATAGCTATGTCCTGTTTTTGCTGGCAGATGTTCGGACACAAGCAATGTATCAGCTTTTGGATACTGGCTTCATTGGCCTCATCTTTTCTTGTTTCAGTGAAGATGCAAGCAAGGTTAGTCTTGTATCTATAATCATTTTATTGGAAAAAAAAGGAAACTTTGCAAGAAAAGTTCTTCTCACTTGTTGGATGAATTGGATGTATAGGTTGGAAGAATCCAAGTTATCGCGTTCCAGTCCTCTGATGGAAAGCCCAATACTCCTCCTAAACCATTGAGCCTGCGACTTGCAAATAAAGATTCTGTCGTCGATTTAGAATCCTCATTAAGTTCTTCAGACTCGATATTCCAGAGTTCCTCTTCTGCTCGGGGAGACAATCCTGAGCAAGACACTAGTGATACAGCTACCACTTCTGGCATTAAGGTCTGAAGCTCTATAGTTCTCTATGTTCAGCCGAGTTTAGTGAAAGTTGTCAAATGTTAATTTATATATATATGCACATTGATGTTTGAGCCTTGTATGTGTGTTAGGGTGGAGGACGAGTTTCAGATTTTGGGGATTTCTTTGTAAACAATGCTGAAGCCAACACCATGGGGAGAGATGTGACAAGTGGAAGCTACAGCTCAGGCAATCTCAGCAGCTCAGTTGTGGGAATTGATCCAATGGACATGTCTGAAAGCATGCAAGAGGCTATGCTTCGTTCAAATATGGAAACCAGGTACTTGTTCTCAGCATCCGCATTTGGGGCTTATGAACAACATTGCTCCATTCACTAATCCAAAACTTGTTTAACGTGCAGCGGTGTAGGGTATGTTAGAAAAGAAGTCCCGCTCCATGTTTTGCCGACTTCAACCCTTGTTCAGCTCAATTCACCTTTAGCATCTTTTAAGGATCTGCAAAGAGTACTCTACGAGGAGGAACGAGCAGCGTACCACCAATCTCTCCTGCAAAACACCAGGTTTTCGACTCTCTCAAGTCTTTTTATACATCATAGAGAGTTGGTGCAAAAAGCTCATTATGTTTCTTCTTTAGAGCCGGGAAAGTACATCCTCTTGCTTTCATTCACAACACATCGACATATCAGGCTTCCATGTGCAAGCTGATTGAATACTGGTTAGTCAAGCGTGTACAAACATTTGAATACACGAGGTTTTTCTCATTTGTTGCGTTTTTACATAGGTAGGCTTCATTTTTTTTTTCTTTTTTTTTGCAGCTTGAGTCCCGCCATTAACGCACTTCAAGATAGGGTGAAGGAAAACAAGATCCGGGTATGATTCTCCCCTCGTAATCACTCTCACTCTCATGGATGTTGTGTTTGTGTTTGGTTTTGAAACATATCGTCTTGTGTGTTGAGTAGTTAGCAATGCTGATGGAAGAAGCCGAGGCTCTGGAGGCACAGAAACTTAAAGGTTCAGCAGAGACGAGCGGAGTAGCACCTCGTCTGGCTCACGGCTCTGGCAGCCGAAGCAGAAGAGGATCCTCCTAGTACCACTGATAGTAAAATTGATATTTCCAAAAATGCCACTACCATTACAACTGATATTTCCAAAACTACCACAAACTGAATTTTCCAAAAACACCACTAAAACTGATATTT
Organism: Microthlaspi erraticum; assembly: GCA_902728155.2. NCBI lineage: Eukaryota > Viridiplantae > Streptophyta > Magnoliopsida > Brassicales > Brassicaceae > Microthlaspi > Microthlaspi erraticum. Next base: position 325,360 of record CACVBM020000244.1, on the reverse strand, counting down.
CCAAAATTACCACTAATACGAAAACTGAATTATCCAAAAATACCACTAAAATTCGTTTGACAATTCGAAGTTATAATACGGACTATCTAAAGCAACATATTTGAATTGCTTTACTTCATTCGTTTGACAAAATGTGGTTAAACCTGAAGAGAAAATGAAGAGCAAAAACTGATCTTCATGCATTTGGCAAAACCCAAAAAGTCAAAATTTGCATTACACACACAAAAAAAGAGAGGGAACAAAGTTGTAGCTTTAGCAAACTGAGATTCCTTCTTACAAATCTGATGGATCCTTAACAAACTGAGTTACATCAGATACCAAACTATGATGCACAGGCTTCAAACCTTTTCTCAACCAACGTTTCAACAAGGCCAGCTCTAATCTTCTCACCTGCAATCAAGTAAAACAACTCCATTTAGCTATACTACACACACGTTTCAGGCAATTCGAAGTTCTAAATATCCATTCTGTGAATCGAAGTGTAGTGTAAAGCAAGGGGAGACAAAAACGAACCTGTCTAACAATGAAAGGCTCCTCAGCTCGACTCAAAGGCTCGGTTAATACGGTTAAAAATCCATTTCTGTTCCCGTAAACGATATCTGTGAAGGGTCGATCACCCACCTGCCCCAAAACACACAACACATAAACATCTCATCTACCAAGAATCAAATTCCAGTTTCACCCCTAAACATTTCATTATAACTAAGTTACCATGATTAGCTCCGAAGATGTGCAACCAAAGTGTTTCTCAACTTCTTCAGCCGTTCCTGCAGGCTTCTTTACTCCTATAATCATGAATCAAAAACAGCCTTTATCAGTTACAATGCTCTAAACCAAGAGAATAAAACAGAGTCATTAGTAGATAGATCAAGGAACTTACTGTGTCTCAACACTCTAATCCCTATTTCAGCTTCCAATGCTTTAGCTTTCGAATCATCATGATCATATTCCGTAAGCCCTAGTTTTTCACCAAAAAGTTAGCTTCTTCAATCAACCAGAAAATTACAACCAACCAAACACAGAAAAACTCAAACTTTATCCAAAATTTACCAGCGGAATTGCTAAACACGGCGATGTCATGGCCAAAAACGGCTTTACACTGCTCAATCGAAGCCCGGAGTGGTGGCCAAATCGCTAGAGAATAAGGAGCCGTGAGGGTATTATCTTTATCAAACACTACACCTTTGAAGCCCTTTCTCTTCAGCTCTCCCCAGTCAATGTACCGCAAATCCTTCACAGAAACATGCGGGATAACCAAATTCCGATCTCTAACAACTACAGAAACCGAAGAAACGATACCCTCTACGTTGATTCGTTGCCCAATAGCCGCTTTCAGATCTGCCCACCACATGTTCGACGAAATTGCCAAGCCGGTGTTGCCTTCTACTTTCGGAAGCACCAATTCGCGCGGCTCTTCGTCAATTCGTTCGGAGATCCGGTTAGAGAATCCTGGATCGTCGGTCGGGGAACTGAATTGGTAAAGAAGAAACGAATCCTCGAAAGGAGGTCGGCGAAGATTCTGCTTCTGCCTTCGATTGTTTGTCGTCGTTTGCAGAGAAGAGGAAGAAGACGAAGGAGAAGGAGGAGAACAAATGGGTTTGGTGGAGCAAGAGATGAAGTTAGGGTTTCGTTTGCTACGGGAAGGAGGAGGAAGAAGGAAACTTTTGGGGATTGGGTAGTAGAAAGTAGTGGAGGCAGCCATCGATGGGGTCTGCATCTCAGCCTTCTTTATAATATTCTTTTACTCTTTATTGACCAACAACATCAAAAATAAAATTGTAGCTGTAAGTTGTTTACCGGAAACACGAAGAAATTCCAGATTTCTTGGAGGCTGTTTTAGAAATTTAGACGACTCTTTTTGTTCCACACATTTTGGTTTTCCAAAAATAAAATGACAGTGGTTAAATTGCTAATTTACCATATCCATTGTTTGTCCATATGAAACCAAATTGTATTTGTTTTGCTCATGTTGTTCCTCTTGTCTTAAAATTGTCGTCTTCTCAACACATTTTGTGGCATCTATCTATATACAAACAATCTTCACTAATCTGAAACAAACGACCAAGAGATAGTACTTTCCAATTTCCATTAGCTTACAAGCAATGATGGTACTATTCATGGGCTTAGGGTAAAGAAGCACTAGTCAAGCAAATCTATTAGAAACATGTTTCTCTTTGAAATCCAGTTAAATCCAAGGAAATTCATTGTGGCACAACAAAAAGCTCAAGATTTCCCAATCAGCAAAAACATGACAACCGACAATAAAAAACATCACAAACACAAATCCAAACCCAAAACAAATCTCTAGCCAACCTTGTTCTCCGGAAATCAATCTCAAGAACTTTGGCCATCACTTATTCCTCAGGCTACATATTCATCAGAATCACTTTAGCTTGGCATAGCAGACGAACGCAGTCGCTGCAACCAAACCAGCAGCAGCCACTGGCCACAGTTTTACCTCCTTGGAAACCTTTGTGTTTGTGAATCTGACTGCATCACTAGGGCTCATAGATCTCTCATTCAACGCAACCATCGTCTCCTTCACTTCCTCAACCTTCTTCAGCACCTCCTTCTTCTTCAACTCCATCTGCTTCTCTCTTTTCCCAGCTTCACTCAGAGCTTCCTCTGTGCACTTCTTCTCAGACTTACACTTCTCCAATTCCTCACCGTTCTTCACCAATTCCAGATTCAAAACACCAACTTTCTTCTGCAATTCCTTTACCTCCCTCTCTTTCTCATCAGCTTTCTCCCTCAACTCCTCTTCTAGTCTAAGCTTCTTGCTCTTCTCCTCCGACTCCCTCACTTCCAAAACCCCAATCTTCCTTTCCAAATCCCTAACCCTCTTCTCAGTCTCAGCTCTCTCTTTCCTTAATCCCTCAGCTTCCTTCTCACACCCTTCCAGCTTCTCCCCTTTCTCCGCAACCGCTTTCTTCAGCTCCGTCACTTCCTCCGCCGTCTTATCCAATCCCGTCAAGGAATTGTTCAGATCGTCCTGAAGATTCGACACCTCCGTTTCAAGCTCCACGGCTCTCGTCGAAATAGATTCCAGAGCCTTCTTCTCTTCCTCGTACTCCTCGATCTCTTTCTCCATTTCCTCGAATCTCTGATTCATCTCCGCTTCTACACCTTTCATCTCTTCGATTTCTCCAATCAGCTTCTCTAACCTCTCCTTCGTCTCATGATTCTCCTTCGTTAGCTCCTGATTCCTCTTCTCCATTTCCTTAACTTTTCTTTCCAGTCCCTGATCAGCCATTGACAATGATTCTGGAGAAAATTTCAACACAGAGATTCAGACGCAATAACATGAATTACTCAACGGAAATTTTCACAAATGAAGAAATCAATTTCACAGGTATGCATTAGAGAATCAGTCTCTCTGACTTTTTCTCTCGGCAGCGATAAAGACATTTCCCTTATCGGGAAGGATAAAGAAAAACACTGGTACCACTAATAAAGATAGGAAATTTTCTTGAGATTTACCTTCCGATTATTCTGGGAAATTAAGAAAACGACGAAATTTTCCGGGGAGGAATCGGATTTGGTTTTCTAGGGTTTATGATTTATAGTGACGACAACAAATGGGCGTTGAGAAATTGGGCGGTTCTGAAATCTATAATCAGACATCAATACATAAAACTAGTCCACTTGGCAACTTCGTTTTAGTGATATCTGGTTAAATGGGCCTTTGGGTCATTAGAGGTAAGTTCCATAAGGCCCAACTTTACTAGAAATGCTTACAAACCTTTTCTATTTCATTTACCATTTTTTGCTCCTTGATTGATGAGCTAATGTGTCTCCTTGACAATATACATGGGTTATACATGTAACTGAAACTGATTATAAGAAGCCGGAACTTATATTATTTCGTATTTTGAATGAAAATGTGATCTTTTTCCGTTTTTTGCATCCACTATCTTATTAAATAAAGTTAGGTATATAATAATTATAATTCATATTATCATGACATCAATTCCACCTTCATATTAACATGACATCAATTCCACCGCCGTTACAAAATCATCAATCTGTTGAAATTCACAGTCTTTAAGATCCAACCATACTACATTGTTGAAAATGACTGTCTCTGAAATCCAACCATCCTACATTGTTCAAAAACGGAGCACGTAAAAAGCAGATCCAATATTCAAAAGAGTGGTCGATGCGAGTAAACATCTAATTCGCAGCAATTAAGTTCTCGGATCTCGAAATCTAATGATTTTGTAAAGGAGGATTTACTCGGAATCTCAATGTTAGAGGATATTTGCAATCAAACAATTAAGCTACACCAAAGGAAATTGAAGGACAAGAGTTGTATAGCCATTATATATGCTGTCTCTAATGCTAATGTTTAGGAAAAAATGTCATAGAATTTAGTGTTATTTTTTTCTGATTTTCTTGTTTGCTTATCTATTATCTCAAGAAATCACAAAAATAACCTTGTTTTCCTAAACATTCAAAACATTTTGCGATATCTTTGTGTTCAGGAAAAAAAGATTTCAGTTTTGATTCTAATGATTTTGTTTATATTTTTTCTTAAATGATTTCAATTTTTTTAAATAAACTGGGCGTATACGCGTAGCCGGGTCTTATCTAGTAAAAAATAAAACACATAAAATTAAGAAAAACTAAATTATGAACCCAAACTAAGAGCCAGTAATAATAAAAAAAAAAGGTAAAAAAAAAAAAAAGCATAGTGAGAGTTTTTGTTGTTGTTGTTTTTTTTTAACGATTTGAGAGAATTCCAAATTGTTTGTTCAATCTTCAACCCCCAAACTTCATATCGTCTTTCTCACTACGCTCAAGAAATGAGGTAAGAACTTTAATGGCATTGATCTGACATTGGAGAGCCAAGATGTAACTAGCCGTCTCTTCGAACAGCGCGTCGACTCCAAGCGCCGTTCCTCCGGGAACTATTGTCTGAAGCGCCTCAATCTTTTCATCGACTCCTTCTTCTTCTTCTTCATCGTCATCATCTTCTACCACGGTCTCGATTACACTCGCCGTTTCATCCGACAATCTCGCTCTGGTTCTGCGACTGAAACCGATGGTGCTTGTGCTCACGGTGGTGGATGGAGACGGCAAAGAGCGTTTTGTATGGGAAGTGGCTAGGGTTTTCTCCATTGACGGAGGGAGAGAGGATGTGTTGGAAGAAAAGAGGTACAGAGATGTGTGTAACTGCGAATATTTATATGAGTGATGGAATTAGTACATTGAAGTAGGACCGGTTCAACCGGTTTGAGGTTCAGTTTTACTTTGATTTACTCTAATTTTCCCCTAATTGAGCTGAATTGAAATGGGTTTTGGTTTATTTGACTATTTTTAAAAAAATGTGAAAGTTTCGGTTTGTTTAGATAAAAATTAGGTTTCGGTTTGGGTTGAAGTATCGAAATTGGGTAATGCCGGTATGCCATCGAAGCTGGGACCAGTTGTGATTTTCTTCTTTCGTTCTGGTGTTTTCGAATTATGGAGTGAGTGCTTTTTGTTTTGTTGGTTAGAGAGAGATTTGGATCACACGCGCTATGTTGAGTGGTTTAGTGGAGACGTCACTATACTCAAGTGGATCTCCCTGAGGTCCTGACAGATAGATAGATTGGATCTTTATTTTAATATTTTTTTATTCAGAAAAGTTTAATTTTGTATAAGTTGAAAATGCCGTGTCATTAACAAACTAGTAACATGCTTAGTTTAGTAATTATAGGCTTATCGACATGTGTTAAAACTTAATTCAGACTTTGACTTGTGGGTCTTTGTTTTGTATTCTTTTTGGAAACAGTGATGATGATTTTGATAAATCTTTCGCAGTATAAAAACAAAACCTAATTATTATAGATATCTACCTAATGGATGCATTTAGATAAACTATTGAGCGCATGATGATAGCTTTGTTTTAGAAAGACACATAAGATAAATGAAAACCATAAAATTTGTATATTTATTACAACATGCATTAACTTTTTTGCACTTTGCAGTGTTTGTAAACACCTCTGGACATATTGAGATAATATATGTGCCTCAAAATGTGAGATTGAAAACAAGTTAATCTAAATCTTTCCACCTGTTGAATTGATGATAGTATGTATTAATTCAGTTAAAATATAGATCAGTTATCTTATTAGTTACATGGGTCTTTTTCAATCACTACACAACTGGGGGTGTTATTACACAACTAATTACTCACATTGATGACGAGAAAAAACAAAAGAAAAAGGTTTTCAACTTAACGTTCAATACCACGCGCGAGAGGGTTGGGCGCGTGAGAGGGAAGAGAATCACCTGCGCCAGGTGCATGGGAGAGAGGGAGAGAGGGAGAGAGATGGGACCCACAAAAGCCCCGTAAAAGAGGAAAGGAGAAAAGGAAAGCACATGTGGTTACATGAGTTCTCGATGCATCTTCCATGTGCCTCCTCTTCTTGCTTTAACACAGTTAAACACAAACACACACACACTCTCTCTCTCTCTCTATACTTACACACAGAGAATGAATAGATACAGTTGTAGATAGTGAAGCTGTGTTGGGTGGTACTATGATGATCTACTAGTTGGACAGAAGATCCACATGACTTCTTTCTCGCATGGGAGCCACGTGACATCTTTTATGGAACCCTACCTTTTGAATTCCCTAAAATCTATCTTTCATTTTTGTCAGCTTTTTTCTTTGTTATGGTTTCCAAAAAAATGGAATTAAAGGAGTACTACTAACAAAGTCTACGAAATTAAAGAAGGAGAAAAGTCGTGTGCTCATGTCGGCATTAATCTTTACAAAACTCACTCGATTTCATCAATTTTCTGTGTGTGTAAACTGTAAATGTTAGGATAGTTCATCGTTTTTTTTTCAGACAGGGATATTTGTTTTTTTTTTTTTGTAAAAGGGTATTCTATTGAAATTGCGAAAAAACAATGTTAGGTACATGACTATGACTTGCCAGGGATATTTGTTTAGGTTTCAACTTCTAATTTTGTTGTTCTTCTTATCTATTAACCCAATCTGTGCAAGAATTCCCATGGTCTAGAGCCAAAACAAATCAGCCCTGTAATTTTTTTACTGGTGATGCAGGTAGCTGTGTGAAGGAGGAGAATTGTGATTTCATTCACCACGGGGCTAGGTCACCGCTGGAGATTGAATGAAGAATCCGTTATCGGTATGATTCCGGTGAAATCATCCCTGGCAATCCCAAGAAATACAAACAAACAAAATGAAATGGATAAATTTAACTGATTGGAATTTATTTTGATACACTTTTTTTCAGTTTTCAAGATACAATGATTATATTTGTTGGATTTTTATTGGTTTAAAATTATAAAAAATTGTTTTATTGCAGAAATCTATGCACTAATGATTGAAAATCAACTTTTTCTTAATTTTTGTGAAAAAATTAGAAAATTTATCTTTAAAAAACAGAGGGAGTATCAGTTATCACTACTTGCTAGTTTTTCCGTTTCATATTGTTATATTTAAGTGTAGTTATTTAAAAAAAAAACTTTCTATGTTGTATATAAATCATATGAGTAGGTTTGAAAATAATAATATCGAAATATGACTGTAACCCTTATCTATAGAGAAAAAGGGAAGGTAAGTGACTGATGCATGTTTCCTGATGTTAAAAAAAGAGGTGATGTTTCCAATGAGGGAACGGAGAGGGGGTGGTTGGTTTATTGGGATTGAGATTTTCAGAATAGGTTTCACTATCGACCAACCTGACACTTACCACAATTCTAGTATATTTATATATTTGTAGGTTGTGTATTTTTATATCTGTACACACAGTTACATTAATCCAAGAGATCTAACATTAGCCAGCTTTCGCCTTGGTTTAATCATTATTCAAACGCACCAGTCACATCAATGGAGTTAGTTAATGTGCGTTGTTAAAACAAGAAAGGCATTTGAAAAAGTTTGAGATAAATGGTCTTTTTTGAGGGAAGAAAGAAAAAAACAAAGGTGAAGAGGACAAATACAAGGTGATATGATATGGTTTTATTAGTTGCAAATTACTTGTCTTCTCTTTTATGTGGTTGAGAGATATGGGCCAAACAGGTAGACCCAATTTGACGGTTTTATCTTTGGGACAATGGTTACATGGGTGTGGGTCCCTTATGCACCATCCTTTGTCTCTCTAATCCTGTTTAGAAAGTAACATGATTCGCATGTTCATATCATTTCCCAACTTCAAATCCACTACCTCCGGCGATAAACTCGTAAAACTTTTCCTTTTGTATTTTTTAAGCTTTTGTAATCATACTTAAAAAGGTTTTGGTTTTATGTTAAGACTTTTGTTCTGCAATGCAATGATTATCTATTTTATATGACGGACGTATTTATCATCTTGCAGTAAACGCAACATATTTGTCACAATTGAATAGTCGAGTAAAAATTGTCATGGAATTTAGTCTTATTTTTTTTTCTGATTTCTTTGTTTGCTTATCTATTTTTCTTAATTTTTTTTTCATAATACAACTGCAATCTGAAGTTTCATGGACCAAAACTTTCAATAGGTTAGGATTGTCCCATAGTCAAATATAACTTGGAGATAATGACATTATTTCATTAAAATAATACTTTTGATAATTGGAAAAAGTTCAGAACCAGATTTTGTTAGACACTCTGTAAAGAAGCAATCACCAATCCTCAAAGAGAGCGTGCTTTGGATGTATTCGTTCTCCAAACGTGAAGTGTTGTTTACTGTAATTTTGTGTTGTTGTTTTAAGCGAAATGTTGTTTCTTCTCAATTAGCTCATATAAACAAAACAAAAGCTAACTCTACAAAAGGTGTGCGCATATACACACATATATTTATAATATTTTGCATATACAATAAGATTGAAGGTAGTTTTCTTTGATCTAAGATTAGGCTTAAGTGATTACTGCAGAATTTATTTTTAATTGAGTCGGGAAGAAGAAAACAAGAGTGTTGCTCGTGACATGGGGCTTCCCACTGGCACAGGCCACATGCGTCGGATCTGCCATGAGAATATCATCAACATCATAATTTAAGTGATGTCATAAAAAAGATCATCATGATGTGCATGTGCAATGATCGCATATTCTCAACCATCTGTCACCAGGTAACCAAGTATGGCTACAAAGTTGTTTGTCCATCGAAGAAACATAACAAATTTATTTTTACACATATAACAGTTTTCTGTCGGTGATAATTCTGTCCTAACATAAGCTGAAACACATGAAATTTTTGTCCTAGCGATCAAAACCAAATTTGGGCATCAGTACATTTTTGATATAATGAAACCTCTAGTACACTAAGATATTTTGATATTTTTCTAGAAGGCAGAAATTCCCAAATGGTTTGTATGTCTATTGTAATGGATAAACGAAACAGGTTGATCAACACTGAAATTGCTTTAAGGCAAAAGAAAAACAGAACATCTGAAAACGAAATAACACTGAAATTGCTTTAAGGAGAAGACGCAAATTACTTGCTTCAGACGGTAAGACAGAGGAAAAGGTTCACACGCTTGAAAGCAAAAGGATCTCTGAAGAGCTAAAACATCCAAATTCCAAATTCCAAATAACACCAAAGGAGAAACCACCATGGTATCATCTTGTACATGAATGGAGTCAAAATAAGAAAAGAAACAAAAGAAGCTAGGAAAGCAAGTTTTCATCCTCGAAGACTCCACTGACGAATCCATTTCCGGTACAAGACATCAGGTACCCAGAAAATCACATTGCAACTCGACGTCTCGTTGTAATGCATCAGTGTGTCCTCAACAACTCCTAACCATCTAGGGATTTCCAACATTGTAGGCTCGTCCCTTTCGGGAGTAATCTCCATCTCCTCCAAACTCGGACAATAGTTTAAGAAATGCTTTATCATGTGTACCTCTCTGATTGTTCCTCTAAATCGTGAAACAAATATCTTCTTCACAGGAGAAGACATGAGCGAACGACCTTTGTCCCTCGTAGAAAGGCAGTCACAAACATCCCCACACGTCTGTGTCACCAAGTGTAAGAGATCCTGAAAAGCATGATAAAGGAGACAATAAGCGATTTTCAAAGTCAGAATGTAAGGAAGCTAAGAGAAGTGGTGTGGTTTTATACATACCTCAAAGAATAGAATTTCCAAGTGTGGAGAGTTCCTTAGAAGAAGTGGCATTGCTTGCCATCCTTGAAGTGGTTTTATGAGAGTCCTAGGATGTAAAACTGTGAGCTTTTCCCGAACCGGCATCGTATTTGAAAGGCAAAAAGAAAGCAGCTGAAACAAGAGACAATATTTAGTTAACTTGTATCACACGAATGTACGTAGACGAGGATGTTCTATCATGTTCTAGGGTTTCAAAATAAAACTGACCTCGAAATAACGAGGGGATATGTGAAACATCTTAGCCTTTCTTATGCTATGAATAAGCTTCCGCACATTCTCTCTTGCACGATCACCTCGATAATCAGCATGTGGAAAGTTAAGCTCAACCTGAACTACGTTTTGCAAGTTGAGTAATGGATAATCCTCCTCAGCAAAATCACCGTAGTCTAAGACGACAAGATTTGGTGCATCGAGTGAAAAAGTCCCTAAAGAGCCGTCTTCTGAAGTAATCTTTAGATATTTGAGGCGTGAGCTTGATATGATCACATTCCTATCTCTCCACACCATATCAAGCAACTCTAATTCCTCAAGAGCAGGACAAGCAGGAAGAAGAGTCTGGAACTGACCCCTACCAAACTTAACCGTGTCAAGAACAAGAGTCTTGAGCATCGGTAAGAACATGTCATCGTCCCACGCATCAAGATCAACTCCATATCCTGTTTTCAGCTCGACTAATGTCTTACTGACAGATATCTCGTAAGGCAGAGAATAATCTTCTTTAAATTCCAAGAATAAACCAAGGTGAGAAACACCGCGTCGCAGCACATTAAGTATCCAACGATCAACACGATAAGGATCAACACCAGTTTTAACCTTCAGAGAGAATGCCTTAATGGGAGAAACATCCTGCAACGCCAAAACCCTATCCACAAAATCCATGAAACACTGAACAGCACCATCCTTTTCCCGTTTACTTCTTTTGGGACTGAGGAAGTCAGAGTCGTCGAGATCAAGACTAGGAACAAACGCAAACAGATTACGCCATCTCTTTGCGAGAACCGATGTGGAAGCAGCTTCCTTTGTTTTTGGAAGAAAGGACAAGATATGAGAAACAACTGTTGGTGTTCCTCCTAGTGGGGAAACACCATTGGGCTTGGTTAGTAGGAACCAAGCTATTGGGCCATATGCTAATTCATGAGATTAGTAGTGGGCTTAGGGTTAAGAGTAACCATATAAATATTCTTAACTTAATTCATGTGGAATGACATACAAGAAAGAGAGGCACTTCTTGAGAGGCAAAGAAGAGAAAAACACTTTCGTCTGATTTTGTAAAAACAACGTTTGGAGGTTCGATAGTGCTCCGATTTGGCTGAAACTTTTGTGAGAGCTTCGTGACTCATCGATCTTGAGATTCACCGGAGGGATTTGCGTTCTGACGGTTGGTTCGAGAGTTATTTGGGTTTTAGCGGGCTATTCGCTACTGTAGCGAGTTCTGGTTTTCAGCAGGTTCTGTCTTGAGTGTTTGGAAAATCCGACGGTGAGTTCTTCTCTGATTGAGCTGAAATTTGGCAGAGGTATTCTTGACTTGTTCATCTTGGATTTGTACGGTGGGATCTTCTCTTGGTGGCTGGAATCCTAGTGAACTGAAGGTCGTTTGTGACTGTCTATTTCTGAGCTCTTGTAGTGCCTTTATATTGCTCTCTTGTTGAGTTTCTTGTTGAGGAGATTGCTCTTTGTAGCCTGAGTCTCTGGATCTGTTCTGTGGGAACAGGGAGGACGTGGTTGTAACTTATATTCATTTCATATAGTGGATTTTGAGTGGACTACGGTCCCGTGGTTTTTACTCCTCACATCGAGGGGGTTTTCCACGTAAAAATTTGCTGTCTCATTTACTTTCAGCTTTGCCATATTCTGCCATTGTCGAAATATTTTTTCTCACAGGTTCACACAAGTGCTTCGCTGCGGCGGTGTTGCGTGTTATTGACCGTTTTTCCCAACAAAGTGGTATCAGAGCTTTGGGTTATTGGCTTGCTTGTGTGAAAGATGGAAAATATGGGCAGAATGATAAGCTTGAATGGTGCTAATTATCATCTGTGGAAAGGCAAGATGGAGGATTTGCTTTTCGTGAAGGAATTCCATATTCCGGTATTTCAAGAGAAGAAGCCTGAGAAGAAAACTGATGAAGAATGGATCTTGATGCATCGCCAAGTCTGTGGTCTGATAAGGCAGTGGGTTGATGATAATGTTTTGCATCATATTGAAAATGAGGTTAATGCTCGTTCTTTGTGGTTGAAGCTGGAGCAGCTGTATGCTCGGAAGACCGGGAACAATAAAATGTACATGATCAAAAAGTTGATTGAGCTCAGATATCAGGAGGGAACTCCGATGACAGATCACTTGAATGAGTTTCAGGGATTGCTCAACAAGCTTTGTGATATGGGCATCAAGTTTGATGATGAGATTCACGGTTTGTGGCTTCTTGGTACATTACCAGATTCTTGGGAGGTGTTCAGGATGTCTCTTTGTAACTCTGCATCGGAAGGTACCATTTCGATGGACTTAGTGAAGAACAGTGTTTTGAATGAGGAAGCAAGAAGGCAGTCAAATGCTAGTTCTTCGCGTTCAGATGTTCTGGTTTCTGAGTCAAGGGGGAGGAGTACATACAGAGAGTCCAAGAAGAACAAGAACAGGAGCAGGAGCAAGTCTAGTAGATTTGCAAATTTGGAGTGCCATTACTGTCATAAGAAAGGGCACACTAAGAGCCATTGCTGGAAGTTAAAGAAGGACAACAAGCAGCAAGGAGATGGTGAAGATCGGGTGACAGTCACCGAAGATCAGTTCTTTATCCTTCTTGAGAGTGATGCCATTAATGTTGCATGCCAAGACACAAGTTGGGTGATTGATAGTGGAGCTACTACTCATGCTACATCGCATCAGGATTTGTTCACTACCTATACTTCAGGTAGTTATGGTTCTGTAAAGATGGGTAATGATGGTTCAGCTCGAGTTGTTGGCATTGGTGATATTTGCTTGGAGACTAGTCTTGGTACTAAGCTTATGCTTAAAGGAGTTAAGCATGTCCCTGATATTCGATTGAACTTGATATCTACGGGAAGACTTGATGATGAAGGTTTCTATAGTTTGTTTGGTGGTGGTAAATGGAAGCTTTCACGTGGTTCTATGGTTGTGGCTAGAGGTGATAAGTTCTCATCCTTTTATTGGATGCAAGCTAAGGTCTCCAAAGAAACTGTAAATGCATTGGAGAATGACGATGCCATGGAGTTGTGGCATAAGAGACTTGGTCACATGAGTGAGAAAGGTTTGTGTGTGTTGTCTAAGAAGTCTATTCCAGGGATTTCTGGTTTGCACTTGCAGAAGTGTGCGCATTGTATTGCGGGGAAACAACACAGAGTATCTTTCAAGTCTTCCGCGCCTTCTAGATTACCCGAGATACTTGATCTGGTGCACTCAGATGTTTGTGGTCCAATGAAGACAAAGTCTCTTGGTAGTGCATCCTATTTTGTCACTTTCATTGATGATCACTCTAGGAAGTTGTGGGTTTATACTATGAGGACGAAGGATCAGGTTTTGGGATATTTCAAGCATTTTGTGGCATTGGTTGAGAGACAAACGGGAAAGAAGTTGAAGTGTATCCGCAGTGATAATGGTGGAGAATATTCTGGACCATTTGATGCTTATTGCAAAGAGCATGGTATTAGGCATCAATTTACGCCGCCTAAGACTCCACAGTTGAATGGGTTGGCTGAGAGGATGAACAGGACGATTGTTGAGAGAGTGAGATGCTTGATCTCACAGTCAGGCTTATCTATGACTTTCTGGGGTGAAGCCTTAAGCACGGTTGTTCATGTGCTTAATTTATCACCAAGTTCTCCATTGAATGGTGATATTCCCGAGAGAGTTTGGACTGGTAAGGATGTTTCTTACGATCATTTGAGGGTCTTTGGATGTAAGGCTTTTGTGCACATTCCCAAGGATGAGAGATCGAAGCTTGAGATGAAGTCTCGACAATGTGTGTTCATTGGTTATGGTCAGGATGAGTTTGGATACAGATTTTATGATCCCGTTGAGAAGAAGCTCGTGAGGAGCAGAGATGTGGTGTTCATGGAAGATCAAACGATTAAGGACATTGACAAGTCCGGAAATCCAACTCAGAGTTTTGAGAGTTTGATCGGACCAGAGGTTGCTCCTTCTACATCGGTTCACGGTCAGGTCGAAGGTGAGGTTCATTCTGATACACCCAATGCAGATGCTCCCGCACATGATGAGGGTATTGGTGGTCATGATGACGATCACGATGGAACACCAACTACCGAGAACCTACCTGCTGTGAGAAGATCTGAGAGAGGTCCTAAACCGTCGACAAGGTACGATCCTAGTGAGTATGTGTTACTCACTGATGGGGGAGAACCTGAAAGCTTTATGGAAGCTTTGGAGGATGAACACAAGGATAAATGGTTTGGTGCCATGGGTGAAGAGATGGATTCTTTTGAAGAGAACCATACTTTTGATTTGGTGAAATTGCCTAAGGGCAAGAAGGCTCTGCTTAATAAGTGGGTGTACAGAATTAAGCATGAGGATACCAGTTTACTACCTCGATACAGGGCTAGATTGGTTGTAAAAGGTTACGGCCAAAAGAAGGGAGTTGATTTTGATGAAATATTTTCTCCTGTTGTAAAGATGTCATCCATTCGGGTTGTACTTGGATTGGCAGCGAGCCTTGATCTAGAGGTTGAGCAAATGGATGTAAAGGCTGCTTTCCTTCATGGTGATTTGGAGGAAGAGATTTACATGGTACAACCGGAAGGCTTTGTGAAGAAGGGCAAAGAGGATTTGGTTTGCCGCTTGAAGAAAAGCCTTTATGGATTGAAGCAAGCACCGAGACAGTGGTACAAGAAGTTCAAGTCTGTTATGGGGGAGCATGGGTATAAAGAGACTACTTCTGATCACTGTGTATTTGTGCAGGTGTTTGGTGATGATGATTTTATCATCTTGTTGTTGTATGTTGACGATATGTTGATTGTGGGCAGGAATGTGAGCAGAATTCAAGAGTTGAAGAAGCACCTCAGCCAGTCCTTTGCCATGAAAGATTTGGGTCCAGCGAAACAGATTCTTGGTATGAGAATTGTTAGAGACAGAGGTGAGAGGTTGATTCACTTGTCTCAGGAGAAGTACATTGAGAAGGTGCTTCGGAGGTTTCACATGGACAAATCTAAAGTTGTAAGCACTCCTCTTGCTGCACACTTTAGATTGAGCAGTCAACAGAGTCCGAGTACAGAGTTGGAGAAGCAAGATATGGCACGGGTTCCATATGCTTCTGCAGTGGGTAGCTTGATGTATGCCATGGTTTGTACAAGACCAGATTTAGCTCACGCCGTTGGTGTAGTCAGTCGTTTTCTCTCCAATCCTGGAAGAGATCATTGGACTGCTGTGAAGTGGATTTTGAGATATCTTCGAGGGACTTCCAGCCTAAAGCTTACCTTTGGAGGTACTAAACCATTACTTGTCAGTTATACTGATTCTGATATGTCTGGGGATGTTGATTCCAGAAAGTCTACTTCTGGTTACTTGGTAACTTTTGCGGGTGGAGCTGTTGCATGGCAATCAAGGTTGCAAAAGTGTGTTGCACTTTCTACCACTGAAGCTGAGTTCATAGCCGCAACGGAAGCTTGTAAAGAAGTGTTATGGATGAAGAACTTTTTGGCAGATATTGGTTTCAAGCAAGATAAGTATGTGTTGCTTTGTGATAGTCAAAGCGCAATTTGTCTCGGAAAGAACTCGACATTTCATTCGCGTTCAAAACACATCGACCGGAGGTATCACTGGATACGTGATGTGGTTGCTTCTAAGGAAGTGGAACTTGAGAAAGTTCATACGGATGATAATGGAGCTGATATGATGACAAAGTCATTGCCGAGATGGAAACTTGAAGTCTGCCGAGGGATAGCCGGAATGGCTGTTTCCTCCACCTAGTCGGAGGGGGAGTTTGTTGGTGTTCCTCCTAGTGGGGAAACACCATTGGGCTTGGTTAGTAGGAACCAAGCTATTGGGCCATATGCTAATTCATGAGATTAGTAGTGGGCTTAGGGTTAAGAGTAACCATATAAATATTCTTAACTTAATTCATGTGGAATGACATACAAGAAAGAGAGGCACTTCTTGAGAGGCAAAGAAGAGAAAAACACTTTCGTCTGATTTTGTAAAAACAACGTTTGGAGGTTCGATAGTGCTCCGATTTGGCTGAAACTTTTGTGAGAGCTTCGTGACTCATCGATCTTGAGATTCACCGGAGGGATTTGCGTTCTGACGGTTGGTTCGAGAGTTATTTGGGTTTTAGCGGGCTATTCGCTACTGTAGCGAGTTCTGGTTTTCAGCAGGTTCTGTCTTGAGTGTTTGGAAAATCCGACGGTGAGTTCTTCTCTGATTGAGCTGAAATTTGGCAGAGGTATTCTTGACTTGTTCATCTTGGATTTGTACGGTGGGATCTTCTCTTGGTGGCTGGAATCCTAGTGAACTGAAGGTCGTTTGTGACTGTCTATTTCTGAGCTCTTGTAGTGCCTTTATATTGCTCTCTTGTTGAGTTTCTTGTTGAGGAGATTGCTCTTTGTAGCCTGAGTCTCTGGATCTGTTCTGTGGGAACAGGGAGGACGTGGTTGTAACTTATATTCATTTCATATAGTGGATTTTGAGTGGACTACGGTCCCGTGGTTTTTACTCCTCACATCGAGGGGGTTTTCCACGTAAAAATTTGCTGTCTCATTTACTTTCAGCTTTGCCATATTCTGCCATTGTCGAAATATTTTTTCTCACAGGTTCACACAAGTGCTTCGCTGCGGCGGTGTTGCGTGTTATTGACCGTTTTTCCCAACAACAACCGCGTCCGGTAACTTGCTGAAGACATCCATCTTCTTCGTTTCCATTGATTTCATCACAAATCTACTAAGAATAATCCAAACATCAACAATACATAAGTACCGAACAGAGAAAAGGAACAGAGCAAAGGAAAAGGAAAGAGGAAAGAAAATTTACCTTTTGTATATTTTCTTTCCTTTCAGTTCTATTGTATGTTTTGTTTTTAGTTTTTTAGCAGAGTAAATCCCTATAAATCAAGGATCCGAAGTCGCTAAATTAATGACGGTTGATTCGGGGACCCTAAATCACGGGATAACAACTTCGCCTAAATAAAAGCAGAAGGTGTGTGTGAGTGGGAAGTTTTCTATGGCGGGAATGTAAGAAAAGAAAAGTCAAAGATATGTCGCTCGCTGCGTTGAAAGTTGAAACGGTGCGTCTCACCATGGGCCAAAGCAAAACGCAGCGTTTCTGTTTTCTTAACATTTATTTTAATAATCCACATTTAATTTTGCAATATACTGAAATTTCATAATACGAATAAATTAGATTTTCCATTATACTACATCAGAAGAAAGCAAGAACAATGTGTACTAAAATCAAGGCATCCACAGTGCAAAACTGTAGGACCAAAGAAGAATTACAGTTACTTTGATCCATTACTCTAGTTTTGCAGGAAAACAGTTGAGCTGGAACTTGCAAGGTTTGGGAAGTACGAGCAGCAGATTTGTGGTGAATATCAACTTTGAGTGTGGACCAGCATGAACATTGACCAGCTCAAGACATGATAATTTCTCGAGGAAATGTTTCATTTGCTCCAACTCTGTTCTTGTTCCGAAGTACTCGGTTATCTCCAAGACTTTCACAGGACATGTCGATAGGAAAGAATAGTCCCGCAAGCACTCACAGTTCTCAGATTCGTATTCACCATAAGAGTGCAAGGGACCCTACACACAAAGATGGGGGGATGAGTCAATAATTAATTATTAGTGGAATATTGTAAAAAACTTTGAATACCTTGATGACAAGAGTCTCTAGATTTGGAGATTTTTGAAGTATTAGTGGCAGAAATTTCCAACTCCAACACATGTATTGGCACTCAGTTTCAATAGTTAAACAAGATAGGTTTTCGAACAGTGGGACTGATTTAGCATAGGAATATAAAACCTGAAAAAGAGAAAAATAAACTAGTCATCAAACAACTCCAATCTTTTGTGGTTAAATAAAATAATTCAAGAAACAAGAATGCCTCTTTCATGATCTTTTATGTTATATATATATGTTCTCAAGTTGCAATAACACATTAGATAGGAAGAAGAAAAGTTTAAAAGTACCATTGAGGTTTCAGGAGACGACAAGTGGAGAGTCTCAACATTACTTAACCCCTTAACCAGATTCACTAGATTGCCACCAGGAGAGTCACTCGAATAAAGAGTAAGCTTAGCTTCAACAAGAGAGTCGAGATTAACAATTGGATACTCATCGATACAATCTGTACAGGAGAGAGTAAGTCTCTCAAGGCTAGGACATGAAACGGTTGGAGTCTGTTTCGGATCCCTAGGGTAACAAAGTACGGTTAGTTCCTCCAGCACAGGGCAAGCAGAAAGAAGAGCTTCAAACGCGCAACCAGAGAACCGAATACAAGAAAGAAACAGAGTCTTAAGCGCCGGAAGATAAGCATTCTCAGGCACCGTAGCAATACTAAAGCCGCTTCCTAGTTTTAACTCAACAATTGTCTTGCTAGTGAAGATCTCTAAAGGCAGTACTGTAATCTCATCTTTAGTGAGTATGTCCAGATCAATTACCAAGATACCACGGCTCAGCACTTTAGTCATCCAACGGCTGAGATGAGATGATTCAACACTCTGTCTGATTTTCATAGAGAATTTCCTCATGGTGGAATTGCCTGACACAGACAAAACTCTGTCCATGAAATCTGTGAAACTCTTATTACCTTTGGGATTCCAAGAGTGAATATCAACGTAACGAACATGAAGATCCGGGCTGAAGGCAAAGAGATTCCTCCATCTCTTTGAGAAAACAGAAGTTAAAGCAGCTTCTTCTATCGGAAGAAAAGATAGAATACGGCAAACAATCTCATCAGGTAAATCACTGATCCCGTCTATCATTTTTCTCAAACCCTAGAGTCGCCAAGGCTGAGGAGCAACTGCAATTAAGAAGAAAACGAACAAAGAAAAACTATAAAATTTAGGGCTATAGGAGCTTTTTCTGTTGAATTTGGTCCGGTTCTAATTAAAACCAAATAGATAACCGAACCGAACCAAAATCAAAACCATATATACGCCTAGCTAAATTGGTTGCATTTGGTTTTAGGGTTTTGTAACTTTTGTTGAATAAGACATAGAGCAAATGCTTTGTTATTAATCTTGCTGGTCTCACTCAAACATAGTAATGCCAGGGGTTATGAGATGTCAACAAAGTAGACATAAAAGCAAAATCACTGTTGAAAAATTCAAATTAAAAACAAAGCCATCGAGATTAACTGTCTGTAAACAAGCAGTAAGGACTTAAAATTTAGTTCTCTGATGGTTGACAATACTTGAGCTGGATCTTGCAAGCTCTGGGAAGCATTAGCAAATCTTTGGTGAATAAAAACTTTGCAACTGCCCAAGCACGGACTTTGACAAGCTCAAGACATGGCAGTTTCTCAAGGATATGTTTCATTTGCTCCAATTCTCCTTTAGTTCCACGGTACTCCGTTATCTCTAGGACTTTCACATGACATGACCATGGAAAAGAATAACCAGACAAGCACTCGCAGACAGATTCTAACTGCTGTCCATATTTATCACAATAGTGCAAAGGACCCTAAAACAAAAATAAGCTTAATTAATTAAAGCCTATTTCAATCATATATATGGTTTGTGAATATTGAGAACTTGAAGGTTTCACTCATACCTTGATGACAAGAGTCTCTAGATTTGGAGAATTTTGAAGCAGTAAAGGCACAAGTTTCCAACACGAGCCTAACTCAGTTGCAATAGATAGACGAGAAAGCTTTTCAAACACTGGGATTGCTTCACGAACGGAATAAAAAATCTGAAACAAAATAAAAAAAACCATTATCTCCGAAACAAAACCTAAAGCTTTTTAAATTTTAACAAGATTCTAACTATTTCAACCCAAGAAGTTGCAAATAATATACTACAAAGGAATAAAAATGAAGAGCGCACACCATGCACTTACGTCTGAGGTTGTAATAGACGATAACTCTAGGACCTGTATATTTCTTAACCCCTCAATCAGATTCGTTGGATCGCGTTCACCATGTTCCCTCGAAGAAAGAGAAATATCAAGCTTAGCTACGACAAGCGATTGGAGACTGACAACTGGATGCTCAATATGAACAAAACCAGAGTATTTTAAGTAGGCAAGACTTGGAGTATCAAAAGTGATGCTACAATAACGAGGCCTGGAAAACCTTGCAAAGTTAATAATAGTCATTCTCTGAAGGGTCATACTTGAGACTCTGCACCACCATTCCCATTCCCCATAACATATTATCGTAAATTCCTCAAGCACAGGGCAAGCAGAAAGAAAGGGTTCGAACTCATGACCACAATGATGAGGGAAGAACCGAATACAATCAAGAAGCAGAGTCTTAAGAGCTGGAAGAGATGCATTTTTGGGAAGAATATCCATATGAGACGCAAATCCTAGTTTTAGATGAACAATTGTCTTGCAACTGAAGAAACTTAACAGCAGTTGATCATACAAATAGTCACTATATATGTAATGAAGAACAAGATCCTCGACACCATGACCTATCACATGCGTCAGCACATTACATATCCAATCGCTGACATGAGCTGATTTAATTCGCCATTTTAGGGTGAATTTCTTTATGGGGAAATCGCCTGACACAGCCAATACTCTATTCACGAATTCTATGAGACTCCTTGTGACGTCCGTTCCGGGATCCTCATCAGTGGCAAAGGCTTTGTCTTCGAAACAGAGATTTGATGTGAAGGCAAAAAGATTTCGCCATCTCTTCGAGAGAACAGAAGTTAAAGCAGCCTCATTTGTGGAGACGAAGGACAAGATGTGGCAAACAATCTCATCAGGTAGATTGCTGATCCTATCCATCTCTTTCCGTTTTCCCTAACCCTAAGATACACCAAGGCTAATTTTCTCAATAATGAAACAGGCTTCAGGTTTTGTTGAATAATTTAGGGTTTAGTCCGGTTTTAAAACCAAATAAACCAAACCGAACAAAAACCAAATCATCCTGTCCTGTGGATCGAGTTTTACATAACTACACAATGCTAAGCTATAAGATATAAGACAGATTTATAAGTTTTCGGATTTCATATTCCAGTCGATGTATTGTATTGGTTGAACACTTCAGCTACTACAAAAACGTGCAAAACAAGGCATCTTACCAAGTGTTCATCCCACCATAATAAAATACTGAATATTTATCTTTATTAGCAACAAGTATCGTAACAAGTAGTCGACTCCTTTTAGCTTCTAAAACGAGAACTCAAAGCAACATTGGCATAAACAGTTCGACTTTAAAAATAAATATATAAATTTCTTCCTCGTAGACAACTCATTGTGCAATCCAAGGCAAGGAACCGTGCACCTTGAACTTAACATTGGGACTGCGACCCGATAAATCATTGTAACGCGTCAACATCTCCGGGTTAAATTCCGACACTAACGGAGCTGTGAACCGGTGACGCTTTGCAATATAGATCTCCATCTCCTTCAAACACGGAAGATAATCCAAGAAATGCTTTACCATCTCTAAATCTCTGGTGAGTCCATCAAACTCTCGAATCTCTAACCTCTTCACTGGACAAGACATGAGCGAACGGCCTTTCTCCTCTCGAGATTTGCAGATACATACATCCCCGCATTTATCCGTGACACAGTGTAAGAGTTGCTGAAACCAGCAGAAAGTTGACAATTAATTAATTAGGGAACTTCATCATCTCTTTAAATCTCAAGTACGTAGTTTGTGTTTTTATTATACCGTAATGACTAGAGTGTCTAGATGTGGAAAGTTTCTTAGGAGAACCGGCATTGCTTGCCACCCTATATCCATGCTAGTATCAATGTCTAAGAATGTGAGGTTATTGAACACCGGCATCGCCTGACTGCTAACAGCAATCACCTGAAACGTAATAATCTCAAAGGTTGTTTCATTTCATTTTTTTATATCACAAGCGATAAGGAAATAAAAATAGTAAACTAACCTGAAAAGCACCATGAGATAAGTAAAGCTTCTGAACATGGCATATGCCAAGAACAAGCTTCAGCACATTACCAAATCTGTAAATATCATCCTTTGTCCAATCTCCACTTCGGGTTTGTAAGTCATCGAGTTGCTGATAATATACTCTAATCTTAATATGAGCCTCAACTAAGCTACGCAAATTCACTAATGGATAGTCATCCGACTCTGAGTCAGAGTAGTTTAAGCAAACAAGATTCGGTGTATCGAATGAGAAAGCACGCAAGAAATTGACACAGTCGATTGTTAGAGTCTTGAGGCTCGCACTTGACAAGGTCTCAGTCGAATTTGCAAAATGTACCTCGACCATGTTTAGTTCCTCAAGCACTGGGCAAGCAGAGAGTAGCTTCTGAAGCTGACCTTTAGAAAACCTAACTGAGTCAAGAGCAAGAGTCTTAAGCATATGTAAGGAAACGTCTCCAGACCAGAAACCAAGAGAAAACGTTGTAATCTTCAGCTTAACCAGCGTCCTGCTCATGAAAACTTCCAAAGGCACGACATATCTAGTTTCAAAATCGATGCAAAGATCCATGACCAACACACCGCGCTTAATCGCAAGACATATCCATCGATTCGCACGATCAGGATCAACACCAGTTTTAACCTTGAGGGAGAATTTATTAATGGGAGAATCGCCCTGCAAGGCCAAAACCCTATCCACAAAATCCATGAAGCTCTCAAGAACTCCTTCCCTTTCCGGACGAAGAAAGACAGAGTCATCGAGATCGAGATTAGGGACAAACGCGAAGAGGTTGCGCCATCTCTTGGAGAGAACCGATGTCAAAGCAGCCTCCTTTGTGGTTAAGCAAGACAAGACATGGCAAAGAAGCTCGTCCGGTAGTCTACTGATCCGATCCATCTTCTCTGTACATTAACAACAACAAGAAAAGTAGAGAGGAAATAGGAAAACACAATTTTATTAGAAGCCACGCAGTACTCTACATCAAAGTAGTCCGATTGAAAACAGGAAAAAATGCACCCAATATTAGGGTTTAGATTCAGGTTTGGTGAGTGGACGGTTTCGGAGTTCGTAGAGGAAAGGTCATATTAATGATTGTATATATTCGATGCGTTTATTTCTGAGATTCTTTAGTCTTTACGTTTACGCGCCTTTAAACTCCATTACTCATTAACAGTAAAACGCAGCGTTTTGTTAGGTGGTGCCACACATTGTTAAAACAAATGTCTTTTTGATCGTCTAAAATTTGAAATTTCTTAAACCAATTTTTTTGTCATTTTCATGCTAAGAAAATCATGGTAGTGGCTAAGATTTTCGTAAGGAAAAATTATAACAGCTATATATATCATTGTTTGAGTGCCTCTTTTAAGGAAGTCTATGTGATGGTTCTACGTGTTGCTGCTTCATGACTCCATATTCTCGATCATTTCCTAAGTTTGTCATATGAAAAATGATGTCATATGATGTCAAGAGTCCTAAGTTTCCTGTTTGTTGTATGTCTCTGTTGAAGAATCTGTGTGTCTTATTATCTGAAATGAGGTACTCAAATAATTAGTCCTAAGATGTCAAGAGTCGCAAGTTCTAATTGTTAGTGTATGTCTTTATTGGTGAAGCTGTATTTTTCTCTGGAGTTTAGAGGGAGAGAACAGTTTGATTAAGATTTAATTAACCAACAATCCAATAAGGAAGACATAGTAAACAAAGAAAAACCTAAAGCAAAATCCATCAGAGAGTAACTAAAATCAAGAGTGCACACAAAACAGAATCACCAACAGATTCACACAAAACGGTTCCCAACAGACCAACTATGACGAAGAAACTCGAACTGGAACTCGCAGTTGGACGACCTGGGAAGATTTAGCAGTTTTGTGGTCAGTTGCAACTTTTGCTTTTCGTCTGTTTCCCAAGAGCGAATTTTGACCAGCACAAGACATGAAAAAATATCTAGGAAATCTTTCAACTGCTCCAGTTCTGAAACAGTTTTATCATACAAAGTAATCTCAAGAACCTTCACAGTGCACGACAATGGACGAGTATATAATGAAAAGTGAGCATATCCATCATCATAGTGCAAGGGACCCTGAAACAAATAAAAGGGAAAAGAATTAGAGATTGTACGACTTTGGGGTTTTGAATATTTTGTTTGTCCAATAAGAATATATACATTGATGACAAGAGTCTCTAGATTTGGAGACTTGTTCAGCAGTAATGCCAGGGCTAGCCAGCAGTAACTAGACGTTACTGTAATGGATAAGTGAAGTAGGTTCTTGAAAACTGGGATTGTTTTCTGGCAGGTATATATGGTCTGAAAGTAAACAAAAAAATTAATTATCCAAGCAATTGCAATCCTTAAATCAAAATATCAAGAAACAAATTTATCTTGTGCTTTCTCAAATTGCAATAATATATCACAAAGACAAAAAAGAAAAGTAAAAGAGAATATAGCACACTTACCTCCATGGTTTTTTGAGTCGACAAGTTGAGGATCTGAACGTTTCTTAACCCTATAAACAGATTCTCTTGACTGCCATAAACAAGACACGGTGATGAAACAAGATTGAGCTTAGCTTTAACAAGCGAGTCAAGGTTAACAATTGGATACTCTTTCGGAACACAAGAAAAGTAGTCTAAGTAGTTAAGACCAGGTGTATCAAAACTAATGGTCGTCCTCGTCCCGGAAATATGCCCCCCAAAAGATTCAAAACCAAGACAGTGCAAAGTAAGTCTTTGAAGGGTCCGGCAGGAAACATTGACATGTGTCCGGCCCACAGAGTCCAAGTTATGCATCACCAATTCCTCAAGCACAGGGAAAGCAGAGAGAAGGGCTTCAAATGGGCAACGATGAGGGTTAGAGATCCGAATACAGTCAAGGAAGAGAGTCTTAAGAGCTGGGAGAGAAGCATTCTCAGGAATCGTATTAATGACAAACGATCTTCCTAGTTTCAGTTTAACGAGTGTCTTGCAAGTGAAGACCTCTAGAGACAGTGAAGTCACACCTCTAGAGATTACGTCAAGATGAAGACGAGCCAAGGCACCACGACTCAGCACGTTACATATCCAACGGTTGGTATGATCTGAGACAACACAGTCTCGATATTTCAGAGAGAATTTCTTTATCGGGGAATTGCCTGACGTAGCCAATACTCTATCCAAGAAATCTCTGAAACTGCTTGGAATGTCAACATCAGAGTATCCATTGACAAAGTCGTTTTCTTCAAAGCGAAGATTTGGTGTGAAAGCAAACAGATACCGCCATCTCTTTGAGAGAACACAAGACAAAGCAGCTTCCCTCGTCGTGAGAAAGGACAAGATGTGGCATGCAATCTCATCAGGTAGATTGCTGATACAACCCATTCCTTTTTGCCAAGCCCTAGAAAAACCCTAATCACTTAATTACTTCTTGAATAAAGTGGTGGAGGATTATTCTTTACGCGTATACTCAAAGAAGAAAACGCAGCGTTTTGTTAGGTTGTGGAGCAAAAACAGTAAAAACGCAGCGGTTTGTTAGGTGGTTCGACACATTGTTAAGACAAATGCTTTTTGATCGTCTAAAATTTCTTAAACCAATTGTTTGTCATTTTCATGATAAGAATATCAAATCCTTGAATGGATGGATGTTTTTGTTTTCGTGTTTAATGAAAATAGTTTTTAGATTCTTTTAGCACGAATGAAAACATACAGACAAAAACTCAGCTAGTTTCGTGGAAATTAAAAATGATAGCCTTCAATATCTTAACTGGATGAGATGATGAGTTGCTAAGTTTTAAAAACAAAAAACGAAACACAAAAATAGTTGCCATTTAAGTTTCCTGTTATGTATGCCTCTATTGAAGAATCTGTGTGTCTTATCTGAAATGAGATGGAGAGACTAGTCATGTCAAGAGTCCCAAGTTCTAATTTTCTCTGGAATGTAGAGGGAGAACAGTTTGAAGATTTAATTAACCAACGGTCGAATTGCTGGAAAAATGTATTTGTTGGCTAAATAAGACATAAACAAAGAAAAACCTAGAGCAAAATCCATCAGAGAGCAATTAGCTAAAAGCAAGAGAGTGCACACAAAACAGATTCATGTTCCAACAGATCAACTAGGAGGGAATAAACTCGAACTGGATCTCGCACTTGGACGATCTGGGAAGATTTAGCACTTCTGTGGTCAGTTGCGACTTTTGGTTTTCTTCTGTTGCCCAAGAGCGAACTTTGAGTAGCTCAAGACATGACAATTTCTCTAGGAAATGTTTCAGCTGCTCCAGTTCTAAAACGATTTTCCCATACAAGCTTATCTCTAGGATCTTCACAGTGCATGACAATAGACAAGAGTATCCTGACAAGCACTCGCAAACAGACTCCCTTTGTTCAAATAGAGAAGGACATCCTTCATAGTGCAAGGGACCCTGAAAAAACAAAAACAAAAAACAGGAAAAGGATTAGAGATTGGAAGACTTAGGGTTTTGAATTTTTTTTTGTTTGTTCAATAGAAAGATATATATATATATATATATATATACATTGATGACAAGAGTCTCTAGATTTGGAGACTTGTTCAGTAGTAATGGCAGGGCTCGCCAGCAGTTGTTAGGCGTTGTTGTAATAGATAAGTGAAGTAGGTTCTTCAACACTGGGATTGTTTCCTTGTAACCATATATGGTCTGAAAGTAAAACAAATTCAACAAGTCATCAACCAACTGAAATTGAAAATATATTACAAAGACAGAAAGATAAATAAATAAATAGAGCACACTTACCTCCAAGGTGTATGGAGTCAACAAGTTGAGGATCCGTACATTTCTTAACCCTATAAAGAGATTCTTTAGACTGTAGTAATAAGGAGGATACAGTGGTGAAATAAGACCAAGCTTAGCTTCAACGAGGGAGTCAAGTTAACAACTAGATACTCTTTCGGAACATAACCATAGTAATCTAAGTAGGCAAGACCAGGTGTATCAAATCTAATGATCCGGGAACTAGATTCAGCAGCACGATAAACCAAAGGACAGTGCAAAGTAAGTCTTTGAAGGGTCCGGGAGGAAACTTTGAAATGTGTTCCGCCCACTGAGTACAAGTTACGCATCACCAATTCCTCAAGCACAGGGCTAGCAGAGAGAAGGGCTTCAAATGGGCAACGGTGACGATTAGAGGTCCGAATACGATCAAGGAAGAGAGTCTTAAGCGCTGGGAGAGAAGCATTCTCAGGAATCATATCGATAACAAAATCTCTTCCTAGTTTCAGTTTAACGAGTGTCTTGCAAGTGAAGATCTCTAGAGGCAGTGAAGTCAGACCTTTAGAGATTACGTCAAGATGATGACGAGCCAAGGCACCACGACTCAGCACGTTACATATCCAACGGTTAGTATGATCTGAGACAACAGAGTCTCGATATTTCAGCGAGAATTTCTTTATCGGGGAATTGCCTGACGTAGCCAACACTCTATCCAAGAAATCTCTGAAACTGCTTGGAATGTCAACATCAGAGCTTCGATAGACAAAGTCTTTTTCTTCAAAGCGAAGATTTGGTGTGAAAGCAAACAGATACCGCCATCTCTTTGAGAGAACAGAAGCCAAAGCAGCTTCCCTTGTCGTGAGAAAGGACAGGATGTGGCATGCAATCTCATCGGGTAGATCGCTGATACAACCCATTCCTTTTTGCCAAACCCTAGAAAAACCCTAATCACGCTTACTTCGCTTCAAGTACTCATAGCGATTCTCTCACACCCGATGCAAAATCTACGTTGCAAAGTACATAAATCGATCTTTAAGGATTAGAGTGAAAAAATATGTAAATATTTTATTGTTTAGATTCTCTTTGCCGACTCTAATGATCATATCTTACAAGATTTATATAGTTTGTTGTAACAGACACAAGTTATTATGAAACCTCCAAAGTTTGTTGGAAAACCGCAAATTTTAGTTTGGTTGTGTCCGGTTAATTTCCCAATTAAACCAAAACAATAGATCCGATTATACATGATGTTACCCAATTTATGAATTTAACCAATTGTTGAGTAAGAAACTTTCTTCCAATCTTTTAATTTGAAGGTCCGATTATATACATGATGTTACCCAATTTAACCAATTTTTGAGTAAGAAACTTTCTTCCAATCTTTTAATTTGAAGGTAAAATGCTTTCGAATTTGATTTGATTTGGTTCGGTTCGGTTTGTGTATTAAGTTTGAAATCCGGTTCACAATCCAGAACCGGTGATATGATCATTTGAAGATGAGCCAAGCCAAAGCGGCTTTGCAAACTCTTCTCTCTCAATTTGGATCCTCACATCTTCGCCTCTCTCGAAATCCCCTCAATTTGGGTCTTCGACTTCGCATCTGTACCAAGGTAGGTTCCCAAGCTAACTAATCTCTTCTGCTTCTGCTGATTTTTCCTTCTCCCAGTTGAAGGCATTTTAGTTCAAATTTCGAAATCAATTTCCTTTTGGTTGATTCCTATCTACTCTGTTAAATGGGTTAAATCTCGTATTCGAATCAATCGCTCCACCAGTAAGCTTATACGTAATTACATCCACTTGCCCTGTTTTTCACTGAATGCAGAAAATGTTTGGTTGATATTCCCAAAAGAAAGCTTCGACCTTCGTGTAGTTTAAGAGGATATGGATCTCTTCAGCAATCTACCAAATGAGCTCCTTTGTCATATTTTGTCCTTCATGACGACAAAGGAGGCTGCTTTGACATCGGTTCTCTCTAAAAGATGGCGCAATCTGTTTGCATCCGTCCCTAATCTCGACCTCGACGACTCAATCTTTCTGCATTCCGAAGAGGGTAAACGGGAAAAGCCAGGAATCCTTCAAAGCTTCATGGATTTTGTGGACAGAGTTTTGGCACTGCAGGGTGATTCTCTCATGAAGAAGTTCTCCCTCAAGTGTAAAACTGGTGTTGAATCAGTCCGTGTGGACCGTTGGATACATAACGCGCTGCAGCGCGGTGTTTCGGAGCTTGATCTTTTCATTGAACTCGATAGTTTCTATTGGCTGCCTCAAGAAGTGTCTCTTAGTAAGACACTCGTTGAGCTGAGAGTAGGAAGTGGATTTGATCTTCACTGGTGGCCTTTGGATATATCCTTACCGATGCTTAAAACGCTTCTTCTTGACTCGAGCGGGTTGCATTGTGGTCAGTATCAAACGCTTTTCCTTGGTTGCCCTGCGCTTGAAGTGTTGGACTTGACTAATATGCAGTGGTGTGATCACAATGTGACTGTGTCAAGTCCGGTCCTCAAGGAGCTAACGATCGATTTCCATGGTTTAACTAACGTGGTTCCTCTGACGAGCCTCTCGTTTGATGCTCCGAGTCTTGTTTACCTTTATTACTCTGATTCTCTTGCGGAGGACTATCCAGAAGTTAACTTGAATAAAGTTGTGACGGCTCATGTCAACCTTGTGTTAACTCAAGGTCAAATCGAGCAAGCAAGATCGCTGAATAATGATGTGGCTGTGGATGATGCTTTTGCTGGTCTTGGTAATGTGTGGAAGCTCGTTGCTGGGATAAGAAATGTTCAAGAACTTCACTTGTCTCCTGATACACTTGAGGTGCTTTCTAGGTGCTGTGAAGCTATGCCGGTGTTCAATAACCTCAAACTGTTGGTTATAGGGAGTGACATGAATCGGGGATGGCAAGCAATGCCTGTTCTTTTGAGGAACTGTCCACATTTAGAAACTCTAGTCATTGAGGTAGCAACTATGATCTATGAAAACTATATAGTCCAGAGGAAGAAAGCATGTCAATAACGTTGTTGTGTTGGCTCGTTTATATGGTTTCAGGGTCTTTTGCACTATGTGACGGACAAATGTGGGGATGCTTGTGACTGCATTTCCCGGGACGACGTTTCTCAGGAGGAGAAAGGCCGTTCGCTCAAGTCTTGTCCGGTGAAGGTGATGGTTATATATGAGTTTGGAGGAACAATGAGAGAGTTTGAAATGATTAGGCATTTCTTGGATTACTTTCCGTGTTTGAAGGAGATGGTTATATATGGTGCAGAGAGTAGTCCTGCACTGTTGAAAGACCCTGAAATGTTTGAACTTGTGGGGAAGATGATGTATCTCTACAATACGTTATCGAGTTGCAATGTTCAGATGCTGGTGCCAAGTGAAGTGGACTGCACTGTGAAGTCAAAGTCGGAGTAATCGTAGCTTATTGCTTTTGCAGTTCAGTTGGCTTGAAAACTGTCTCAAACCAAACCAGTCGCAAAACATGAATCTGTTTCCATTGTTTTTCTTTCTCTCTTTTGTTCGAATTTCTTCATTGTCTTTGCCTTCATCTTACCAACTTTTGTCTTGGGATTGGTTTGAATTGTTTTCTCGAACAACAATTTGTTCAATGGATTTTTTTAGTTTGCCTTTTTACCTGATCTAATAATCTTACTTGGAAGTGACAAATCTTACTTTGGATTCTCAGTTACATTTTGGGTTCTTATTGCATATACCTTCACGTGTTATACTCTGCAAGTTTTCAAAATATTATATTAGCTTCCTTGTGCAAAACCTTTAAGACTGTCAATAAAACTCATTGATTTGGCTATGTCAAGGTTTGAAAACCGGTCAACCAACCACTTAACAGCTGTAGTTTCTGTCTGGTTTGACTCAGCCTGCCACGTGGAAGTGACGTACTGCCTACAATAAATGTCAGTGGACGCTTCGTCTTCTGTCTTCCCAAAAGCTTTTGGATGTCTTCTTGAACCGAAAGGTCTTTTTGAGGATTTTCTACTTCATTCGCATCTGTATCAAAGGTAGGTAACGAGTTTTCTCATCTCTTTGGCTAGCAAAATTTTTTGTTTTGTTTTCGTAATGGAGATTCGAAATATTAATTTTCTCGGTTTATATATTTTTTGCAGTGCGTCTTTTTCGGTTTGAGTTTGGCAAAAACGATGGATAGAATCAGTAGTCTACCAAATGAAATGATTTGTCACATTGTATCATTCCTTTCTGCAAAAGAAGCTGCTTTCGCAACACTTCTCTCAAAGAGGTGGCAGAATCTCTTTACCATCATACCAACTCTTCGTTTCGAGAACAGTCAAGGGAGCTTCACTGATTTCTTGGACGGAGTATTGGCTTTACCGGCCAGTTCACGCATTAGGAAATTCTCTCTAATATTTTCCAGTCCTGTTGAGCCAGCTCGTTATGTTCATGTCAACCGTTGTCTCTGTTATGTTCTGAAGAGTGGCGTCTTGGATCTCGAATTCAACATAAACGCTAAAGAAGGATATTTATTGCCATCAGATATCTTCACTTGCAAGACAGTTGTTAAGCTGAAACTAGGAAGCGGGTTTGGTATTGATTTCCTCCCTGAGAATGCTTTACTTCTTGCGCTTAAGACACTCTTTCTTCGTTCAGTTCGGTTCTACAGTCTTTGTGGTTGTTCGTTCCATAAGCTTCTCTCTGCTTGCTCTGTTCTTGAGGAACTAACCATATATGATGTGTCGTGGGAAAAATGGCAGTGGTCTCACGTTGTGTCTAGTCCAACTCTTCAGAGACTAAGTATTAGACGTGCAGAGTATTCTGGTTTTGATGGGTCCTCTTTTGGCGGCATTAGTTTCGACACTCCAAGTCTTGTCTTCTTACGGTGTGATGATTTTGTTCCGGCAGAGTATCCAAGTGTTAACTTTGACTCACTTGTCGAAGCCCAGCTCGATCTTATTCTGACTGTAGATCACGTTTGGGCTATAAACGAAAATGATCCTATCACAAGTGACCCTACTAATCTGATTAGGGGGTTAAGAAATGTTCAGATCCTGGATTTCACAGCACCTGACACTAAGGAGGTAAAGTGTGTTATTGTTTCATGCGTGTATCATAAGTTCCATAGCATCTAAAAATGACTAGTTTGGTTTTAAATGATTTCAGATGTTTTATCTCTTCCGTGAAGCAATCCCAGTGTTTGAAAGCCTGCATCGTTTATCTTTCTCAACTGATGACGTGAAAAATTGTTGGCCACTCTTTCCGGTTTTGCTAAAGAAGACTCCAAATTTGAAGACCCTCGTCATCGAGGTATGTCCAAAATCCTGGAATGATTATTTGACAAACCGCTATTACTTACTTAAACCGTGTATAGTGTAGAAATGTAGAAGTTTATTTCCTCCCTCTTGTTTCAGGGTCCATTGCATTGCGCTGAAGATGAAGAAGTATCCCACTCTATTTGCGAGTGCTTGTCAGGGTATTCATGTTTATTGTCATGTCCGGTGGAGGTTTTGAAGATCAATCGTTACACAGGAGCTATCAACGAGTTGGAGCATTTCAAGCATTTTTTAGGGAAATTGTCGTGTCTTAAGTTGGTCAAAGTTCGTGCTCGCTCAAATACTTGGCTAAGAAACATGGACGAGTTGCAAATCACCTCTGATTTGCTAATGATTCCCAGAGCTTCGGTTGACTGCAAGATACAGGTCAAGTTTCATTGAAAACTAATGGATGCATGAGAGGCACAAACATTAAACATTGGTCGTACTAGTTTCAAAAGTCTGTTGGAACCTTAAATCTGCTTTTGCACACACTTGTTTTTGTTCATCTCTCATATCGGAGTTTGCTTATTAACGTGTTTTCTATTTGACTTCTCACACAATTAATTTGCTTTAATGGGTTGTCTCAGTTTACGTCACTAATGATCTTGTATCAAGTGACAAACATTGCTCACAAATAACAACCACAATAGAAAGGCACCAAGAATATACATACTAAACACGTCCAATGGGGTTTGAGAGAGAGAGAGAGGCTATGAGCCAAGCAGCTTCTTCCACTTGGCGTAACCAAGAGTGGCCATGAAAAGCACAATGCAAAACGCAGAAATACTCCACACAAAGTGCCCAAAGACGCCCTGCATATCGTACAACGGACAATGTATGTTCATCCCGAACAAGCTCGCCAACAACGTCTCTGCAGTTATCGCAAACGAGGCCATGGTCAGTATCAGCTGCAGCTGGATCAGCTCGTTACGTTGATTGTCGAGCTGTATGTTCACGTAGTCCTCCGTGTCGTCAATGTACTCTCTCACCGTAAGAATCTTGTTCCTCATCCCCTCGAGCTGCATAAAATACGCCTCCAGCAACATCTCCAGATCCTCCACGTCGTCTTCATCCATGTTGCTAGTCACCATACTCGCGCTTCGGTTCGATGATGTAAGCCGGTGAAGATTCGATGCGACGATGCTGTTTGTTGCTGTCCCGGCAAGTATCGCCTCCGTTTGCTGGTTCTGGTTCCATTTCCTCGTCAAGTACAAGTCTGCCATGTCTTCATTGTCATCCAGCAAATGCTCAAGCTCATCCCTAACCTGAATAACGTAAACAACAAGCTTTATGATTTCGTCGGTCCATCACACAAACATTTACAGCAACATTTGGAAAATGAAATGTAATACCTTTTGTACACGGGCTAGTAAGCGGGTGAGATTACTTTTCAAGCTTCGTACGTATTCAAGATTCTCAGTGCTGACGTTCTTGGTAAGCTCATCAAGAACAGGCCAAGCTTCTGTCTCAAGAGCTTCGACACTAGTCTCAACAATTTGGCAGACAACCTCTAGTGCGATCTCCAGGACTTGAAATTCGAAAGGAAGCTCACTCTGCAAACCCTCTGAAGATTCTGGATCGAGAGGAGGTTGTTGTGCATTCCCAGAAGCTTCGAGTGAGTTCCTCTGAGGAAACTGTTGCTTTAGTCTGTCAATGAGTGGAAGAACTTCAGGACGAAGAGGATCCAAAATCAATACTTCTTCTGCTGTAACTATTGCCTTTATCACCTCTAAATTCACAACAATTGCTTTCTCCCTCGCTGCAGAGCAACGCAAAGGTGTTAAATTCCTTCTAAGGAATTGAATTGAAATTGAAATTGAAGAGCTACAAAGTCTCACCGAGAATGTTAGAGGAGTGAGAGAAAACAGGGCCAAGGATTCTCAAATCCCTAGCGGGAACGGAAGCGCGTTTGATGATTGTGCTCTTATCGCATTCAACGACCTCCATAGCCCCAGTCCGATCAAACCTCATCCACAGCCTCGCTCCTCCGGTTTTCTTCTTCGCCTTTCCAACAACCGGTGCTCCTGAATTGATCGGAGGAGGAGGCGGTGGGGATGAAGTCGCCGATACCTGGGCGTCATCTTTTACCGAAGAGCCCTTCTTCCGGTGGCGGATGCTCGTGAGACGCCGAAACGACAAAGGGCCCTTCCCCATCGCGGATCTATAATTGATCCTAAATCAGTTTCCTCTGCGCTGCTCCGGTGGATGGAGAAGAAATCGCCGAGCTCATCCGCGTCTACTTGGCTCTCTCCGATTTCGACGGACCCTTCCTCTGCCATAAACGCCAGTGGGAGGAATAGGGTTCTTCGTATTGGCAGAAAAGTCAAGATATTTTATGGATTTGAAACCGTGTCGTTTTAACGGAATAAAAAAATACACAGAGCGGAACTTTCACGCCGCATGTCTCTTCACTCTACGTGACGTGGCAGTGGCACACTCAAGTAACTTGGTTTGACGTCTGAACCGGGTTGGTTAAGTAAGGTTTTAATTTCTTACACAATTAACTTTGAGTAAAGACGACGACGACCAAGAACAACTCAATCTAAATTGGTGAAAACAAGCCATCAATGATACATAATTCGGTACAAGAAAAAGAAAAAGAAATTACGGTATTGCGATTGGTTTGGTTTGAGACGGTTTTCAAGCCTATTAGACAAAATTAAACTATGGGATGGTTTCAATTCTTATGCAAATAATCATTCACCAGGAGGTGGATATTGCAAGTCGATAACTTGTTGTAGAGTTCGAACATCTCCAAGACAAGTTTAGACACTTCATGGTTTCCAAGCTGTGTAGGATCTTTCTCCTCAACGTAGATCTTCATCTCCTCCAAACATGGAAAATAGTCCAAGAAATGCTTTATCATGTGCATCTCTTTCATTGTTCCTCGAAACCCATGGATCTCCAACTTTTTCACTGGACAAGTTGCGAGTGAACTGCCTTTGTCCTCCCGAGAAACGCAGTCACAAGCATCCCCGCACTTATCTGTCTCATGGTGCACGAGACCCTGAAACACCATAAAAGGAGACCATCAAAGATTCAAACACTATGAACTCTCTACTTTCTCTATGTTTTTGCAAATGAGTTGGTTTTGTACCTCAAAGATTATAGTTTTTAAATGTGGACAGTTCCTTAGAAGAACTGGCATTGCTTGCCATCCTCGTTCCTTGCTACTCTTAATATATAAGGATTTGAGGTTGTTGAAAACTGGCATCGATTCACAACATAAAGAAAGCACCTGAAAACATGACAACACACAGCTAAACATTTCAGAATTACATGTTTCAAAACTGTATTGAGACCAAAAAAACAAAAAAAAACATGACTAAATTGAGACCAAGACCAGCTGAAAAAAGCATTCCAAGAGAGAGAGAGAGAGAGAGAGAGAGAGAGAAGTGACCTCAAGAGTATCAGGAAACAAGTCAAGATGCGGAACATGTTGTACGCCATGAAAGAGCTTCCAGACATTACTATATCCGAGAGCATCTTCTTCGTCAAACCAATCATCATCATCATCTGGTTCTCTAACTTGCTTGATCTGATCTTCACTTAAGAAGAAGTTGATTCGAGCATCGAGTAAGCTTTCCATATTGACTACCGGATAGTCCGATGCGACATAACCAGAGTACTCAAAGTAAACGAGTCTCGGTGTATCAAACGACAAAGAGCTTGAGACATCGCTTAGCTTTATTGTCAGGGTCTTGAGGCTTGCACTTGAGACGGTCACATCCGTATCTTGCCAGGACAAATCAACCAGGTCTAACTCCTCAAGGGCAGGCAGAGCATGAAGAAGAGCCTCAAACTCACCAGAACAAACCCGAACCGAGTCAAGAGTGAGAGTCTTAAGCAACGGTAAGCAAACCCGACCAGCGACCCAACGAACATCAATCCCACAGACCAATCTCAGGTTAACCAGTGTGCTGCACTCGAAACACTTTGGAGACAGCTGATAGTTGTCTTCTTCATCCATGTCCAGAATGACTGTTAGATCAAGGTCCGAAACACCACGTGCCAACACACTACGCATCCAGCCATCCACACGGTCTGAATCAACGCCGTTTAGACACTTGAGGGAGAGTTTCTTTAGCGGAGAATCACCCTGCAGGGCCAATATCCTATCCACAAAATCCATGAAGCTCTGTTTCATTTCGTCGCTTTCCCCTTTACCCTCTCCGGGATACAGAAACACAGAGTCGTCAATATCGAGATTAGGGACAGAGGCGAGCAGATTGCGCCACTTCTTGGCGAGAATCGATGTCAAAGCAGCCTCCTTCGTCGTAAGGAAAGACAAGATATGGCTGAGAAGCTCGTCTGGTAAACTGCTAACACGATCCATCTTCTCTGCACGGAAGAACAACAAGTATACTAAATTACGCAAATCTCAAAGCTTTTATTAGAACAACAGCGTTACATGACTACAAATGCAATTGATTCTAACATGAAATTTAACAGAGGGAAACCCAGAAATCTACCTCGTTGCAAATGCTTAATCCAACACCCAAATTAAGGACTTTCAGTGAAGGCGCACAGTGACAAAGACTGAGAAATGCTTAATCGCTGGTTTCTATAGAAGAAAAAGCAAAAAGCCAGTGGAAGAGCAGAAAGCGAAATCGAGGTCAAGTGTGAATATATGATGGTTAAATCCGGTTCTTAAAATGTAACTGGTTTTGTTCGATGGTTTTCTTTAGATTTTGCTTCCATGACCAAAATGAAACCGTAACCGTATTTGGACCGTAACAGTACCGTTTTTAAACCGTAACCGGACCGTAACCGTATAAACTGGTTAAAACCGTAACCGTTAACCGTAAAAAAATATTAGTTATGGTTAAAAAAAATATTAACCGTAACCGCAATTTAACCGTAACCGTATAAAAACCGTTGGTTAACCGCAAGGTTAAAACCGTTTCATTTTAACCGTAACCGTCTAAAATATTCTATTAAATACAAAAATAATTAACTATGACATGGAGAAATAAATAAAATATAGAAATAATTAACTTGAATATTATATTTTGCTAAGTTTTAGTTAAATTCAAAAAGTAAAATCTAATTAAAACTAGAAAATATAGTATAGCCATTAAGTAATAAGATTATTAGATAAATATGATTTTGACATGATTATAAAGGTAATGAAGCCATTCCTTTTCAAACTGTTTTGACAAAAGATTTTATAAGTTTATTTCCACCTTTTTAGTAACAAATAAACACACGTTGCCCACTTTGTAGTAACCACCTGACTAATTTTTTAAAAACTTTATTATTGTAATAATAATTCTCAATATGAGATTAATAATTATATTTTCTTTCAGAAATTTATATACATTAATAATTTTTTTAATTTATCTCTTTCACATATGTTAATGAAAATTTTAACATTGTTCTGTATTTTATAATATTTATTTAATCATAAACCGTATTATTAACCGTATTATAGTTATAACCGTAGCTAACCGTAACCGTACTAACCGGATTGATATTTAACCATAACCGTATTAACTGTATGTTAAATGGTTAAGGTTAAGGTTAACAAAATTTCTAACCGTAACCGGTGGTTAAATAACCTTAACCGTGATAACCGTAACCGTGGTCATGCCTACTTCTGAGAATTTTAACCACGGTCTGTTATTTGTCTATGGCTGTTTTGCTCGTCAAACCAAAAAGAAAATTAGGTTATGAAATTGGTTTAATTTGGGTTTGGGCCGGTTCTCAACCAAAAGAGGAATCATTTAAACACAATCCCATGACAAAGTTTGGTAAGATTCAACGCAAAGACAATGAGCAAGCTCTAACAAAAGGTTAAAACAATGGAAATCAAACAGATTCAGGATGAGCAAGTTTTGTTCTTCTTCAGAAATGTGGCAGACGTAATCCTTGTTCATCCCACTTCTTATTCAAGGCTTCACTCACCAGGAGCTGGACATCGCAGCTCGATGAGATGTTGTAGAGTTCAAACATCTCCAAGACAAGATCAGACACTTCACGGTTCCTGAGCTGTGTCGGATCATCCTCGTCAATAAAGACATCCATCTCCTCCAAACTCGGGAGATAGTCCAAGAGGTGCTTAATCATGGTCATCTCTTTCATCGTTCCTCGAAACCCTTGAATCACTATCTTTTTCACCGGACAAGATGTCAGTGAACCACCTTTGTCCTCCCGAGGAATGCATGGACAAGCGTCTCCACATTTATTTGTCACATGATGCAAAAGACCCTGAAACCATAAAACGAGCCAATAAGGTTACTGTAAAATAGGAAGAAGCATGTAAGTTTCATGGTCCCACTAACCTTAAAGATGATAGTTTCTAAACGAGGACAGTTCCTTAGAAGAACAGGCATTGCTTGCCATCCACGATCCTTGTTACTCGTAACAACGAATGATCTGAGGTTGTTGAACACCGGCAGCGAATTATAGCATGGAGAAAGCACCTGAAAAACAAGAAAAAAACGACATTTTGCAATTAATGATTCACAACTAGACCAGAAAGAAGATAACAAAATTATAAAACTAACCTCGAGAGTATCAGCGAAGAAGGTAATTACGTGAGCATTTCGTATGCCATAGATGAGCGACAACACATTGACGAACCGGAGAACAAAACCCTCATCAATCTCTAACAAATCATTATTTGGCGCTCTTAATCTTCTGATGTCATCCTCAGTTAGCATAAGATTGATTTTAGCCGCAATTATATTTCTCATCTTGACCACTGGATAGTCATCGGCAAGTAGACCAGAGTAGTCTAAGTAGTACAGACTCGGAGTGTCAAACGAAACGCTCTTCGGATTTACAAACTCTTCACCACCGGTGACGGCGCCGTGGAGAGTTAGCTTCCTGAGGCTTGCACTTGACATGTTCACATCATCGAGAGAGAAATCAGTGGAAACACTAAGCTCCGAAACGCCACGCTGCATCACATTGCTTATCCAACGTTTCACAATATCTTGATCGACACCGGTTATACACTTGAGGGTGAAATTCTTGATAGGAGCATCACCCTGCCTAGCGAGGACACTGTCCACGAAATCAACGAAGCTCTGTCGAATTTGTTCTCTTTGGCCTTTACCTTCTTCCGGATGATGAAAGACAGAGTCATCGATGTCGAGATTGGAAACGAGTTTCCAGAGATTGAGCCATCGCTTTGAGAGTGCCGATGTTAAAGCAGACTGCTTTGTTGGGAGAAGAGACAGTATTAGACAAAGCACCTCGTCTGGTAGATTGCTGATACGGTCCATCTTCTCTTCAGAGAAAAGCAATTGGAATAGAGAGAGAGAAAAAAACCTAGTTAACAACGAAAATCGGAATCCGCTCAAATGAAACCTTGAACTAAGGAAACCCCAAAAAGAGAAACAATAGAAGTAGAAGAGATGAGAAAGCTTCAGCATTTACCTTGTTACAGATGCTTATCCCAAGACCCAAATTGAGGGGTTTCAGTGAACGCCGGCGAGAAGAGAGAAAGAGGGAGAGAGGGAGAGAGAGAGAGAGGCTTAATTCGGTTACAGTGAGAATGTTGGTTCTATTGTATCCGGTTTAATTCATTAAACAAACCGGGATTGTTTCGTTTTGTTTTGGTTCTAATTGTTTTGGCCTCAGTAGGTTTGGTTTGGGACGGTTTTCAACCAATAACCTGGAGGTCTTTCTGGTTTAGAGTGTGAATTTCGTCACTGAGAAGAGAAATTGAGAAAAATGTTAAGTCTTACTTACATATATAAATAACCAAACTTTGTCACTTCAAGTAAGATTATTGGATCAGCTAAGAAGTCAACTAACAAAAGCCATTGAACAAATTGCTGTTCGAGAATTTAATTAAAACCAATCGCACGACAAAAGATGATAAGGATGAAAGCAATGACAAGGAAGAAACTCTGACAAAAGATAAAAAGAAACAATGGAAACAGATTCAGGTTTTGCGATTGGTTTGGTTTGAGACAGTTTTACAATATTTAACGGGAAATGACAGATTCTAAGAGAAGTTTAGCAAAACCATGAGCAAGTTTAGTTTCGTTCTTCAGATATATCCTTGTGCAGTAAGCTTCTCATCCAAGAAATCACTCGCCAGGAGCTGGACATCGCAACTCGATAACTTGTTGTAGAGTTCAAACATCTCCAATACAAGGTTAGACACTTCACGGTTTCTGAGCTGTGTAGGTTCATGCTCTTCAATATAGATCTTCATCAACTTCAAACAAGGAAGATAGTCCAAGAAGTGCTTAATCATGGTCATCTCTTTCATTGTTCCTCGAAACCCTTGAATCTCTATCATTTTCACCGGACAAGATGTCAGTGAACGACCTTTGTCCTCCCAAGATATACAGGGACAAGCGTCTCCACATTTATCTGTGACATGATGCAAAAGACCCTGAAAAAATAAAGGAGACAATAAGGTTATTGTATATAGGAACAAGCATCTTTATCACATGGTTTCATTTTCCCTTAATAATTCTACCTGAAAGATTATAGTTTCCAAATGTGGACAGTTCCTTAGAAGACCAGGCATTGCTTGCCACACACGATTCGGCTCACTCGTAACACCTAAGAATATGATGTTGTTGAACACAGGCATCGATTCACAGCATTGAGAAAGCACCTGAAAACAAAGAAAAAACCAGCTGGAAATTTCGTAACTAATGTTTCACAACTAACAAGACAAGAAAGACCAAAACAGAAAACAAACCTCGAGAGTATCAGCAGGCAAGCAAAGTTTCCGAACATTGCGTATGCCATACATGAGCTTCACCACATTGCCAAAATGGAGAACAACATCACCTTCCTCAGCTTCACCATCCTTTAACTCCTCATCATCATCAAGTGTCCCTCTCAACCGCTTGATCTGACCATCAGTCACTATAAGGTTGATCCGAGCCTCCAACAAATTCTCCATATTAACCACTGGATAATCTTCCGCAACCAACTCAGAGTAGTTCAAGGAAAGCAGACTCGGTGTATCAAAAGAAAAGCTCTTTGGATTTTGCCAGAACTTCATCGGTTCACAACCGGTCCCGTGGAGACTCAGCTTCCTGATGCTTTCACTCGACACGGTTACATCCAACTCCGGCCACTCCATGTTAGACATTCGCAAATCCTCAAGCGCAGGGAAAGAAGGAACAAACTCCTCAATCTCACCACAGAATATAACCTCAGAGTTGATGTCGAGTTTCTTAAGCATTGGTAGTGAAGAGCCCATATCTGGATGCCACCAATCAACGCAGTTTTCACTTCTCAACCTAAGCGTAACCAGTGTCTTACTACAGAACATCTCTTCAGGCAGACGATAGCCATCTTCGTCGGTGTTCGTGTAGGAAAAATCAGTGTTTAGAGTAAGGTCCGAAACACCACGCTGCACCACGTTGCGTATCCAACGGTTCACGATATCTGGATGGATACCAGTTATACACTTGAGGGTGAATTTCTCTACGGGGGAATCACCCTGCCTAGCGAGGACACTGTCCACGAAATCGACGAAGCTCTGTCGAATTTCGTCCCTTTCTCCTTTACCTTTTTCCGGATGAGGAACGAGTTTCCAGAGATTGAGCCATCTCTTTGAGAGCGCCGATGTTAAAGCAGAGTCCTTTGTTGGGAGAAGAGACAAGATATGACACAGAACCTCGTCTGGTAGATTGCTGATACGATCCATCTTCTAAGTATGAGAGTAAAAGTCAAAAGTCGAGAAATTGGAGGGAAATATGCAGGCGTGTCGATAAGATAAAGCAGAATGGTTGGAATTTAACAGCTTAGGCCTTAGAGAAATGAGAACAGAGTAAAACTAACTTAACTACACTAATAGAAATGCACCCGAAAGAAGCTTTGAGATAAGAAATCCGTAAAAACAGAGAGAGGATTGAATCGGAAGAAACAGAAGAGATGAGTAAAGTTGGGAATCATCTACCTCGTTTCAAACGCCAACTCAGAGTCAGAGACCCACAATTTAGGGTTTCCAGTGAATTGCACTACAAGCGAAGGGTAGAGAATAAAGTCCCAGGCTTTTCAGGGCGACAAGACATGCAACTGCATCTCGGATAATCTGAACCGAGACATCCAGTTTTTAAGAGGCAGACAAGAGACGGCGAGTGTAGCAGTGTGAAATGTGAATCACCCGTTTAATTCAGTATTACCAAACGGGACTGTTTCAATATCACCGGTTGGTTCTCTCAAATCACCGGTTTAATGGATTTAAACCGGTGGTAATCAATACAATCTTTGGTTTGATCGGTCAAGAAGTCTAGTGAGAGAAAACCCACGAGGCAAATTATTGTTGAGAGAACCCCACGAGGCAGATTATTGTTGAGAAATCAATCCAAAAAAGAACACGACAGAAGATGGCAAGATCAGACAGAGACAGTGAGGCTAGTCTCACAAAAAGATAAAAACAATGTAAACAGATTAAATTCTTGCAATTATTGATTTTGTTTGTGACGGTTTACAAGCCAGCTAAACAAGAAGTAAAAACAAAGTCGAATTCCAAGTTGAGTTTAGCTAAAACTATGACCAACTTTTGTTCTTCAGACGTCTGAGACTTCCTTATGCAGTCCACTTCTTAGACAAGTAATCAATAACTCACCAGGAGCTAGGAGCTGGACATTACAACTCCATATCTTGTTGTCGAGTCCCATCATCTCCAAGACATGATTAGACACTTCACGGTTTCTGAGCTCTGTAGGATCTTTCTCTTCAAAATAGTAGATCTTCATCTCCTTCAAACATGGAAAGTACTCCAAGAAATGCTTTATCATGGTCATCTCTTTCATTGTTCCTCGAAACCCTTGAATCTCTATCTTTTTCACTGGACAAGATGTGAGAGACCGACCTCTATCCTCCCGAGATATGCAGTCACAAGCATCCCCACATTTATCAGTAACATGGTGCAAGAGACCCTGAAACCAACAACGGAAACAATAAGGGATTCAAACTATGAACTCTACTTTCTCTAGCTTTGTACATTTTCTTTTGCAAATGAGTTTCTTTTGTACCTCAAAGATTAGAGTTTCCAAATGTGGACAGTTCCTTAGAAGAACTGGCATTGCTTGCCATCCTCGACCCTCTTCACTCGTAACACATAACGTTTTAAGGTTGTTGAACACAGGCATCGATTCACAGCATTGAGAAAGCACCTGAAAAAGTAACGGGGAAAATCAACCATGAACCTAAACAGCCAAGGAGATATAAAGTAAGAGAGCAAAAAAAAAAATCAGAACTAACTGACCTCGAGAGTATCAGAATCTAAGTGAAGCTTCTCAACATTTAGTATGCCATTCATGAGCTTCACCACTGGGACAGCAACATCATCATCCTCTAACAAATCATTATCTTGCGCTCTAAATCGAGCATCACTCTCTACAAGACTGACTCGAGCCTCCAATAATTTCTTCATGTTAACTAACGGATAGTCGTCTGCAACTATATCAGAGTAGTCCAAGTAAAGCAGACTTGGAGTATCAAAAGAAATGCTATCTGGATTCGAAAAGCCATCATAATCACAACCAATGGCATGGATACTTAGCTTCCTGAGGCTTGCACTTGACACTGTTACATCCGAATCATCCCACTCCACAGTAGCCATTCGCAGTTCCTCAAGT
This sequence comes from Microthlaspi erraticum, assembly GCA_902728155.2. NCBI lineage: Eukaryota > Viridiplantae > Streptophyta > Magnoliopsida > Brassicales > Brassicaceae > Microthlaspi > Microthlaspi erraticum. The sequence goes on along the minus strand of CACVBM020000244.1, from coordinate 281,670 downwards.
ACAGGGAAAGAAGAAATAAACTTCTCAACCTTACCACAGTAAATCCTCTCCGACTCAATACTCAGACTTTTCAGCATTGGTAAAGAAGCTCCCATGTCTTCATGCCACCAATTAACACAAATCTCGCATCCTATTTTCAGATTAACCAGTGTCTTACTGATGTATATCTCGTCAGGCAGCACATAATCAGGTTCGATATCCTTGAAGAAGAAATCAGTGTAAAGGTTAAGATCCGAAACACCACGCTTTAACATATTGCGTATCCAACGGTTCGCATGATATGGATCAAAACCGGTTATACACTTGAGGGAGAGTTTCTTAATCGGAGAATCTCCCTGCAAGGCCATTACTTTGTCCACGAAATCGACGAAGCTCTGTCGAATTTCGTCCCTTTCTCCTTTACCCACTTCCGGATGAAGAAAGATGGAGTCATCAATGTCGAGATCGGGGACATGCGTCCAGAGATTGAGCCATCGCTTTGAGAGAGATGAAGTCAAAGCAGCTTGCTTTGTGGGAAGAAAGGACAATATATGACAAAGAATCTCGTCTGGTAGATTGCCGATCCGATCCATCTTCTGTGCGCGAGAGGAAAAGTCGAAGCAGAGCTCACTAATTACGCAAATCGGAATCAACCCAAATGAAACTGCATCGGAGAAGATAAAGCATCCAACTTTAATTAAGAGGAAGACATGTAGTTGCAAATCGCTTGGCTCGTCAAATCAAAACTGGAAAGAAATTGCTTGGCGATTCAACTTCGAAGATGCGTCGGAAGGTCTGATGATTTTGGCGGAGGAGGTTTACAGAAGAAGGCGGTGGTGTCGCTGAATACAGACGAAGGCGGTGGTTTCATATTGAAATTAAAACCCAAAAGATTATTTTTTTTGTGGTTTCGCTGAAGTTCAGTCGTAGTCAAAACTTGCTTTTTCTCACACATAAAACGTGTAACAAGTGTTGTAAAAAATCTTTCTATCAAAAAAAAAGTGTTGTAAAAAAACTTGAATTAGGAGGAAGCATCATTTGAAAAATACAAAGTAGCCATGTTTGTGTAAAGCAAATATACAAAAAAAAAATTGCTTTTTTGAATAAGTAAAGCAAAATCTTCAAATAATTAAAAAAAAAACCAATATTTTTGCCCAATTTAAAAGCAGAAATTAGTGTATTAATCCTACAAAAAAAATTATTTTTGTGTAAACTCTGTAAAACTATATGCTGCATACCAAGTTTTCGAAATGTTACACCAGAAAATGTTTTATAATATAAACCAAGTTTTTCTTCGAAACACGAGATTATATAATTTTCTTACAGTTTACAAAATAAGAAAAACTTAGTTTACATTATATGTAAAAGATAAAATCAATCTTCCATTTCTAGTGATTACAACAAAAGAAATATCTAGCCATGTCCTCCTCGGTTCCTTCGTCCACTGTTTTGTAAAATGATTAACCAAATCTTCGGTTTAAATTGATTTAAAGAACAAGAGATATATCTAGTCACGTCATCCTCGGTTTCGCCGCCCACTATTTTGGAAAATAATTCACCAAATTTTCCATTTAAATTGATTTAAATAACAAAAAGGAAGAGATACCTAGGTATTTCCTCCTCGATTTCTCCGTCCTCTAGTTTGGAGGATGATTGCATCTCCTTAACCTCGGGCGGTTTCACCCATCTTTCGAGAAGAAATCTCTCTCTCTCTCCTCGCTGGTCGCCTTCAGTGAAACCCATTTTAGTTTTCTACATATCAAAAGGTAATTGACCGTCTAAACTTCTTCTGATTGTATTCTCCTTTAGTCTTCTCATTTAGAGGTATTATTCAATCATATATTTAAAATCAATTTCATGAAATCGATTCAATCGAATATTTTGAATAACATTGGATTTTAAGAGACGATTTGAAATGTTGATTGAATAACAGTAAATTTAAAATTATTTTAGTGGTATTTACAAATAAAATATGATATCCAATAGCGCTAGATTTGAAAACATAATTTAGAATCATTAATTGAATAACACTAAATTGTGACTGGATTTCAGTTCATAGACTTGAAATGGCTTTGCTTTATGTGGTTTCCTATGTTTGTTAACACTCATGATTTAATCCATTTCTCTACTAATTTAGTTTATGCAGAGAAGATGGATCATCTCAGCAAATTACCTGACGATGTTCTTTGTCATATTTTGTCTTTCCTTGCGACAAAGGAGGCTGCTTCAACATCTGTTCTCTCTACAAGGTGGCGCAATCTGGTTGCGTATGTACCAAATCTTGATCTACATGATTATATCTTTTTGCATGACGAAGAAGGTAAGCGGGAAAGGGAAGGAGTTCTTGAGAGCTTCATGGATTTTGGGGATAGGGTTTTGGTCTTGCAGGGTGATTCTACCCTCAAAAAGTTCTCCCTAAAGTGTCTACCTGGTGTTGATTCAGACCGTGTGAATCGTTGGATACGTAATGCTCTGCAGCGTGGTGTTTCAGAACTTAGACTGTACATTGAGTTTGATATTGAACATCGGCTACCTGCTGAGATCTTCAGCAGTAAGACACTTGTTAGGCTGAAAGTAACAAATGGACTTAATGTTGATTTGCATGTCTTGGGTGTTTCCTTACCCATGCTTAAAACTCTCCTTCTTCGCTACGTCGCTCTGTTTTCTAGTCAGTTTGAGATGCTTATTTGCGGTTGCCCTGCGCTTGAGACATTAGACATCAAAAGTGTTGAGTGGGGAAATTCCAGTGTAACTGTGTCAAGTGCAAGCCTCAAGACGCTAATTATTCACTCCCGTGGTCGTCGTGCTTCTGCCTCGACATTACATCCAAGTAGCATTTCTTTTGATACTCCAAATCTGGTTTCCTTCACCTATACTGATCTTGCTGCGGAGGACTATCCAAAAGTTAACTTGGCAAACGTAGTTGAGGCTAATATCGACCTTCAGTTAACTGATGATCTGGATGAGCGGGCAAGAGCGCCAAACATTGATGGTGAGGGTGATGGTTATCTCAAGAGGTTTGGTAATGTGTGGAAGCTCTTTACTGGAATGAAAAATGTTCGGGAACTTCACTTATCCTCTGACACTTTCGAGGTTAGTTGCCAATTCCCATTTTGCTCTCTTGGTAGTAATTTCTTCTTTGACCTCATCTAAAAAGATTGAGATTCAAATTATCATGTTACTTCAATTCTAAATGTCTTGTGTTAAATGTTGTTTGAACGTTCTAGTCTCTTTGTTTCTTAAAGCTTGATATTGTGAAGAAAATACTGGAGCTTAATGTTTGTTTTGAATCAGGTCCTTTATATATGCCGTGCGTCAATACCGGTGTTCAACAACCTCAAAATTTTAAGTGCTTCCAGCTCATCTGATCGGGGAAGGCAACTAGTGCCGTATCTCCTAAGGAACTGTCCGAGTTTAGAAGATCTAACATATGTATCTATAAACACACTCACTCCTCAAATACATAAACCGAGACAGAAACCATTATTTGAGAGTCCCTAATTCTCTCCTTTTCTGCTTTCAGGATGGCTTGCACTTCAAGAAAGATAAATGCGAGGATTCCTGCAACTGCAAATCTCCGGAGGACGAAGGCCGTTCGCTCATATCTTGTCCGGTGAAGAAGCTCCAGATCACAGAGTTTATTGGAACATATGAACAGTTCAAGATAATAAAGCGTTTCTTGAAGGATTTCCCGTGTTTGACGGAGATAGAGATACATGCTAGAGAGGATGTTCTTATAGACGTCGAAGACTCCGTGGAGATTTTGAACTCGATAGCGAGATGCTCAAACTCTACGGCAAGCTTTACACTTGCCGTGTCAAATTGGTAGGTGGCTCCTTGTTTAAGAAGATGACTCGCTGAGTCTTCAAGGAAGGAAACTTAGCTCATAGTTTTATCAACATTTACTGCTTTTCGTCGGATAAATTTGCTTTCTTCTCTCTTAATCCGTTTGCCTTTCCCATATTTTGCTCATCATTAAGACTAAAGTACTCTATTTCAAAGTTAAAAAAAAAAACTTTTCTTTTCCCTTTTCTCGGTTATTTTTTCCTCATTTTTTACATTTATTTTGATCAGCTACAATAGTGTTGCATATTCAGACAGCCTTTCAATCGTCAAAACTATTTTATAGCGTGGTCAAGAGTTAAAAACACGTTCTTCAAAAAACATTCCCAAAATCTATGTTGAGATTAGACTGAAACTGGATGTAAGAGAGAAAAATAGAAATGTAATAGAACAATCTAAAACAGGTGAATCCTAAAGCAAAACGATATTACAACAGATATATGTTTCCACGTTCATGGCCACATTCCACAAAGTTTATTTTACAATACCAATTTATACACTTAATTCATGACAAGAAAAAGAGTAATAGAGTATCAAACTAAACACAAAACGGGTAACGTAATACACAAGTATATAGATTACAATTTTTTTTGACCTAAACATTGATTAATTAATAATCAGTTTAAAGCAGTAGATGACTGAGAATGAAAACACGCATGAATTTACAAAAGGCCAGATTCGTAAACGACACCTGTCGACGGCAACCACGAGTTCCCGCCAATGAAACCCGAAACGGTAAAACCTTGAGCTTCAGTCAACGTCAACGCCGGGTGATATCCGGCCCAATTAACCCGACCCGAAACCGATGACCCAGGACCCGAATTCCCGAATTCTCCGTAAAACAGAGACTTCAGAGCGAAACCACCCGACCAAGGAAACCAACCCGACGGATGAATCGAACCGTCCAAGAACGATTGCATCACAACGGTCCTCGAGTACTGTTTCCATGGCCGGCCCAAGTAAGTCTTGGTCGAACCGGTGATTCTGCAGTTGTGGATCGAAATCCCGGTGTTCTGGTTCGGGTCGGAGCGTCCTTGCGCCGTCACGTAGTTCTGATCCGAGGAGCCTTTCCGGGATGCCATGTTGCAGCTCTGGAAAACGACGGCTGCGTTTCCGAAGATGAAATCTACGGTGCCGTAAATGTCGGTTTCTCGATAGAATTGGCGTTTGGAGAGAGTGTAGAGTGTGTCTTGGTACCCGTCGAGTGAGCATCGGTATACCACCGATCTGTCTGACCCGACCCGTAATGCTACCGCTTGCTCTGCGTTTGGTCCCGCGCTGTTCACTATTGTTATGTCCCGAGCTATAAATCCGTCTCCCATGGCGGCTTCAATTAATTCAAAACAACAACAAAAAGCTAATTTTAGCAACAGTAAAGGTTAGAGAAATAATTTTTTTTTTGACAAGATTGTAACCTTAAAATAAAGTGGTAAAACATAAAACTTTAGAGAAGATAGTAAAAATATTCTAATGAGATAAGAAAATAACTACAAATGTGCATCGATCTTGATGAACAGGTCAAATTTAACTAAGAAATAGATAAACAGCCTATACCAAGCGGACACAACTTGGAAAAAATAACTAAATTATGTGATTGATTTATGATTAAATTTTAATGAAAATCTCACCGACAGTAGCAGTTTGGTAAGTATTGTAGCCACCTCTGTTACTTTTGCTACCGACAATAACTGTTTTGCCCTTTCCGTCACCAACCAACATAACGTTCTTCTGTTTGGTCGGAATGTTTAGGTTCTCTTTATAGGTTCCGGCTGTTAAGTGAATTACGCTTCTGCCACTCCCCTCCGCCAAAGACGCCAACGCTTCCGCTACACTCCTGTGGGTCCCGCTTCCGTCGGCAGCCACCACCGCGTGAGGTCTCAGCTCCTGGACCGAAGCTTCTAGAAGCTTCCGGTCCGACGAAGAAACCCACGTCGGAAAATCTTGATCCGACAACAGTTTCCGGCCACCAATTACACTAGACGAAGAAGAACGTTTCTGCTTAGAAGACACGAACATGTCTAGTGAAGTGGTCAGTAAGCCGGTGAGGTTTCTTGCAATGGAATCCATCGTGATCCCATCTTTATTGAAGCTAGATTTCTCACTAAGGCTTTGCTTACAAGTCTCTTGATTAGTCAACGCGGCGCTCAGCCACGTATGGACATCATCATTGACGTGATCGTTACGCTTGTTGACGATACGTGACAACATGTCAAGTGTGTCGTCAAGCAGCTCAAGACAGTCGTTCATAGGATCCAGCATGAGGGTTTGAGAGGTGCGGTGCGAAAGCGTGAGATTGAAGGCGAGAGAGTGAGCTAAGAGAGCGTGGTCCAAGCTGCGTTGGACCGAATTAAGAAACCCATCGTTGGAAGAAGTTGAGTGTTTGGTTCTTCTTGATGATGACTCGGAGTTTGGGTGTCTTGTGAATTTTGTGAATTTTGAGTTTGATGAATTGGCAAACACTAAAGTATGAAGGATTAAAATCAGGGAGAACAATAGTTTGATGCGGAACTTATGATTTGGTAACAAGGACGATGTAGTTGCCATGTTGTGACTTATATGTGCAACTTTGATGGTTTGTGTAATATAGTAGGGAAGAAGTGTTATGTGCTTGCTACATCATCATGTATTTATAGACATTGTTTCATAACAAACGAGTACTAGGTGTACTAAGAGCCTTTTGAAGAGACCAGTTTGATAAATTCAAGTTCCAACGGTTGGTTAGGGACTTTTTAATATATTATCCCGTTTTGATAAATGCTGGCTTAGAAGAATTATGAGTGGAAACTATTCGATTAAGAAAAATAAAAAAGGTAATGAGCCACATTGTATGTGGACAAGATTTCCTATAATATGTCTCAAATCAATATTACTGTATTACATTTCTAAGAAAACGTAAAAATGATCCCCTAATTTTAGTTAAAACGATCGTTAGATTACATGATCGCTATAACATACATACATGTTTTCGACAAAAAAAAAGAAAATATATACGTTTTGCTGAAATGTTTTCTCTTTTCTTAAAACAATTAATAATTAGAGTTACGCAGTGCAAAAAGTGAATCTAATAATTTTACTTGTGGTTTGAAGTTTTAAAGCATCAGTGAAAATAAGATTTTATGTAATATTTTTTCGTATATTGAGAATAGTACATATGATAAGTTTGTAAAATCTTACATAAAATCGAGAACTTGTCGAAAACATATATGTATGTTATAGCGATCATATAATCTAATAACGATCGTTTAAAGGGTGTAATCAAGAATAGTACATATGGTCCATAGACACTAATATTTTTTTTCTAAAATGTAGGGTTCGTATTTAAATTATTAGTACCTATGGACCATATCATAATTAAGGTGGATTTAAATATGGTAATATTTGTGAATGAGTTGTAGTCGGAAAAAATAAACATAATTACTATTGCTTAATCTGTTTAGATTTTATTTAATAGTTTGAAAACGGTACTATATAAATGTGTATCGAAATAGAAATTTTACATAAACCTATAAAACAATAAATCCAATTGTGTACCTTATTTCCATATAAGACAGCCACCATCCCTTCCTGTCTGGTAATAATTGATGGCTTTCTGAAAGGTTGATTTGTTTTGTTTCTTAACATTAATTGGTTTACGTTGATTCATTATCTCATTCTGTTGTTCGTGACAAATTACAAATAGCTGCTTATCAACAACAAAAATTGACTTGTGATTTTATTTAAAAGTAAACATAATATTTGTCATCTAAACAAACCTAATATGTAATTTGCATTTCTATTTTTGTTGCGTCACGACATATATAACTTCGTACTTTCGTAGTACCAAATTAAATGAACAAAAACTGAATTTTTTATTCCTGCTGAAATTAACGACTAGCTGAATTGCTGATGCAAGAAACAGTATAAGTCGCCTCGCCTATCATTATTGAGAAAATTAAGAAGAAATTGCATGATATCTGCATGGATAAATGATTCCACCTAACGTCTAAGGCGGCACATGGCAAAATAAATTTAGAATTAATGAGATGGATATCTTATGTCGAAGCTCTCTTAGATATTTGAATATTTAATGGCGCGACGCACGTCACTCGTCGTCGTCACTGCTCCTCACCAATTTGGACCCGCCGGGAACAAATTAAAGCCGCAACTAAATTTCAATTATTCAAAAAGAACTTGTCGTTCTCATTTAGTGAACATAATTTGGTAGTTTGGAATTTGTATTATAATCATAACTAACATGATTAGTTTAGAAATCGCGTCAAAGAACTTAATTCACAGTAAAATAGTATGGTTTAGAGTTTTGTCCATCTTACAGTAGTAACGAATAGAGAAATATACGTTGAAGGAATATCATATATCTAGCTCAGAGTGATGAAAAAAGAAAAGGCAACCAGAAAAAAACTTATGGTGAAAATTTACAATGACAATAGATTAAATTTCTAAAACACTCGTAAGATAAAGGGATATATCTCTAAACAGTGGCGAATGTACGTTGAGCGATACGGTGTCAACTGACACCGTATGATTACAATTTTTTTTAATAGTTTATTAAGGTTTAATAATATTGACACCGTGTTAAAATTATAATTGAACCCATAAATTATTTCTCTTCCCAACATTATCTTATTTATTTTGAACCCATAAACAAATTTTAAATATTATCCCATATTTTATTGTTGGGCTTTCATGTTAACATATTTTAAATGACCCAAAATTAAATTTTAGTTTAATTTTAACTACTAAACATAGTATTGAAAATATAAAAACAATCCTTCTTTGTGAAACCTAAAACTAAACGTGGCTTCTCTAGTTCTCTTCATCTCTCCCACCAAAATCCTGCTACAAAACTCTGCTCATCTTCCTAAATTGCTAATCCTCTTCCATTTAAAACTGAGCAATATCAGTTAAGTTAAATCTGATATAGTTCTTAACTTCTTATCTTGTTTTCCAATTTATTCATTTGCGTCTGTATATATATTATTTATGTTTGATTAATCTCTCATTTTCTGTATCATCGCAGGAGGCTTTTATAATATAAAAAAATGATTTTTTTTTTCTTTTTTTTTTTTGTATTTTCATTGAACCCGGTTAGAAAAATTCCTAGATTCGCCACTGTCTCTAAACTAGAAGATTGGGTTGAATAAAAGAGTCTTAATAATGTTCTGAAAATGTGTCCCAAAACAATTGCATACTATTCCGAGAGTAGGGCAAAGTTGTATAGATATTTCAGAGATGCTTAATAAATGAACCTACAGCGATTAGGAAGAAACCAATATGATTACACAACTAAAACTTAACTTACATTCCTATAAACTGTTACTATCTGGGAAGAGTAATAACATAGGCTGGTTGCATATATCATATATGAATGCTATATTAGAGTCGAATTATTGGTTTTGAAAAAAAATGCTTAAAGCCTCTATTCTTTAGGCAATGTTTGAAATGCTTACTTTTGAAAGAAAAAAAAATGTAATGCTTTAATAGTTTTCACGGAGACAGAAGTAGGACAAACTAAACAAAATTCGAAGTAACGCAAAACGGACGGAACATAGTGGGTCGGTTAGCAAAGGTGGCCAGTATCAATTTCATTCCTTAGATTGTTAGTACGACCAAAACAATAGGAGATTTATTTCCATCTATCTTTCATGCATGTGAGAATAAAGAAAACATATTCCGTTCATATTTATTGAAATATAGACACACACGTACATACAAAAGAAAAAATAAATAGATGAGGAAGATTAGCCAAACTAAGAAGTCTCTACAACTTGGGCCATGAAGATGTCTTTGTCTCTGAGTTGAAATCTGAGCTGGAAAACATGCATGCCACGAAAGACTCGACATCTATCATCGATTTATTGAAATCATTTTTTTACAGTATTCAAATCATTTTATTTCTTATATTGGATCACCATCAGTGATCGATTTTTTTTTCCAACTATATATCGCAACTTTAGTCCATAAAATTCAAGATTAAACTCAATATCGTTCCGGAAAATCCTAGCATTAAGCAAAACCGCAGGAACGAGTTAATAATGCACCCCACTCTGTATAATCCACGAGTCATCGCACAAGAAAAGTGAGAGTTACATTGAGAACGTAAAAATGGACCCATTATTAAGACGATGGTTGTATAACGAATTGAAGCCAAGGAATTGACTGGTTTTGGAGCTACTTGTTGACTTCACCTCTTCTAAACCAATCTTAATACTTTCTATAAGTCAATAGTTAGAAAGTGAAAAGAAACAACACACAAATACTATTTCTACAGTATTCTTCCCTCATTTGGTATTCATGAATAAACCATCTACACATGAACTCGGTTTTAATAATTAATCCCACTGATATTGTATTCGTGTAGATATTCATATTCAACATAAATCTTTCCTTCGAAGTTGAAATGATTCAACACTAATATAAAAAGTATATGAACAACCCTACTCACTATCAATTAGTTTCAAGTATATAGGAAGGTATCTCACTAAACTGACGTTATCAAAAACAAGTATATATATATATATATATATATATATATATATATATATATAACATATATGATATATGTGGTTGAAAAGGATAAGACGAGATTATCGTATGTATTAATATATATTAGAAGAACTAACTATACAATTTCCGATTGTGGGTCTGTGGCAAATCAATCGACAACTTACAATTTATAATCTTTTCGCCAAAAAGGCCAAAGATAACGAAAAGGATAGTCTATCAGTATTTTGATAGAATGTCAATTACTATTATCCTTGCTCTTATTTAATTAACAAATATTGGACTACTTTTTATAAGTGGCTCTGAAATAAACAGCCTTATTGGTCAATTGGTTTTAGATTTAACGTGGTTCATTAATTAGCATCTCAGGCTCACATTCAGGCTGTCGTAATAACATTTATTTCGCATAGTAAAAGAAAATAAAACCGTGATCTTGTACGAGTTATGGACTTAAGATCTTTGATAAGAGAAAATGACGAAAGAGTCAATGTCTTGAAAGCAGAAGTTTGAAATGTTACGGCAGAGTTCCAACCTTGATAGTTGGGATAGGGTTTTGGTTTTTGTGTTATGAGCACTTCGGTCCCATATTGGTTTAATTGCTGTCTGCTGGTGTAGAAAATATGTTTGATTAATCAATCTTCAGAAACCGTTACTACTTACTACTGGAACAAAATAAAAATCACTCCAACTCGACTCAAACATAGCGTCATACGCATATACGAATCTTAATAAACTAATCCAAGTTTTTGTAAAGTTTACGTAAACCAATTGAGTTAACTGCAAAATGTTTCAATCATTTTCATGGAACACAGGTCGTATATTCTTTATCTATTAACCTCGTAATGATAACAAGCCTGTCGGTCTCTTCGAATTATTATCGATTATAAAGTTGAAGTTTAGTTATCAAAATAATAAATTAGAAAAATGCTTAAGAAAACTAATGCAGACTAATGAATTCGATACAGGGATTGAAACTGATTGATTTAACACGTTTGCAGAAAAGCATGAAAATGAAGGGTTTCGAAGTGTCATTGGCACCTAACGCTTTTGTTATAATTCGTTAAGAGAAAAGAAAAGTCAATACTTCATAATTATGTAAACATTTCAGTATTAATAAAAGAAAACAGAAAAGTCTAATCAAATCTTCGAAATTTCTAGTTATAAGCAAAACAAAAAGGAAACAAAAAAAAGCGAAACCCATATACACCATACGTCCATACTAACAAGTAACAACTAACAATGTCTAGTATGTGTAGGTTCACTTTCTAGAAGTCATTCCAATTGGGAAGAAACCTATTGTACCTATATAGCCAAAGGAGGAAATGGTCTTTTATATAAAACAAACTATAAATTTAAGACTATGTAGAAAATTCTCAAAAATTGCTTTTTGTTTACAACAAACTCCTCTACTCTTATGGTGAAAAAAATAAAGTTCTAATTGCCGACAAAAAATTCCCAACTAAATCATGTAAATATAAGAAAGAAAATACTGTTATACATTTTCTTGCCAGTTGTGGTCGATGGAGTCGTTTACTTAGTGTACACGTGTCTCAGTTATCGCCTACAAATAGTTTTTTTTTTCTATGTTTAAAGATTTTGAGTCGTTTTTCTTCCTTAAACTACCATCGGTTTCGCTAACACTGAATTCGATGCACTCATCTAATGATAACACAAGTTCAGGAAAAAAACGAAAAATAATAATGATAATACAAAATGAGGGAAAAGATTGAAAGAATACTCAAAATTGTAATCATAGACGATAATACTGATGTTTCCTTTCGAGCACGAAAATTTACTAGATTAACGTAGTCGGCCCACATTGTCTTTTAGTAGATCAAACAGAGACCATCTTTTAGCTCGATGTATAATAGTTGTTGACCTACAATGCTAAGCTTTCCTAAAAAACTGTAGGTTGTTGTTATTTCGCTTTTGAATGTAAATTATTATCTAAAAATGACCATTTATTATAACAATCGAGTCAACTTACAGGTAAAAATTATGGACACAGCTTAACTGGCGCGACTGAGAACGAACACATACTCTGCAGAACGATCCAAATCAAACAAATAGTAAAGCTAAGGAAATGTGAGAACCATTCAAAGATAAATAAACAACAAATAAGACTTATGTGCTTTTTTAATATAAGCCTCCAATCCCAATCGGAGAACATAAAAACCCTCCTAAGGGTTCATCTGTTCTGTCTGACAGAAAGAAAGAAAAAAGGAACCCTAAATGGGTTTTTGTCTTTTGTCTTTTGTTTAGGTCTTTTGGATGGCACTAATACCAAAAACGAAAAAAAAAATGCAAAACTGGAGATGGCAGAGACTTGATCTCTCTGAGACATGATGAGCAATGAGAGTCGACCAGACTCACCTTGAGAAGCCTTTTCTATTTCCTTTTTAGGATAAAAAAGGCTTATGGAAAAATGCAGCCAAATGGATACAGTGAGAGAGCATGGACTGGCTTTCTTTTCAAGGACTGAGCCATGGAGAAATCAGGAAGCAACTGCTGTAGATGATTGCTTCTCCTTTAGAATCTCTGCTCTTCTTTGCTCGGTGTGCTGAGCGATATTGTTTGCGAGTCCTTCATAGTGCGGGCCTAGTGTCTGCGTGAGGCTTTGGAACCTGAGCGAGTCCGATGCTTGCATTACTATTAACAAAAAAAAGAAAGGAAAAAATTAGATGATAATACTATGTATATAGGTCATAAACATGACAAATACATTATATATCAACTCTGTTGTACCTGCGACTGCATCCATGAAGAGTATGAATGGATCCACTTCATCAATTGGAGAGTCCAACTCCTCGTCATCGCTGAAATCATCGTCCGAAAACTCTTCATCATCGCTGTAAGAGCGGAAGTCCTTTGCCTAAAGATAATGCAAAAAGGAACCGACCTCAGTGAGCTACTTCTACTAGTACAAGGACATTAGTAACTTGAGAGGCTTTACAAATAGACAGACCTGTGCTGCTAGCTTGCGGAGTGTACTTGCGTCGGTTTCATCTGGATTCTCGTCATCTCCTTCATCAACTTCATCATCTGACAGAAACTCATCCATGTTGTCGTCATCTTCATCATCATCTTCTTCTTCCTCTTCTGCCTTTGCAGATTCTGTCGTACATGTTCAAAGAGGAATATCAGTGAGGGTCTGTTATATTAGAAATTAAAGACAGTGTGAAAGGCACTGACCAGCAAGTTGATCCTTGTATGCCACTAAAAGCTCGAGAATAGCCCTGAATACAGGTGGCAAGACATCTCCGGGCAATAGATCGGCAGGAAGATTGAGAAGTGATGTCAACCCCAAGATGCAGACTTTCTTATCATGTTCTCTGCATGTGAAGCGATGCAAGATTACTATCTTGAAAGAAATGTGAGAGTGAAGATAGCGAGATCAAAGGTAACGAATATTAGATTCACCCACCCCTTGAAGTTAGCATGGACACCACTCTTCTTCTTCTTTTCTTGAAGCATATGGAGCCAAAGAGTTAAAATTTCTGTTGTGATACCAAGGCCTTGCAGTATGCCAAGTGTCAAAGGGGCATTGTAGTAAAAGGCATTTGCAACCTGCCAAGGGTATCAGAGATTGCATTTAGCGATTATTGCCAATCAGGAAAAGAATTAAAAAACAGCTTAAGCTTAACTCAGTGAAAGACAGCAAAACAAAAGGGGAAATTCAATTTATGAAGCACAATTTAACTTGCAGTCTAGTTTGCTTACCACTTCAATTAGAAGACATCTGAAGGAAGATTTCTCAGCACCTCGAAGCCGATCTAATGTGATTCTAAGGTAAGGCTCCACACAATGATCCACACGGCCCTTACAAGTCTGAAGCACGATCCCTATTAGCTTCGGAGCTGACTCAATGTCACTGTCATCAATATTTTTATCCGCCAGAAGCTGCCATGAGAAAGAATAAACAAATCAATCCATATCCGTATGCGTATTTTGGGAGGAGGAAGGAAGACACCAACTATTATTTTATTTATATGAGTAAACGTACTAGCAGATAGTGAGCTTACCGCAGAGATCACACTCCAAAGACTTTGCTGGTAATTTGGTTCCTTGCAAGCGAGATAATGTTCAGTCCCCCTGGATATGTAGTTGTGCAGAGGAACCAATATATCTGATATGATATTCAAAAGATCAAACAAAAAGGAAAGTATATGAGAAAACTGAATGAAACTCTATGATAATAAAAATAAAAAAACCAGCAAGGAAAGACGCTGCATTTTATACTTGGAAAGAAGTCAATAGCCCAATCCTTGAGTGCTTCCATCATCAAAGGCCATAAACTCCACATGTCCAATGATATCGTAGGTGAAAAAGTAGTAATGTAGGAGACGATCTCCAAAACCTCTTCAAACACATCTGGCCATACATAATATATGAATGAATCATCATGTTTAGATCAAAATCCACAAGTTACATAAACCCCAATGCATTCAATATACCACATTCAAAGGAACCCCAAGAAATAGTAACTAACAACTCCATTTATATGGAATCTCTCTAACATTATGCATACCTTGACCATCAGTTGTCAGCATTTTACGCATTATTGGCAGCAACTGTGGTTCAATCTGACCATAGAGATGAGGGAGACTACTGATCGATTCAAGTATTGTACTGATGGCACGGAGACATCCCACTGCAGCCAATGCACCAGAATCATCAGTTTCATCATCACCGTTGTCAGTGTCGATACACCTCCAGAATGCACTGGCCTGGAATTTATTAACAAAAATAGGGTATAATAGTGCTATAAGCAAAATAACACTCAAAATGAGAACACAACGGAATAGTAACTTACCAAATTCTGGCATAAACCCAAAGCATAAGGAGAAATCTCTTCTCCAAACTTAAACACAATAGTCTCTAAAGTAAAAGCAAGGTCTTCGTTTTCAACTTCATTCATTAGCTTGAAAAATTCTGCACAGCACAAGTCCATACCGATTAGTTAAGTTGATTGACATTGTGTTCGGTTGTAGCTTTAAATTGAGCTGAACTAGAAATAAGTATAACTCCCAGCAAAATCATATGAAAAGCGTACCATTAAGAAGTTGAGGCAGAAGTGGGCGGATCTCGTCTAAATCTGCAGGGAATTGAAAATTTAGTTGAATGTATACTAATTCGTGTTAACTGTAATAGATCAGAATATGGAAGAGGGCAGGGAAATTTTAAGAGACAGACACATGTTTTGGTGGTGCTAATACTTACTTTTGCAGGCTTCAATGAATGAACGTAAAGCAAAAACTGAATCCACCCGAACAGGAAGTTCTGGATCTCGCATTCCGGAAATAACACAATGCAATGCTTTGGAAAAATTGTTCTGGTCTGAGAAATTGATGTTGGCGTACTGCCCTGCAACCCATGCAGCCTACACAAAAGATGAAACGTTGAGTAATAAGCTTGAGAAGTTATAGTATCCATTGAAAGCAATATGGATGATGCAAAACTGTTTAACAAACACAGGTTACGTTGTCAGAGCAACCCCAGAAAGATAATGATGAACAAAAGCTTCAGTCACAGCAATATCTAAGCAGGCACCGCATATCCTATTACCACAAAATTCATCCTTCGTGAAGAATATGAACTTCAGTCACAAAGTAGTAGAAGAGAAATTCAAGCATTTGGTGGAGAAGGATAAAATTTTAAACATCAGATAATTATTTGACTAGGAATAGTAGATGTTCGCACCATCTTCAAACACATGCATAGATAATAATGAACAGAAGTATGATTTGTATAACAGTAAACGAGTGAAAAGGGGGCTTATACAGCCAAAAGCAGTCACTACAACCTTAGCTCTTAGATGACCAGCTGGGCTGCTGAATTCAGGAAAAACATGCTGCACTAACATATTCTCCAGCTCAGATTTGTAGGGCTCATTTTGCCTCAGTTTATCACAAAGTGTCCCAACAGCAAGCAGAGCACCATCCTTTTCGCGATACGGCTTATGTTCTAAAGGTGCTTCATCATATCTAAAACAATACAAAAAGTAATTATTCTTAGGTCAAAATTATATAGTACCTTTTTCGATCTTTTGTGAATAAAGTTTCAAGGTACCTCTTAAAAATGCCCACGATGAACTGTATAAATTTAGGGAAGTTGTCTTTTCCACGCTTTCTGACTAGCTCAGTCACAAAGTCCATAGATGCAGTCCTGGGACTGTATAAATCTTCAATTATATCTGTAGAGAATAGGTAATGGGGTTATTTAAAAAGGCATAATTTAGGGTTATCCATACAAGACAAGGAAGACTTCAAGCACATACCATAACCCTTCCTTACATACTCGTGCGGGTCTTCCTCCCAAAGCATTTGATCATTATCACTGAAGCACATCAGTGGGAAAACTATCTCAAACAGTAGAACGTTAAGGTGGGGCTGCAGTAGATTGTACATGCTATTCTTCGAGATACTGCAGAGATACAATTAGTGAATAAGATGTTCTGGTACCTTACTCATGATAAAGGAATCCAGATACAGATGAAGCTTATATCATTTTCAAGGAACAAAAGAAATTGCAACTATAAAATTAGTTAATATCCAACCTGTTGCTTAGATATTGAAGAATTAGGTTGATGACCCTATCAGGAAGATATCCACCAATACGAATCGCATTCAACAACTTCAGGTGACACTCCAATATCTTGGCTGCATAGTTCGTCTGAAACATTTGGGCGAAGGCTTTGTTTTCTGGATTCTGAAGTTTCAGATCTCCAAACCTATTGCAGGATTTTCAAACTGATATTTAAAGGCAAAAAGAAGAAAAAAGCTGAGGTTGTAAGTTAATGCATAAAATTTCATAGTTCCCCATACCTAGTGTACAGCCTGTTCAAAATGTGAGCAACCCACTTCTTGGCCTTCCACCATCCCCATGATTTTCTAAGTTCGGGGTCTTCAGGCTGACCTTCTATGGGAACAGGACGTTCCAAAATGTTTAGGAACAGAGTCATCCAAGCATTAAAAAAGTTTGGGTCAAACAATGGTCTCGGAAGCTCTAGCTGTATAGAACAAGGATGAAAGAGATATATGAAAAAAACTTCAAAACAAACCACCTAATATGATATTCATAACTCGTTACAAGAACTTTTATTTATTTCCCATTTGAAGCCAAGGAGCATTGAAGAATGATTGAGAGTAATTCACATAAGATGTACAAACTTACATAAATACATGACCAGAATATCTTGCATATAAGCTTGATATGGTCTGCCACTTCAAGAGAAGGGTTCTCCACATGGACAAGCTTATTGAAAATATTCAAAAGGTGTGGAAACGTCTCCTCAACTACTCGATAAATGGGTGCCCTGTCTTCATCTGACTTAAACCTACAAACAGAAAGTGGAAAAAAGCGAAAAACCTGAGCTACAATCCTTGAGCATATTGTCATTTAGGGACAACCAGATTCGTAATATAAGTAATATTTCATATTTCATAAACAGACTAACTCGTATTTTGAAGATAGAATCCGCAACACAAATAACGCTCCATAAACTTGTTGGTCTTGCAAGTTATGCTTCACCCAGTCCAGGAGAAGGGACCATTGCTCAGGATAGTCAGCGTAAATTATGGTCTTCAGGCACTCTCCCATCTGAACTCTGCATCATACACACCAATAACGAGGAGCAACAAACAGAAATCAACCTTTCACATCATGTACTTATATGCATAAATAAATCAAGCCATTGCACTCTACATAACACAGACATATCAGTCCATGGACAACTTAAGCACAAAGAACGACTGTATCTAAAAAGGGCATGATCTTAACGAGTGCTGCAAGGTGTGTACAATAGCTGCTACCTCAATATCGGTGGAAGTTGAGAGACGTATAAGAGAATCTGTTCCCTGACAACATTCTTATCACTTGGCAAGATTTTGTTCTGATCACCTGCATAACGGAAAAAAGAAAAATTCAGTGCAAGGAAAGGAATGTCTAGCAAGGATCGATTCAAGCAAGAGCCTCTAACATGGAACGACATTTGATCAAATCAAATAGACAAGTACCAGAGTGAGGTTCCCAGTGCTTAGCGATGAAATTCTTGAAATGGATACTAGCAGCTTGGCGTATAGCAGGGTCACAGCCACCATCAACAATTATTTGCAACACCCTTATCAGATGCTGTGGAGTGTGCTGAAACTGCAAAATCGATTTCCCAAGCAAAATTAAAACTCTTGACGACAGTCTAATCAAGTCAAATCTTATTTATAAGAGAAATAAATCCATTCTCCGAGCTCGGATAAGCTTAATTCTCCACTAAATTTTTCGAAAAAAAGTGAAATTGCGTTTACCTGATCAAGACTCTGCTCAGCAGCTTTACGCTCGTTGAGATTGGGACTGCAAGCAGCTGCGCCAATGATAACGGCAAGGCTAGGCAGATCCATCTGCGCAAATCGGAAATTCACAAAGAGACTATCCGAAAAGCAATCGGGAGGACACGAATTTAAAGTCGTCCGTAGGTCCTCTCCGGTAGAAATCGAAGAGACGAGAGTCAAAATCAGGAGGAAGACGAGGAGGAGAGAGAGAGAGAGAGAGGTATAAGAGAAGAAGGACTAGGGTTTTATGAATGGTTCGTTGGGTCTGGTAAGTGTGGCACGCGCGTGGGTAATAAGTGAAAAAACACGTGAGACGCAATATAACCCAGAGACTTGCCTCGACCTAGTCACCTCTTTTCTTCACGCCCTACTAAAATATATGTCCAAAGAATGTCTATATCAATATATGCTTGAATGTTGTAAGAAGAAAATAATTTCAAAATTGTGAACAAAAATACATTTTCATCAAGTAATTAAATAATTAGATAAAGTATCAAATGATATTTATCATGATGTCGATGAGGTGACTCAGAAACTAAGTCCAGAAGGTTTTACTCAGTTGACAGGGGAGGAGCTGGCAGCGATGAACAAGCCATTCATCAAATCTGAAGTGGAGGCGTCTATTAGAAGCATGGGACGCTATAAAGCGTCAGGTCCTGATGGCTACCAGCCAATATTTTATCAAGCGAACTGGGAGGTGGTTGGTGAGTCTGTTTCTTGGTTTGTACTTGAATTCTTTAGAACAGGAGTCTTACCGCCTGGAACCAATGATGCCGTCGTTGTCCTGATCGCGAAGGTGTTGAAACCGGAGAGGATTACGCAGTTCCGTCCTATAGGCCTGTGTAATGTTCTGTTTAAAACAATCACGAAGGCAATGGTGATGAGGTTGAAGAAAATTATGCCAAAGCTGATTGGCCCTGCTCAGGCAAGCTTTATCCCGGGGAGGTTAAGCACGGACAACATTGTCTTAGTACAAGAGGCGGTGCACTCTATGAGGAAAAAGAAAGGGAGGCGAGGTTGGATGCTCTTGAAACTTGACTTGGAGAAAGCGTATGCTCGAGTGAGGTGGGACTTCTTGGAAGACACACTCCGCGTGGCGAAGCTTCCTGAGACATGGATCGGCTGGATTATGCAGTGTGTTACGGGACCGGCGATGAGCATCCTGTGGAATGGGGAAAGAACAGAGAACTTCTCACTGAAACGAGGGTTACGGTAAGGAGACCCCTTGTCGCCATACTTATTTGTACTTTGCCTGGAACGGTTGTGTCACCTTGTTGACATCTCTGTGGGAAGGAAGGAATGGAAGCCGATACGATTGTCTCGAGGCGGTCCGCAACTGTCTCATGTGTGTTTTGCCGATGATCTTATACTGTTTGCAGAGGCTTCGGTCCACCAGATCAGAGTGGTGCGGAGGATTCTGACGCAGTTTTGTGTAGCGTCAGGCCAGAAGGTGAATTTGGAGAAATCCAAAATCTTTTTCTCGGATAACGTGAGCAGAGAGATGGGAAGTCAGATTAGTGCGGAGAGTTGAATTGGATGCACTCGTGATCTTGGAAAGTATTTGGGAATGCATGTTCTCCAGAAGAGGATCAATAAAGATACTTTTGGGGACATTCTTGAGAAGGTATCAACACGTTTGGCTGGCTGGAAGGGGCAGATGCTAAGTTTCGCAGGTCGCATCACCCTAACAAGATCAGTCCTCTCGTCTATACCTGTTCACACGATGAGTACCATTGTGCTTCCGCAGTCGACTTTGGCTCAACTCGACAAGACAGCCAGAGCTTTTATGTGGGGAGATACTACTAATCAACGGCGACAGCACTTGGTGGCCTGGGACAAGATTTGCTCTCCCAAAGATGATGGAGGGTTGGGAATCCGGAAAGCACAGGATATGAATAAAGCCGTCGTCGCAAAGCTTGGATGGCGTCTGCTGCAAGATCAAACATCCCTCTGGGCACGGGTCTTACGCGGGAAGTATAAGGTTCACGATGTACGAGAGGCGACATGGTTCAATACCAAAGGGAACTGGTCCTCCACCTGGCGCAGTATTCTCAAAGGGATGAGAGAGGTGGTGATACCGGGTCTGAGTTGGGTGCCAGGGGATGGGAGGAACATCCGTTTCTGGAAAGACAATTGGTTACTAGGCAAACCTCTACAACAGGCAGCTAATACAGAGGTCCCTGTCGATATGGTGGATGCGCGCCTGTGTGACATGTGGAGCCCTGGAGTCGGATGGAGGTGGAACGCCATAGAGCTGCATATCCCTATCCAGGTGAAGTTAATGTTAACATCAGTGGTGTTTGATGAGATAACCGGAGCAAGAGACAGAATCTCGTGGGGACACACGCAAAATGGCGAGTTCTCAGTCCGGTTCGCCTATGCTTTTATTTCCCGAGATAGTAGCCCTCGACCAAACATGCAGGCGGTATTTAAGCAGATATGGCACGTACTGGCGCCGGAGAGAGTCAGGATTTTCCTCTGGCTGGTAGGGAACGAGGTGATTATGACTAATATGGAACGGCAGCGACGACATCTTAGTAACACCGGAGTCTGTCAGGTATGTAGAGGGGGAGAAGAGTCTATATTACATGTGTTGCGGGACTGTCCGGCAATGGCAGGGGTGTGGCAGCGAATAGTGCCTGCACATAAGAGGAGCGCGTTCTTTACAAGACATCTGTTGGGATGGCTGTATGATAACCTAGGGGATGGAACGGAGACGGATGGATATATCTGGTCCACACTATTCGCTATGGGAGTCTGGTGGGGTGGAAATGGCGCTGTTGGAATGTTTTTGAACATCCTGGGAAGTGCCGAGATCGAGTGAGGTTTGTGAAAGATCAAGCCTGAGAGGTGGTGAGTGCTCACGCCAAGTTAAAAGACCGGACACAGAGAATTGAGAGAGTAGAGAGACAGATTGGCTGGAAACCGCCAAGTAGTGGATGGACAACGGTGAATATGGACGGGGCCTCACGTGGAAACCCAGGCATTGCGGCCGCTGGTGGGGTCTTACTTGATGAGCATGGTACTTGGATATGTGGATTTGCTCTCAATATTGGAGTCTGGTCAGCCCCGTTGGCAGAACTGTGGGGCGTATACTATGGACTATGTATGGCGTGGGAGCAGCGAGTACAACGGTTGGTGGTGGAGGTGGATTCAGAGATCGTCGTGGGGTTCTTTTAGTCAGGGGTAGCAGATACACATCCGCTGTCTTTCCTAGTACGTTTGTGCTATGGCTTTATTACAAGGGACTGGATAGTCCGTGTCGTTCATGTCTACAGAGAGGCGAACAGAGTGGCAGATGGCCTAGCTAACCATGCTTTCTCTTTGTCATTAGGTTTTCACTTCTTTCCTTCTTCCCCCTTTGATATTTTAGAGTTGGTGAAGGAGGATGCACTTGGCTCTACACGAACTCGTTTTGTAAGACCGGGTTGAGTTTTAATAATACAAGAGGGAGAATTTTTTCTCCTTCCAATTACCAAAAAAAAAATGAGTTCAATAGCTAAAAAGGAGTCTAATGTATTAACTTTTGAGATGCTGGGAAAGTTTAGTAAATAAAACACTTTTGATAATTGGTTAAAATAATGAGTAATCTTCTGAATTTGGTGGGGTCATCCGACCTAATAGACAACTCATTGATTTCATCTTACGTCAGGGACACAGTTCATCAAACGCAAATAATTTCTTCTTTTCAGTCCTTTAATTTCTAATTGTTCTTTGGAATAGTTCGATGGTTAAAATTGGGCCTCTGGAGAAGAACGGTAAATGGGCCTGGTCGACTTTTGGTAGGCCATAATACTTCTCAAAAGCTTTTCTTTTCTTATTCTTAAAAAGCAAACTAAAAGTATATTTTTTAGGGTCGAAAGGATCACATAAGTGGTAAAATTGGAGGATGTACATGGCAAGCTGAGACTAGCCGGTGGATCCATTCACGTTCGTTGACGAACATTAGGTACGTTATACTTAATTTGGCTAGTCACTCTTGACTCTAGTTTGGTCCGTATGATTTTAATATAGCAAGCAAAATAAATTAGCGTAGTAGGAGAAAAACGGTGGCTTAATTTCTGTATAGTAGTTACTTCGGTTTTATTTGGTTTGGACCGTTTGGTTCTGATGTACACTCAATATTTAATTTGATTCGGATGTTGGTTTCTTAATTTTCTGTCGTAGCTTAGATGTCTTTCCCTCTCTTTGAGTCTTTTATATTCCTTTCAACAAGAAAACAAGTTTCACTTTTACCTAAAGTTTAAAATAGAATTAAATAACTGACAAAGAATTAAACAAAAAGAAAATTGATCGGATAGAATCTTTAGTCCATGAATGATAAATAGCAAAAGAATGGTTGTTACACTATACACTCAAAACCAGATCGAACGAACAGTCATAAATGAACCAAACCATCAATTCCATTTCGGTCAACGACTCGAACCCTCAGCAAGTCAGCATAACCAAAAGAAACTGTTAATATAAACACTCCCGGTCTATCAGAAAACAAACACCACAAGAAGGAGAAAAAATAAAGACGAACTAAGTAGCTCACCATGAGCTCCACAGAGACATACGAGCCGCTATTGAGACGGCTCCACTCCGACTCGCAGATAGCGGAACGTTCTTCAGCGGAGATAGAGGAGTTTCTACGCCGTGATGGATCAACGGTGAGGCTACGGTGGTGGCTAAGGCTGGCCGTTTGGGAGTCCAAGCTTCTTTGGACGCTCTCTGGAGCCTCAATAGTCGTCTCTGTGCTGAATTACATGCTCAGCTTCGTCACCATCATGTTCACCGGCCATCTCGGTTCCCTTCAACTCGCCGGCGCTTCCATTGCCACCGTCGGCATCCAAGGCCTCGCTTATGGTATCATGGTACGCAACTACGCATAAACATTTTCGGTCCATATAATTTTTAAGTTTCATTTAAAAGTTGATTCTCGTTGAACGATTTTAAATTTTGAAAATAAAATGGACTAGTTGGGAATGGCGAGCGCGGTCCAGACGGTGTGTGGTCAAGCGTACGGAGCAAGACAGTACTCATCAATGGGAATAATCTGCCAACGAGCCATAGTCTTGCACCTTGCAGCCGCGGTCCTCCTAACGTTCCTCTACTGGTACTCAGGTCCGATCCTAAAGGCGATAGGCCAAACCGCAGCAATCGCACACGAGGGTCAGATCTTTGCGCGAGGGTTGATTCCCCAGATCTACGCTTTTGCACTCGCTTGCCCTATGCAGAGGTTCCTCCAGGCTCAGAACATAGTGAACCCGTTAGCTTACATGTCTTTAGGAGTTTTCTTTCTCCACACGTTACTCACGTGGCTGGTAACCAACGTGCTTGATTTCGGTTTGCTCGGTGCGGCTCTGACGCTGAGTTTCTCGTGGTGGCTACTCGCGGCTGTGAACGGTGTGTATATTCTTATGAGTCCGAATTGTAAGGAGACTTGGACCGGGTTTTCAGCTAGGGCTTTTAGAGGGATCTGGCCTTACTTCAAGCTCACGGTAGCTTCAGCAGTCATGCTATGGTAAATCACAAAAGATGTTTGAGTTAACCCGGTTAAGTCTCTGGTTTATAGAAAACTGATATAAATTTGAAATGAAAACAATCTGCAGTTTGGAGATATGGTACAACCAAGGGCTAGTGGTTATCTCCGGTTTACTCACCAATCCAACAATTTCTCTAGACGCAGTTTCGATATGGTATACTTATCACCACCTAACTTATATCAAATACAGATGAATCTCAAACCTGACCAAGTCTAGTCATTTTGCTGCAGCATGTATTACTGGAACTGGGATATGCAGTTTATGCTTGGTCTAAGTGCAGGAATCAGGTATTAATTAACTAGACCAAAAACGGCAATTAGTTTGTTTAAAATGTAAATGATACATTTGCAAAAACCGTGCCGTTTTTTGGTCAGTGTCCGAGTGAGCAACGAGCTAGGAGCTGGAAATCCAAGAGTGGCGAAGCTAGCAGTGGTGGTTGTCAACATCACGACTGTTCTCATCAGCTTAGTCTTATGCGTGGTGGTGCTCGTGTTCCGCGTTGGACTTACCAAAGCCTTCACCAGCGACACAGAGGTTATAGCTGCAGTTTATGACCTCTACCCTCTGCTCGCCGTTTCCATTTTCTTAAACGGAATCCAACCAATTCTCTCTGGTAAAAACACACAAAATAGTTTTTGTTGATTGATCATTGGTCTTTGGATTAATCTTTGTGAAATTGTAAATGTAAAGGGGTTGCTATTGGAAGTGGATGGCAAGCAGTGGTGGCTTATGTGAATCTTGTTACTTACTATGTCATTGGTCTTCCTATTGGCTGTGTCCTTGGCTTCAAAACCAGTCTTGGAGTTGCTGTATAGTCTCTTCTCTTCTCTCTCGCTTCCTATGTATTGATCTGTTAAGTATGATAAGAGTTGGGAGGTTTTTCTTTACAGGGGATCTGGTGGGGGATGATTGCAGGAGTCATACTTCAAACTATAACTTTGATTGTTCTTACACTTAGAACTAATTGGACTTCCGAGGTAAGAACAGTCACCAATCTCTCTCTCTCTCTCTCTCTTTAGAGTCAAAAGTGCTTACCTTTACTCTGCAACTGTTGCAGGTTGAAAATGCAGTGCATAGGTTAAAAGTTTCCGCAGATGAGGATCAAGAGATGGCTATAGAAGGAGTCTAAGATGACTGCAACAGCAATTCTGTTTTTTTTTTCCTCCTCTGTTTTGTTGGCAAGAGATATGAAATAAATAACAAACAATTTTGTTTCTTAGGATTCACTAACATACTTCATTCCATTAACTAGAGACAAAAAGAATGGACACACTGCTACTTAGTCCTCTTCTGC
This sequence comes from Microthlaspi erraticum, assembly GCA_902728155.2. Lineage (NCBI taxonomy): Eukaryota > Viridiplantae > Streptophyta > Magnoliopsida > Brassicales > Brassicaceae > Microthlaspi > Microthlaspi erraticum. The sequence goes on along the minus strand of CACVBM020000244.1, from coordinate 256,201 downwards.
AAAATCTTTCTTTTGGCTTTAGATGATTACAAACAACAACAAAAAACTTTCTCGCAGTGTTCATAACCCCACAAGCTCTTCCGTCTGTGAGCTAACATACAACACTGTTTCTCCTTCTTGTGTTTTATCATACAACACTGTTTCTCCTGCTTCATCATCATCATCTTCTTCATAGTCATCCTCGTCCTCATCCTCATCATCACTACTAAAATCTTCCTCCTCCTCCTCATCATCATCAGATCCATTTACTTTAGCAATGATGGTTGTTGTATCATTTCTGAGACCAGTAAGTTCCTTAGCTTCCTCTAGCTCATCTTGCGTTGAAGCCAATGATAAAAGCACATTCTTAGCTTTCTGATCAGGTGGTACCCCACAGCTCTCCATCTCTCTATACCAACCAAGAGCGCTTCCGAAATCCTTGCACCTCCCAGACGCATCCATGATAGTCGTTAAGATGGTTTGATTCGCTTTGATGCCACTTAACCTCATTTTCTCATAGACTTGCATGATCTTCTCAAGATCGTTTGCTTTCGCATACCCTTTTATCATTGCTCCGTAGGTGACTATATTCGGCTCAAAACAGTCCACTTTTATCCTCTTGAAGAATTTCTCAGCACCTTCCATGTCTGAAGCATTCACATAAGCTGATAACATTGTTGTGTAAGAGCAAAGATCCGGCAAAAACCTGTGAGGTAAAACATGTTAATTGCTGTTACCAATCCAAAAACACAGAAGCAAACATAGTAGAACTATTGTTTACCTGTCTCGTCGCATGCTCTTAAACACAGTCTTTGCTTGCTCCACCATCCCAGAGATAGCGAATGCATCAAGCAAAATGTTATAAGCTTTATGCGTTGGCCTGAAAAAACGATAAAAGACGATTTAATAACATATCCAAAAGAGAAACCATTCGGCATACTCTTCAGCCATAGAAACTAACCTTACACCGGCATCAAGCATCTCTTCAAAAACAGATAGAGCTTCTTCCTCTCTTCTAGCTCTTCCATATGCTTTGATAAGTAAAGCATAGCTTACAACGTCGGGTCGAATATCAGATCTTTGCATCTGAAAAGTTAAACATTCAGTTATTAGAATCAGACCACTAATATTACAGGTCAAGACTTATCTCTTGATGGTGTTTCTAGGATCATTCAGATCACCTGGTCATAGATCTTAGAAACTTCTTTGTAATTAGTTTCAAAGGACATAAGGCTATTGAAAGTGACAGTAGACTGTGGAACTCCTTTCCCAGCCATTGAAGCAAACACCCTTCGAGCCTTTTCATAGTTTCCAGCCTTCTTATACATGTAAATCATCATATGATACATCTTTTGATCAGGCTTCAACGGCGATATCTTCTCATCTAAGAGAGTCTCAAAAACCTCTTCAGCTTCTTTAAACTTGTTCCCTTCTACAAAAGTCTTGAGTATAATCTGATAAGTTACAGCAGAAGGCTCTGGACCTGAAGACTGCATCCTACGAAATATCGCTTCAGCGTTACTGCATTTGCCTCCTCTTCCATAAGACTCCATGAGAGCGGTATAAGAAATCACGTTAGGGCTCGAGCCCATCTTACTCAGAACGCTTAAAACCCTCTCAGCTCCACTGAAGTTTCCTAGTTTCCCATAAGCTGTAATGAGCATCAGAAAATCCATTTCACTGAAGTTCCACCAGTTTTGGTATCTAAGCCATTCAAGAATCTGCAAATCAAACGAACCAAAGGATCAAGAACCACAAACACAGCTTTTTGGCAATGCCAATATCAAAATCCTCAAACAGTAGATTAAAATGAAAAGAGACTCATTCGTTCTCCATACCTCACTGACAAGGTTCCACTTCTTTAGCTGCTTAAATCTAACCAAAGTACCCAAAACAAGGTCCCTCGGAAGACCTTGGTCGCCGTCGGTTCTGTATTGCCTAAGGACTGAAACTGCAGAACCCGTAGATTCAATCTCTAACATTAGCCCTCTCCATCTCTTCTGATCCGTCTCGTCTGCTGCATCTTTGAAAACCTCCATTTTCCTCCTCTTTTGCAGGAATTTCCTTGGAGCCAGCATTCCCATACAAACAACTCTGAACCGGTTTTGGATTTTAACACCAACATTTATGATGTTGTTCTGTAGTTTCCTCTGGCTGACACAAAGATAAACACATAGACGAATTTTATAGATGAAAAAATAAAACTTTAGCTGAATAAGATCTCTGATTCAGAGGTGAACAAGATAAACCCTAACAGTTGCTGCTAATTTGATTTAGGCTTCAGATAATAAACCCCTTAAGGATACAGCTCCAGCTTACACAATCGAGTATATTAAACGAAACCCAGAACAGTTTTCCGCTGAAATTTCGAAAAGGCGATCCCTTTGTTCATAGTATAATCCCAAACTCGTCGATGAATAACGAAAGAAAAGTCTAGAGCAAAAGCAACTACAAAACCACCCAAAATGAGAGTTGTTCCAAAAGATAAAAGGAGTAAAAAGTAGATAGAGAGAGAGAGCAAATGAAACCTGTGATTACTTGATGGAACTGAGACAAACGGCTTGAAAATTACGGTCTGTGACATCTAAAGTTCGCAGCTTCTCCTCTGTCGCAGCAGCCAAGAGGAAGAAGAAGAAAGCTATGCTTCACTCTTATCCTTTCAAAATTAAAACTTCAAAGTGGATTTTAATTTAATTTGATTTTTCTGGAGTAAACCTTTTTAACTCACTGGTAAAATTAGATCCAAAACTGGAGGCGGGGTGTTTACTGGGGTAATTGACAATGATGCCCCTATATTTACTTGATATTTACACAGATAACTCTATTATGTTCTGTGACATCGTTTCAAAGCAGCTGCTGCTTTCAGTATTTTGGTGATGTGAAGAAGAAAGAAGACTCGTTTAGTGTCGAATTGTGTAAGTTCATGAATAATGATTGTATGAAAATGTTTTGTAGAGTCGGAAAGAAAGCTGAAAATAGATGTTTGAACTTGGTAGGTCCTTTAGGGAGATGATACCAAATGGATTCAAATTATTCTGGATTGATCCATAAAAGGATTACTGGATAAATGGTTGTGAGGAAAGAAAAGGAAAGGCTGTGACCAGATCAATGGTGTGAAACATAGTTCTATCTATTGGCATTAATAATACTTTAAGATAGTTCTTGGATTACACAACCCACATTGCACAATTGACTTCGATTAAAGACCTGAAACTGAGTTTGAGCTTAATGATATCTCATAAAAAATTTAAGCAATACTTTAACAATGAACCCATATGAAAACGAGAAAAACAACACCAGAGGTTAAATTAAATTACAAACGGGAGATTAGAAGCGGGATAGAGGCAGGAGCATCTTCTTCAATCTCATGTTCAAGCTCTCCATAGCGCTCAAGCACACGCATCCTGCAGTCTTCAGCAGCAAGCAGTCCGGTTGAATAAGCACCGTGCACTGATCCTGGGAAGCTCGAGCTTGTCGCTTCCCCTGCAAAGAATAGGTTATCCAATGGCACTCTCAGCCTCTCGTAGAGGTCGTGAGGTTTGTTCACTATGTCATAGCTATATGATCCTAATGAATTGATGTCTGATCCCCACCTTGACACCAGATAATTTTTCTGCCAAAACAAAATCTCATTAAAGCTTAAAACATTGGTAAATAACATAGAGACTTACGGAGAAAGATAGATAGATTCATAGAAATAGAGCAGTACCGGTGAAGATGCATCAGGAAGAATTTTCTGGAGTTGAGAGAAAGCAAAATTGGCAGCTGATTCATCAGACATCTTCTCGATGTCTCTAGCTAGCTGACCAGCTGGCATGTACACAAGAACAGGATGGCTTGTGGCTTTGTGCAGGTTCAAGAAATAACTGCATCCGTATGAGGTTTCTGCAACCACTCCAAGAAACTCCACATTTGGCCAAAACACATTGTCAAAGTTCAGTATGATCTTGTTCTCTATTCCTACTCCGAGATCGTTGATAGCTTCTTGTTTCCACTCTGGAAGCTTTGGTTCGAATTCTATCATTCCTGACTTTAGGACTCCAAGAGGAAGCGCAATGACTGCAGCATCAGCAACAAACGTGTCTCCTTTCTCCGTAGTCACCTTCACTCCATTGTATCGCCTTGCAATCTTGGTAACCCTGAGACAAAACAAAAGGCGCAAGAGGGGTTTTAGCTGCAGACTCGGGATAATGGTGGAAAGTCCATTGATAAACGAATCTTACCTGTGGCTTAGTCGAATATCAAGACCTTTTGAAAGAGTGTTGATGACAGGACGGTACCCTCTAACCATAAGACCATGTCCACCGGGCAACAGCTCTTCCTGAAAACAATTAGCTGACAAATCAAGAAACCAGAACATGCATAAACCACTAAAACCGAGGATATATGGCCATTTAGTTACTAACCTGGTCCCAACACTTTGCCGAGATGGTTTCAGCATCAGCAGCAAACCATCCTTCCATGCGGCACAAGTACCACTGAAGCACATTATGGGCAAGCCCCTCCAACCTCAATTCAGGATATCTCTTGAATACAATAGAAAAGGCTTGAGCTATTGACATGTCTTCAACCTGCTCATCCCTGACTTTACAGATCTGCATTTGTGAAACAAAGTCTCTAGCAAGTCAAAGACACGCAGAATCTAGAAACATAATAAAAGAGAAACTGGACACCAAAGTACACACCTGTTCAAGAATGTGCTCAAAATTTACGCCAACCTTTGTTACCAACTCCTGAGGAACTTGGTTACCAGCTTTATCGAATAGAGCATAACTGAAGCAAAAAAAAAAAAACAGAACTTCCCTGTGAGTCCTAAACAAATAGAGATGATTAATAGGCAAAACTGTTTGTACAAACCTCTCAAGATCGTGATCATACAAGACCGAATTGTCACCGCTAGTACGATAAAGAGGTAATCCTAATCTCCCGATCACTGCAGCCAAAGGATTCTCTTTACAAACACCATGCAACCTGTCACAGACAGATGTCACTTAGTTAGCACATCTGACAAAAGATCTAAACACCGAACAACGAGAAATATATGTTGAAAGGCTCATGATTTTTACCAAGATGCACCCAAATCAACAGGAAAACCGAATGAGTAATCGGTGTGAACTCGACCACCAATTCTGTCTCGGGACTCCAATAACACAACCTAAAAACGAATGAACACAGATAATAAGACCCTGTTTTGTTATAATCATGTACTTATATTCCTTCCTCCTCACAACACTGTAATCTTAAGATTGCATCGCTCGTATTGTTACAAACCTGAAAGGAAGCATCTTGAAGAGTGCGAGCAGCTGAAATCCCAGCCATACCACCTCCAATCACTATCACTGAAGGTGATCTCTTCTTCATCCTTTCACCAGTTGAGACGGAAGTAGCTGACAACACATGCAACGTTTTAGATCACTGACGCTAAAACCCATGGAAATTTACTTACATAGCACAGCAGAGATATCTTCATCAAACAAACCCCAAAATTTTGTACTGGTAATTGGCAAATACAGCTAAACAAAGCAAATCAGATCACCAAAAACGAAAACTTCGCCACAAGGGCACAACACAAATTGAGGACAACAAAATTCGAATTATGTAGCAGAAACTATAATACTTCACACAAAGGATTAAAGACTTCACACACACACAAACAAACAAACAAAAAGTAAGATGATAGTACCTTTATTCAGCTGACGATCAGTTTTGCCTTCCGACTCCATGAATCAACAATGCTCAGACTAATTTCTCTCGAGATTATAAAAATAACTATTACTATTGGGCGATAAAGGATCTAACGATTTCTGCTCGAAAAGAAAGAGCGAAATCGGCAATTGAGGAGAAAAACTAAGGATTGAGATCAGAAGACACGAAGTATTAAAGTAGCTTGAATTCGAAGATGTAAAACCCAGTCTTCCAAACAAATTCATGCGATTCCTCTTATCTTCCGAATTCTAATTTTTGAATCGGCGACGATCAGAATCGAATGAGTAATCTAAGCAAACAATGAGGCAAACTCAGGTATCAGAGAGAGAGAGAGAGAGAGAGAGAGAGAGGGGACAACAGGTTAAGGAGTCGCAGCTTTTTTTATATTAATCGTGTTTGTTTGAGATTGCTGAGGTGCATGAATGTTATTGGTTGGGATTAATTTTAAATTTGCTTTATTTTCCACTTTGATTTTGATCCTACACGCTCGAGTATATAAATCAGGATAAACTCGCTCTGATTGTATGACACGTGCACGATAAGAGGACAAAATCGGTAATTTGGCTTCACCGGCCTATTAAATTTGGCGAATTTGGAGAAGCCAGTTGGACACTTGGACTCGTTACGTAGGTATCGTGATGGAGTAAATCACGTTAGCGTTTCGCGTATGCGTTTTGAACAAATTGATAAGACTTTTTGAAATCAAGCCCGTGAGAATGTCTTTTCAGGCCCAACTAAGCCTTTTTATACTGTTTTTGGAAACCACTGAAATCATCAACTAAATTATGTTGATGCTAATTAGTAATTACTCTCGGACAAAATATGAAACAGCATTGATGATACATGTATCTTTTCGTTCTCAACAGACAACAGTTAAACTGATGTCACTTAACTGTTGAATACTTTATAAGTATGACTAGTTGACTACCTTGTAAGATCTTAGATCTATATAAAGTACATTTCTTTTTTGTTGTCGTAAAGTACATTTCTTAAGTTCCACGTTTATGCCTCCAAAAATAAATAATAATTACTGTAAGAATATAATCTCGGAGAAAAAGATAACCAATATGCCACGTCAGCCTATTTTACCCAAACGAAGACTGTCGGTGGTAACCGGCGCCGACAGTTGACTTTGCTGTCCCACCGGAGACCCAAATCTCAACATGTCCACTGGCTGTTGCACTTGCACGGCCTACATTTTTAAATCAACATGCCACGTCAGTTATTAAACTAAATAAATAAAATGCAAATAAAATTACTTCTCTCTCATCAAAACAATGTCGTTTTGTCACTAACCTGAGTCGTCGCCGCCGGCATCTGAGGAAACCCGCCCATGTACCTAGCGAGCTGCTCCGATAAGATCTGGTTCTGTGCTTGCATCTGTAACTGTACCGGGTTTTGACAAACTAAACCGGGATGATTCTGTGCAGCGGGCCGGTTCATAACCGGGAACTGCGGCATTTGCATCTGACTCTGCATAGCCATCTGATTAATGTACGGCGACGGCTGTACGCCGGGAAACATCATCGGAGTCGCTGCTGCTGCCGCAGCTGCAGCCGCCATTCCACTTCCCATCCACATCACTTGGAGTTGCATTTGAAGTGATTTCAAGTAATCAATGGCTTCATCCAAAATGGAAGCTTTATCTGTCTAGAGAATCAAAATTCAACATACCATTAATCAATCTCCATTGATTTAATTTCAACTTAATTCACTTGATTTCGTTTAGTATATTTTTCTTAGAAGAAACTTACTTTACTGCAGTGAGGTATGAGTTCTTGAAGAGCTTTCATTCTCTCATTGATCCGATCTCTCCTCCTCTATAAAAATCAAAATCACAAAAAGTAGCAGGATGTTAACACTTAAATTAGGAATATCTTTTTTGTTAAAGATCTTCACTTAAATTAGGAATATCACGTTAAAGTTAGCAGAATTGTTGCTAGAACACATAACAATTTAATATGTAAATGTAAAAACACAATAGAACCTTAAAAGAAGTACATACCCTTTCAGAGAGATTATGAACTTCCGCCGCACGGCTTCTTCGGGTAGATCCTGACCGTTGGCTCGATTTGTTTCCCATGGCTTGATCATCGTTTGAGATTAAGGGTACATCAGATTGAGAGACAGATTCTTGATCAGTGTCCATTACATGTTTTCTTTTACGGCCAATGGTTACGCTTCTTCCACTACCGGTTTCTTTGTTGTTCTTTCCGTAGCTGCAGTCGGACGAGCCACCGGACGAAAGGTCAAGTCTTTCTTCGACGTTCTTGGTTCTATCACTGATAGAAACCGGAGGCTGAGTAATCACCTGATGATCATTCGTAGACAGGTTGCTTCCACAATGGCTCGGTCCAACGGTCAACACGGAGGACCTAAACTTAGGAGGAGCCATGGCTTGATGAGCGTCATGCTTAGGAGTCTCCTCGATCGTCTGTGGCTTCTCTGGACCGTCGAGGTGATCTACGGAAGAGAAGAAATGGGAGGAGAACTCTGATTCGAAGGGATCAACGACATCTTCTGGAGGGTATTGGATCCATGAGACGGTTTCTTGATCTTCAGTGTTGTTATGTTTTGGAACTGTTTCTTGGTGGTCAAGAAAAGGGTTGTCTGGTTTCCGTAGGGTTTCATGTTTGTGGGTTTGGACTTGGACTGATGATGGTTCTCTACGAGCTTGGCTTTGTAAAACCACTTGACCATCTCTCCATAATAGCTCCACTAGTTCATCTTCTGGTCTGCCCAAAATGTAACATATAAATAAACAACACAGCTTAAGTAGTAGTTATGATTAAAAGTGAAGCTGATAATTATAAAATATACCTGATTGATCTTTTATTAGTGGACATGTGAAAATTATCTTCAAAATTCCAATCAGGAAACAGGTGCTCCATGTCAGATCTGCGGAGACACCAGAATAAAATACTATAGTATTGCTTTTTTTTGTAAGTGAATAAAAAAGCCTAGTGATTTGATTTGTGATTAAGAAAATGATTAACAAGGAGCATAAAAGGATGATGAAAGCAAATATTATTCCAAATCTCAACAGTGTAATCATTAGAAAAGATCGAGAGAATAGTAAAAAATAAACAAATCATCTCTCCAGCAATCGAGGAGGAATAATTTAACAAGCTAGGCAAAAAAGGAACTAATTCCTATATATAGTAAGCTCTTGAAACACAAAGCTTTAAAAGCAGTTACCAGATTTAGAAGCCTCTTGAGTGAAGTAAAGATTTAGCTATATCTGTGACTGCGTCACACGTAACAAGACAGAGTTAGGAGAGGAAAAGAAGAAGAAAAGATTCTCCCTCCTAACCCCCTTCGGTGTTCTCTCTCAAAATAAGTAAATTGTTCAGATACTGAGAGATGAAAGAGGAAACAGAACAGAGAACAGAGAGAGAGAGAGAGATATAGAGGAAAAGAGAAAGAGAGGCTAAGGATCTTGCCAGGTTCAGACAGAAAGCGACAAGAGAGGGAAAGTAAGCAGAGAGATTACAGCGAGCAAGCGAGGGGAGAAAAATGATTCGGTGGGGGCAATGGTACTGAAACCGATCAGGATGCTCGACACGTGGCGACTTGTCAGACAACGAGTTAAGAGCTAGTAGGACCCACACCTCCGTTGGATCATGTATGTGGTATTGTGGAGGTGAGAGAGATCTATTGCTCGAATTCTAGAGGTGGTTTCTGATCTGTACCTTATCTGAAACTCTTGAGTCTTGACCAATGATTAAGGGTGTTTTTGTCAAATCTCACATCCCCAAATATTTCTTTCAGTGAATAGTTTTATTTCATAAATTAAAAAAAAATCCGAAATTAAAGCTCTGTATATTCTACGATGCTTTTGTGAGTTTATCATAATCTACAGGAAGTATCATATGAAAGGTTTATAGTTACCTGAATTCACGTTACGAAAAATAAATAGCTGAATTCAATTTCCTGTCAGAGCTCATTAAAACCGAGCTAGCGGAAATCATATCGAGAAATCCTCATTTTTTCCACCGGACATTTTCCACATTGCATTTACTTCAAATGTTGACTAGTAAAACATGGTAAGGTTTTTTGTGCTATAAATTAGGGATTTTTGTATGAAATTTTCAGATTTATTAAAAACCTGTAATTTCCGTATTATCTTCTTCTTCTTTTTCTTATAAAGATAACTTTTCATATTGTCACTAACCTAAAGCACCACCTTCTTTTGGCAACTTGTAATCACGAAAGTTTGGATATTAGTAACAGTTTCGAACCTAAGTAGGCAATGCAATAATATTTTGTCGACCGTCGTGACTCGTTGTCATGGACCACAGACATTGCATGGTCCACCAGAATTCTGCTCACATTAATATTCGAACCCTTATCACCTAAATTTCATATTTATCAGTTTTCAATCCTCATCACTTAAGTTTTGAACGTACATAAACCTACATAGATAATATAATGTAATAAAAATTCTTGAAAACATTAACACTGCAATTAAATTACTTATAGGGTATTGCACTATTTTAAATACTTATCTAATAATATTCAACCTCTAAGGCTCTAACATAAAACACATTACTGGTGCGGTATATAATGTATACAACTTACATGTAGTGGGGGCAATTCTGACTAGTGCATCCACCGAAAGAAGACGTTTTCCTTAAAGTATTTTTGGCCCTTTTCAAAGAAAGAAACGAGATTATAACGGCGTCGATTCAACGCTATAGAAGGATATGAGCCAAGCAAGTGAAGCAACAAAAGTTTCGTTTGTAGCCATGTATATATACACATATAGAAACGTACCGGATAAAAACACTTGGTCGAAACAAATTATTTTTGGTTTCATTTTGTGTCGACTTCTATATAATTCGAGTTGCAACTTGTCATTTGTGAACTAGGCCGATAGATAGATTCGTTCGTGGTGAGCTAAATATATGTATATAATTATTTATTGTAGATGATAAACTAAATGTTGTTTTCCGAATCGAGCAAAGATACATGAACACGGTTTCCAATCATAACTCATGAAACCCCAAATATCCTCCATAATATATTAATTGAATTCATTTGGTCAAACTCATGTCGGTATAAGTCGTCGCCTAGTTGGAGATCATTAAATTCATCTTCTAACCAGTACATGAATGTATCAGAAAAAGCCCAAATTATATTAGTTCATAACAACTTTAGCAATCCTGCAGATGTTATTGGGCTTAGACACACGGCCTAATTTAGCCTAAACAATAATCAGAAAAGGCCCAAACGAAACCTAACTCTATAAGAGACCGTTTTGAAACCTTCAGGCGGCGGTGGCGACAGACGCGATGCAGGAAGGCGGATTAGAGGCGGAGGGTGGAAATGTTGAAAGGCTAGAAGTAGCGGAGAAGCATGTGGATAATAAACAAATCAGAATTAGGGGATCATGATGTCCTCCCTCGTTATTATATAGTTTTCAATCTGAATTTCAATTCCGCTGCTCGCTTTTTCTCGTTTCCACCACCGCCTTTTTCCGTCCCTCTCCGATCTGCTCCGCCGCCGGCCTTGTGATGATTTGATCTGAAGGTCCAAATAAGTTTTTTTCTAATTCTAACTTCAAGCGTAAAAGAAATTTCAAAAGTTCGTATCTGTAAATTAAAATCTCTAGTGGATTGTGTCGTTGGACCCATAAAAATATTGGTTTTTCTTGTAATTTTTCGGATATAGATGTTTTAGTATGGCAGCGAAATCTGGAATGACATTGACGAATTTATCAGATTTCAAAATGTCTTTTTTGATTGTGAAAAATAAGATACCAAAGTTTTGTATATTTGAAATTGAAATTTTTACAAATCAAACATTATATTTAAGCCTGGATATCTAGTCCAGCTAGCTATAATTCGTTGAACGTTTTTTTTTCGAATCCTTATCTACAAAAAAGATTGAAAATTATGTTACTTTTGTTGTTTTGTAGAAATGATAATCTGAATAAGCAGGATAATTATGTGGATCTAAGCTTTCGTACGTCTTCATGTTTCTTGCAGCCAATCAGCCATAGCTCCAATAGTTTGATGGAAAAAAATTATTAGAGCCTTTGTCACTCCAGATTTCTTGCAACGACCATTTTATTAAACAACTCAACTTTTTCTGTAGTTTAGTTAATTTCCTTGTCTTCAACAATCTTATGACGATTGGTCAAAGTCAAACAGCTTAAAAAGAAAACGTAATAAGGACTCTTCTCTTGCCGTCAACTATACAAAACTCTACTTAATTTAAAATTGATCTTACATTGAATTCTCTAACCAGTCAACTTTAACGTCTTTGCTTTATAGTACTAGTAAGTTAATTACACACTTAAGTATTGACAAGGATCCATAATGATAAAGCGTTATATTTTGAACTAGTATATTATTTGCACGAGGTATTTAGTTTTAACATGCGTCGTACTAATGTGGTAGATCGATAGTTTGTTGGTAGCGACTTTTTCTACAGAGATGTCTAATTGTTTGGTTTAGCGGTCAAACTACAATTTTCTCTATAGATTTCTGATTACTCTATGGCTATTAAAATCTACTACTTGAGTAAGTATATAGGTCAAACTACAATTTTCTGATTTCTGATTACCAATATACAAAACCGCACCAAACATTGTTCCGTAGAACCATTCCACAAATTCCCTTTATTCTAATTGTTACTGCCCTTTTTTCCTTCCTCATGTGTGGTTCTTCGTATGAAACCGCGTGAAAGAAGAAGATGACTTTGGTCAACAAATATGAATTATTATTTTATCAGTACTTCACCAGACCCCTTTACTGTTTGTTGCTCTTCCTCTCTTCCTCTCTCTCAGCTCATTTTCTCTTCTATTCCTTCAAAATCAAATCCTTCCAATCGAAACTAATAAATCTCTCCCAAATTTTGTTTTTTTTTTTAATATAATTTTCATCCAAAAGAAGACAACTTCTGCGCCTGCGCTTTTAAATCTTTCATTTCATTTCCATCTTACTTTCCTTTTACCGGCGAATCCGAAGCTTGATCGTTGTCGGCGATTTTTGTTTTTCAGGGCATAAGAGGCCACATATCTCCTAATGTTGTCCAAGCACAGTATCATTCTTTCTCTTATTTTCTTCTTTGTCACCGGCGATTCCAGAGCTCTGGCCGGAAACAATGAGCAGAAGAACATATCAGGCTTTTCCGGGTTTGACTTTCCGAATCCGATGCGCTTCGGTTCTCTTTCTTCTTCCACAAGCGACGATTGCGGCTTCTCTTCGCCGGAGAACAAACCCACCAAGTTACTGGCCGAAGAAAGCAAGACGGTGAAGTTTCATTTAAAGCGCCGGGAGACGAGGCAAGAAACAGAGAAGACAACAACAACAACAACATCATCTAATTCAGTTCTTGAGCTCCAAATCCGAGATCTCACAAGAATCCAGATGCTTCACAGAAGAGTCTTGGAGAAGAAGAACCAAAACACTGTTTCCTCCAAACAGCAGAAACAGAAAAAAACACAAGTGGTACTTACAACTCCGGTGGCTTCTTCTCCTCCTCCGGAAGAGGAGCAGTCTGGTCAGTTGGTGGCAACACTCGAGTCCGGTATGACTCTCGGTTCAGGCGAGTACTTCATGGACGTGTTGGTTGGTTCACCACCAAAACACTTCTCCTTGATCCTCGACACAGGAAGTGACCTAAACTGGATCCAATGCTTACCCTGCCACGACTGTTTCCAGCAAAACGGTGCGTTTTACGACCCAACAGCTTCCACTTCCTTCAAAAACATAACTTGCAACGACCCAAGATGCAACCTAGTCACATCACCTGATGATCCTCCAAAGCCTTGCAAGTCAGATAACCAATCATGCCCTTACTACTACTGGTACGGTGATAGCTCCAACACCACCGGAGATTTCGCAGTGGAGACTTTCACGGTGAATCTCACGACCAACGGAGGGAGCTCGGAGTTGTACAACGTTGAAGACATGATGTTCGGTTGTGGTCATTGGAACAGAGGACTCTTCCATGGAGCTGCAGGGCTGCTTGGTTTAGGAAGAGGACCGCTTTCGTTTTCCTCTCAGCTTCAGTCTCTGTACGGTCACTCCTTCTCTTACTGCCTTGTCGATAGAAACAGCGACACAAACGTGAGCAGCAAGTTGATATTCGGAGAAGACAAGGGTTTGCTGTCTCATCCGAATCTGAACTTCACTTCTTTCGTCGCCGGGAAAGAAAACCTCGTCGACACGTTCTACTACGTACAGATCAAATCCGTTCTAGTCGCAGGGCAAGTTCTAAACATACCTGAAGAGACATGGAACATCTCAACGGATGGCGCTGGGGGAACAATCATCGATTCGGGGACGACGTTAAGTTACTTCTCTGAGCCTGCTTATGAGATCATCAAGAACAAGATTGCAGAGAAGTTGAAAGGGAAGTACCCTGTGTACAGAGATTTCCCGGTCTTGGATCCTTGCTTCAACGTCTCCGGACACGTCGGTAATGTTCAGCTGCCTGAGCTTGGGATTGCTTTTGTAGACGGTGCGGTTTGGAATTTCCCGACGGAGAATTCTTTCATTTGGTTGAACGAGGATTTGGTTTGCTTGGCGATTCTTGGAACTCCTAAATCGGCTTTTTCCATCATTGGAAATTATCAGCAGCAGAATTTTCATATACTTTATGATACGAAGAGGTCTAGGCTTGGTTATGCACCAACAAAATGTGCTGATATATAAATCTTTCTTGTTGATTGTAGAGATACAAGTCCATCAAAGCAACTGTACACAAAAGGTAGCAACAAGAAGGACAGATTCTTTTTGCCTGTAGATTTTTTTTTAGGATATTCTTTCAAACATGTATTGCTGTAGAATAAAGATAAGATCATTCCCTTATCTAATGTATTTATTTGACTCTTATCTCTGAATACAAGCGAGTTAATAATAATAATACAATCTGCATTTTTCTTACGATCTCCTAAATCACACAGCAGAATTAGGAATATGTAGAAGTACCTGAGAAAGGTCGGCAACGGATTATTCGCCGTGACAACACACTCGCTCCGGAGAGTGGTGAGAGTGGCAGAAACCAGGTGACTCTGTTTCACATTGAGGCGAAGAAGAAGGGTTTACAAAATTAGAATTGGGTGAAGACTGAAGAGTACTGAAGAATTGAATTTGATGTTCTCCGTAAATTTTAAATTTGACTTTTTTCCCTAGATTTTCATCTTAACTGCAAAAAGACAAACGAAAATCATATTTTTTTTGTCGACAACAAAAAAATTAATGTACTGTATGTCGATTCAACTCAAATAATAATATTCTTAATGTATTTTTTTCAATAAATTAATGTTTGATATTAGTATCCTCCATAGTTATCTAATTTTAATGTTGATAACTAAAAAATTCACAATACTCTATTAATTTTAAAATTAATACTGTAAACTGAAAAGAGTCCGAGTATAAATAAATTGATTTCTTTTGGGCGGTAAGTATATTCTAGAGTCTCTTTATCTTACCACTTACAGTATTTTTCACTAAATTTTACAATTAATTGTATTTTCCCAAAAATAAATATGTGATATATTAATATTTGTTTTCAGACCAGACCCAACCCATCTCCTACAACCATCTGTCTCGGTGTCCCTTTGATCCTCTCTCCACAAACCTAAAATCTCGGCATTCGATCTCAGGGAGGATCGAAAAAGAGAGGATTCGTGATGACGATCGTAGAGACCCTTTTCGAATCAACAACGGGAAAATGCTATGCCCCGAGCTTCATCGCCGTCAATCTCTGTCTCGCTTTAATCGATGGCGCTCTCGCTCTCATCGCATTCATTCAGGTTGCTTGTTCTCTCTCTCTTCCTGAGAATTGCGATTTCTAGGTTTTGTTATTCCATAAGTTTCGGGTATTGTCGTTTTCTTGGAAATCCGATTCGATTTCTGGATGCTAGATTGTGTGCCACCGTTTTAAGTCTGTTTGGAATGTGAAGCATTGTGCTGAGTTTCGTGTTTCTAAGCCGAAATTATTGATTTTTGGTGCTGAAATTCAATGAATTGGGTGATTCTAGTGTTAGAGAGCTGTAATTTCTGTTGTTGCGGTGGTTGACTATTACGATTCAGGTCAACTCTTCAGATTAACTGACGGAGATTATAGAATGAGAGATTTGATTCATGGAATCTGAATCCGATACGAATCATCAGTAGAAAAGTAGAAACCTTTTGTTTTTTGAAAAGTGCTAATATGAGTGTAGATTAAAGATTCTTCAAGGTTCCTATGTAGTTTTAGGCATAAAAAGCCTTATTCTCTTTTTTTTTTGTTGGTTTGTGGCTTATAAGATGTATCTTGGCTGCCTACTGCTTTCAGTTAGCTCGATTTCGCAGGCGAGACAGACGAGTTGGATGGACGCGCCAAAAAGTAAAATTCTTCTCTTCTTTCCTGTTTCTTCTTATATCAATTCCAAACTTAGCTTCTATGTTACTGTTTCTTGTTACTTGTCATGGTGTGTATCTGATACTTACATCAATGGAAACTGTAGGTACTTCATCTTATGATTGGCTCTTCAAACACTGGTAAACTCTTGAAACGAAGATAATGCGAGAAATTTCGATTTGTGGAGTCTGGAGCAGCGATGAGTAAAATGTCTCTACTCTATCTTTTGGCAGGCTCTTTCGTTTATTTCGTGGCTGCGGTTATAGCAACTTGCACAAGGTGGCATCATTGGTCCAACGCATTAGGTTTTCTACTCATGGGTACAAATCATATTCCCTTGCAAAGATTCTGTATTTCTCCTTTAGTCTAGTCCCTTATGAATGGTATTGAACTTGTAGCGTTTCCGAAAATTCTGTTTCTTGCAACATTTCTTCTGCTTCTCTCCTTCTGGTACGTATATTCTCAATACTTTTCCAAGTAGAGTCTGATCTTGTTAGGTGATGTTTGTTTACAGATAAGAGACTGATGATGGTTGTTAATGTTATAGGGTAGATGTTTGCCATCAGGGAAATGGAGAGGAGGAGGAGGATGATGATGAAGAAAATAGTAGCAACCAGCAAGTGTTGCTTGAGAAAAGCAAGAACAAAGCAGGTTCTACGAGTGCGAGTGACCGAAGAAAGTGTTGCTCTTTCCATGGGATTCATGTTGGTACTCGTCAGAAGTTTGTTGTTGCGGTAATGAGATACTTTTTGGTTTCTGCATTCATTAGCCGCTAGCCTTAGCCATTCCTATGATCTTTACAAATGTTTTTATCTTTTTATGCTAGGCGGTTGTTCTTGTGTTCATCTTGATGATATCATTTGCAATTCTTATTTGGATTGCTTCCGGAAAGAATTCTACCGATTCTTCATTGTTGGCTCAGGTTTGTGGTATTTCTTCTTCGCCACATGACTTGGTCTGTTACTTTTTTTCTGGTTTTCTAATAAGTTCACTTCTTCGTTAGGTATATGTTGATATTGTTGCCGCAATAGTCTTAATTGCAGGAGGAGGAATATGCTTCTATGGTGAGTGATTTGCTTCACTTCTTTTCTTGTTTTAGCTATGAGACCATTAGGCTTTATCGAGTAACGTATATTCATAAACTCTTTAATGTTCTTGCTCGCTCTTTAGGCCTGCGTCTGCTTTTTAATCTAAGGAAGGTGCGGTCTGAACAAGTTTCAGCAGAGATGCGGAAGGTAACTAATGATTCTTATTGCTTCCTGAAATTTGTTTTGCCAGTCGAATCCTTACACTGGAAGTGCACTTTTGACCATTTATAGGTATCGGGTTTAGCAGGCGTCTCAGTTGTTTGCTTCACCGTTAGCTCTGTTATCGCTCTTCTCACACACATTCCGGTAAGACATTATTGCATATTCGTAAACCGAGACCTAACAAGTGTCATTACGGTTGACCAATACTTGTTGTCTGTTGTCAGCTCTTCTATCACTGGAATCCAAGCAAGTTACATGGTATCAAGGCATTGGTTCTTCTGATCATTTACTATTTCATAGGTGAAGAGTTTTTCTTCTCTTTGCCGTGTTGTTGAGACCTCAAATGTGTAGTATTATCGATAAGAACGCTCTTTGTTCTGACAGGTTCCACCGTACCATTGGCTTTCGTTTTATGGGTTTTGCGGGAGCTACCACCTCAAAACATTGCGAGTAGACAAGAAGAAGCCAGAAGGATTACTTATGTCAACTATGAAACTGTTGCTAGACAGCCTCCTCAGCAGTGGACCTCCACAACCGTTTCCAAAAACCAGGTACACAGATTCTCTTGATTAACTTCACAATTAGGAAGTCATATATATACATAGTTAGGGATGTCTGATGTCTCTAAACATGTTTTTGGTTTGGACTCGGTGGTGCAAAGGTTTCTAAGGCAAGTCCTATATGACTCAAAGAATCATCATCATAACTATATATTCTGAAGCCAAAATCCGCCAATGTTCTTCTCCTTTTAACGGGAAAAAACCCTCATGGTTCTAGGCCCAGCATGGTGTGTCAGTGGTGGAGTGAAATGAAAGTAGAAGCAAAGCTCGTTTTCTTCTCTCTGCGTCGCCTTCGAAGACAGAAACTGTTTATAAGATAGAATGAAGGTTGATTCCGAGAGAGCTCTGTAAATATTTTACTTTGATTGACAGTTTTTAAAAACGTTTTAGGTTGCATGATGTGTTGGGACTAGTGGATATAATATGTGTTCTTAGTTCTTACTTCTTACTTCTTGGAAGCTGCTTGATCGTCCTTTCTAAACAGCGTCGTTTTGTTATTTTCAAATACGGTGTCGCATCTCGTGAACCAAACCAAATGACATTATTTCGTTTATTGTGTCGTACTTGGAAATTGGAATGTTTTGCGTGAATTTGACGAATCCGGTAAAAATTCCTTAAATAGCCGTTATGGTCTTTTTGGATATTTGTGGTCACATCAAGAGTTCTCTGTTTTCCTCTTCTCCACTGTCACCTTCCTCGCTAAGCAAAAGAATTTAAAAGAGCTTCGTACTATACTAGAAAATAAAATAAGAAAAGCAAAAAGCGAGGGAAAAAAAGAAAGATCAAAGGATGAAAAAGCTAGAAAGCAGAAATATAAGATATAAAATTAACCAATCTCTTGAAGAAAACCCTTTTGCTTTTGTGTTTTCTATAAAGTGAGTACAAAAGGAGATTAATTATCAAATATGATAATTGGTTACTTTGTTTTCAGTGAGATTGTTTATTTGACGAAGAAACTATCTAATTGTTTGGACTCACGGCGGACAAATGGAAGCTAGTACGAGTGGAACGGCGGAGTTGCCACGGTCTCTCTCTCGGAGAGCTCCGTCGCGTGCGACCACTATGATGATTGACAGGCCAAATGAAGATGCTAGCGCCATGGATAGCGAGCTGGTTCCTTCCTCTCTCGCTTCTATTGCTCCCATTCTTCGCGTTGCTAATGAAATCGAGAAAGATAACCCTCGTGTCGCTTATCTCTGTGAGTTCAAACATGAATAAAGTCTTGTTTTTTCATAGCTAGTTTCTGTTTAAAGATGTTGTATACATGATTTCTTAACATAGACATAGTACTACACTAGTGTGATTGGCTTTTAAAGACAAAACGGTCAGGATTATTTGTGTAATACTCTGTTTTTGTGAAACACAGGCCGGTTTCATGCGTTTGAGAAGGCTCATAGGATGGATGCTACGTCGAGTGGACGTGGTGTTCGTCAGTTTAAGACCTATCTGCTACATAGACTGGAGAAGGTACATATATGTATATACTTGCTTTGGTGAAGGTAAAGAAAATTCAACTTTATTTTATCATTTAGAGCTTACCTTCTCTGTTTCAGGAAGAAGAGGAGACCAAGCCTCAGCTCGCAAAAAACGACCCTAGAGAGATTCAAGCGTATTACCAGAACTTCTATGAGAAGTATATTAAAGAAGGAGAAACATCAAGAAAACCGTGAGTGATCTTTCCTAAATCTTGGAAAAAATTGAATAAGCTGACTGTAAGTGATATTAAGCCCGACTCTGTTTTTATGTTAAAGGGAGGAGATGGCAAGGCTGTACCAAATTGCCTCGGTGTTGTACGATGTACTGAAGACTGTTGTACCTTCTCCAAAAGTTGATTTTGAGGTTTGATTCATATGCGTAGTAAAACTGGTGTAATGGTTTGTTTGATGAGATTGCTCTGTTGAAGCCTTGTTTCCATTTCTTGTATTGTTTTTCAGACACGTAGATATGCAGAAGAAGTTGAAAGGAAAAGGGATAGATATGAGCACTACAACATTCTTCCTTTATATGCCGTAGGAACTAAACCAGCAATTGTTGAACTTCCTGAGGTGCGTTTAGTGACTGCTGCAAGATTAGTATGATGCTAGAGAAATACTTTAACACTCTTCGTTTTTCTTGTTCAAAATAGGTAAAAGCTGCATTCAGTGCTGTTCGTAATGTGCGAAATCTTCCTAGACGAAGAGTGAACTTGCCATCTAATGCACCTGATGAAATGCGCAAGGCTAGAACTAGGCGTTTCAATGACATTCTTGAATGGCTTGCTTCTCAGTTCGGCTTTCAGGTAATGTTCTTGCACTTTCACTCAGATGTTCTTGCAATTCCCTTTCCTTACGTTCTTTCTTATGCAAGTTCATTGTTGTTTCACATCATTGAAGAGAGGGAGCGTGGCAAATCAGAGGGAGCACATAATATTGCTTCTTGCTAATGCTGACATTAGAAACAGAAACAATGAAGAATATGATGAGGTAAGCAAGTGTTTTCTATTTGTCTCCTACGCATCTTCCTGTTACTCCTTATCGTTGGTAAGTTTCTTGCAGTTGAAGCCTAGCACAGTCACCGAGTTGATGGACAAAACTTTTAAAAATTACTACTCATGGTGTAAGTATTTGCACTGTAAGTCTAATCTCAGGTATGTTACATTCTTGATCTTAAACTCTAGATTATGTGATAAGTTGTAATGACTTTATATCTGATGTTGGATGATTCAACTTGGTTCTTAAAAGGTTTCCAGCAGATTGTGATGAGCAACAGCTGCAGCTTATCTATATTTCCATGTACCTTCTAATATGGGGTGAAGCATCAAATGTTAGGTTTATGCCTGAATGTATCTGCTACATTTTTCACAATGTAAGTTTTTTCTTTTCTCAGCTGTAGAGTTAGAGATATTCATGCACTTTCCATAGCTTTCTGGATGGTTTGAAATGCTTTTCTTGTTGTTATTGTTCTTAAGATGGCAAATGACGTCTATGGAATTCTGTATAGCAATGTTGAAGCTGTAAGTGGTGAGACATATGAAACAGAGGAAGTTATTGATGAAGAAACGTTCCTGAGAAATGTTATAACTCCTATCTATCAAGTCATACGCAAGGTAAGCATATCAAAGGTCACACTCATGCTGCATATTCTCATTAGGAACTGGAAACTATCTTTTGACTGAAAATGATTGTACTTACTTTGAAGGAAGCTAGAAGGAACAAGGGAGGCACAGCAAGCCATTCACAATGGAGAAATTACGATGATTTGAATGAATACTTTTGGTGAGTCTCTTAAACTATTAACTAGACATGCCTATTTGCTCTTGTTTCTGATTGTTAACATCATTATTTATTTGAAGGTCTAGGAAATGCTTCAAGATTGGATGGCCTCTGGACCCTAAAGCAGATTTCTTCCTTAGCTCTGACGAGATAACCCCACAGAACGAGGTATATCATTTTCTTCTTTGCTACGGTATGTGACTTTGTAACTGTCGAAGTTATGTGCCTTAAGTTAGTTTAAGGAAGCAGTCTTAAGCTGTTCTTTAAGTTGTAGCTTGTTTTCCACGGAAGTAACTTGATTTTTGCTTGCCACAACTTAAAGAACATTTCAATCTTTCTGTAAGCCTTTTATTTGGAGATAGAACAGAGACATGATCGTTTAGGTTTAATGTACTGCAGAGGCTGAATCAAGTCACTTACGGGAAGAGCAGGCCTAAAACCAACTTTGTTGAAGTACGCACATTCTGGAACCTCTTCAGAGACTTTGATCGAATGTGGATATTCTTTGTCATGGCCTTTCAGGTAAACTTAGTTTTGTAACAGAGTTGATCTGTCTAGAAACTAAATTTCTTAAATTATTAGCTTTGTTCTTGCTATTTTGTAGGCTATGATAATAGTTGGATGGAATGGTTCAGGATCTCCAGCTGCAATTTTTGACAAAGATGTCTTTAAAAAAGTGTTAACCATTTTTATTACTTCAGCGTATTTGACTCTTTTACAAGCTGCATTGGATATCATCCTTAACTTCAATGCCTGGAAGAATTTCAAGTATTCGCAGATTCTGCGCTACGTTCTGAAATTCTCAGTAGCAGCTATGTGGGCGGTTTTGCTCCCAATTGCTTACTCAAAGTCTGTCCAACGCCCTAGTGGAGTTGTGAAGTTCTTCAGCACTTGGACTGGGGATTGGAAGGATAAGTCTTTTTATACGTATGCAGTTTCATTTTACGTGTTACCAAACATACTGGCTGCTTTCTTGTTCCTCATTCCACCATTCCGGAGAATCATGGAGTGTTCAGACATGCGGATTATCAAGCTTATCATGTGGTGGGCTCAGGTAAGTATTAAAACTGTTCTTATGATTCTTTTTCACTTCTTTTCTTTGTCATGTTTGTTTCTTTATGCTTTTCCATCTTGTAGCCAAAACTGTATGTTGGAAGAGGTATGCATGAGGACATGCTCTCTCTTTTCAAGTGAGTGGTCACCACATTCTCTCTTATCCTCATCTTACTTTATCAACATTTTTTTGGAACTCTTATACTAGCGTAACTTATTTATGCTCAGATACACTTCCTTCTGGATTATGCTATTGATCAGCAAGCTTGCATTTAACTATTATGTGGAGGTCGGTCCTCCTTGTACATATTGCTGAGTCTACTCTGTTACAGAGTCTTCCTACTGTGATTTTTTTTTTGTAAGCACTGATGACTATCGTTTTATGTTGCAAACAGATACTACCTCTTATTAAGCCAACAAAGATGATAATGAACTTGCACATTCGTAACTACCAATGGCATGAGTTTTTCCCAAATGGTAAGTTTTCATGTTACCTTCTGTTCTTGCTGCAGTATACATTTCATTACCGTTGCCTTGACTAATTTGTGATTATTCATAGCAAATAACAATATTGGAGTGGTTCTTGCTGTATGGGCTCCAATTGTAATGGTAAGAAGAGATTAAAAGAGCTCCAAAGAAAGAAACAAATGAGGAAGTTGTGTATGGCTTGACTCATTGACGTTGCGTGTATTGTACGTTTGAGTAGGTCTACCTGATGGATACTCAAATATGGTACGCCATTTTTTCCACTCTGTTTGGAGGCATACATGGGGCCTTCAGTCATTTGGGAGAAGTAAGTAAGGAACTTGAGTTAATTGTTTGGTTTTTAAACTGTTTACTTCTTTGACACGTTTGTGTTTTCGTAGATACGGACTCTTGGGATGTTGAGGTCTAGATTTGTGTCAATACCAATTGCCTTCAGCCGCACCCTCATGCCAGGAAAACATGCGGTACTTAATACGTTATTGTACTTACGTATCTCAAATGTACTTTAATACTTTGTATTGATCACATATTTCTTTGTCTTCCTTGTCTCTGTCATTGATGGATGGTGCTCTATGTGAAGTATAGGATGACTATGTTGATCAGAAAAACATCACAAATTTCTCCCAGGTGTGGAACGAGTTCATTATCTCTATGAGAAGCGAGGATAAGATTAGTGACAGGTTTGACTCTGTTTCTTCTAGAAAGTACTCTTGTCACTTGTTGTTTGATCAGCACGTCAACGTTTCCTTTTTATTCTGTAACTTAGAGATAGGGATTTGCTGCTTGTACCGTCTTCTTCTTGTGATGTGTCTGTCATCCAGTGGCCACCTTTCTTGCTTGCTAGTAAGGTATGAAATAATGATTTCATTTGATCAAAATGCATGACTTCTCAATTCCTTTGTTAAGATGCACAAGTGATTATGCCAACCATGTAGATTCCTATAGCAGTGGATATGGCAAAAGATTTCAGGGGGAAAGAGGATGCTGAACTATTTAGAAAGATTAAGAGTGATGGCTACATGCACTATGCTGTTATTGAGAGTTATGAGACTTTAAAGAAAATAATCTCCGCTCTACTCGAAGATGAAGCCGATAGAAGGTAATACCAGCTTCATGCTACTTCTTTTACAATGCATCTTGAGCTCTGTTTCATAGATTCACATTTTGATCTCTTTGAATTAGGGTGATGAATCAGGTATTTTTAGAAGTGGACTTGAGCATACAGCAGCAAAGATTTATATATGAGTTCCGGATGAGTGGACTACCACTCCTTAGTGATAAGCTGGAGAAGTTTCTAAGCATATTGGTAATATTTCAAAATTTGTAGTCCACACTCATTCACTACATTAAGCCTTACACATGAAACTAATGCTTGAAACCGTTAACAGTTAAGTGACTATGAAGACCAGGGGACATACAAGTCTCAGTTAATTAATGTCTTCCAGGATGTAATCGAAATTATCACTCAAGATCTCTTGGTTAATGGTCATGAGTAAGTATAGAGAGTCCCTTCTGCAGATAGATAGAAGATGCATTTTGTTCCTATAAACATAACGTCCTCTTATTCATTCTTGTTGCAGAATTCTTGAGAAGGCTCGTATTCATTCTCCTGACATCCAAAATGAAAAAAAGGAACAGAGGTTTGAGAAAATTAACATTCACCTCGTAGAAGATAAATGCTGGCGGGAGAAGGTAAGTTTCTTGAGCCAATCACAATACTGCCAAGGAATATCGGTGTAACTGTAAAATATTGACTCTTGTTTTGTAGGTTGTTCGGCTTCATTTGCTATTGTCGGTCAAAGAATCTGCAATAAATGTTCCTCAAAACTTGGAAGCTCGTCGACGTATCACATTCTTTGCTAATTCTTTGTTTATGAACATGCCTAGTGCTCCAAGAATACGAGATATGCTCTCCTTCAGGTGAAATATAGTCAATGTGATTCGTTTACAGAGATCCATTTAGCTGTTTATATACGTCCTTTATGTATCTGAATTATACACAATGTTTTTGTTCATGTTCAGTGTTTTAACTCCTTATTACAAAGAAGATGTACTATATTCAGAGGAGGAGCTTAACAAGGAGAATGAAGATGGTATCTCAATACTGTTTTACCTACAAAAGATTTATCCTGGTACTTTCTTGATTCTTGAAAAACCCTGCACATTTTTGTTCTTACAAAATTCAAGTTTTACTGAGTTGATCTTATGATAAACTAGACGAATGGACCAACTTTTTGGATCGCGTGAATGATCCTAAGCTTCCTGAGAAAGATAAGTCAGAGTTCCTTCGAGAGTGGGTATCTTACAGAGGTCAGACGCTAGCAAGAACAGGTACACAAATGCTTACACTGTAAATCATAATCGTTCATCATCATTAGTCTAACCATTGTCTCTCTGATATCTGATAACTTGTGCCAGTTAGGGGTATGATGTACTATAGGCAGGCTCTGGAGCTTCAATGCTACCAGGAAGTTGCAGGGGAAAATGGTTTGTGCTTCTGAGCCACCTATCAAAGCATTTGGAGCAAAAGCATGAGATTCTTTATTTATACTAGTTTGCTACTTCTTGCAGCCAAGTTTAGTGTGTGTCAGGCCATGGCATCAAATGACGATAATCAGAAGGCATACCTGGAACGTGCTAAAGCTCTTGCAGATCTGAAGTTCACTTATGTTGTTTCTTGTCAGGTTTACGGAAATCAGAAAAAGTCCGGTGATATCCACAACCGGAGTTGCTACACGAATATTCTCCAGCTCATGCTCAAGTATGCTACATTTTTAGATAGATATCTTCTGATGAAAATATCATATGATCTTATTTGCTCTAACCTTTTCAATATTTTTAGATATCCATCGTTACGAGTTGCCTATGTAGATGAGAGAGAAGGGACAGATGCAAAATCTCCTAAAGTCTTTTACTCTGTTCTTCTCAAAGGTGGCAACAAGTTTGATGAGGTACATGACAATCATATAATTTTGCTTCTCCTTTTACTTTTTTTGTATAAGTTTCATTCTTGTTAACGTGAATAGTCTTCCATTATTAGGAAATCTACCGGATCAAGCTTCCTGGTCCTCCAGCTGAGATTGGTGAAGGAAAGCCTGAAAATCAAAACCATGCCATCATATTTACACGTGGTGAAGCGCTACAAACTATAGATATGAATCAAGTATGTATTCTTCTTTTTCATTCTCATAACCGTAGATTGAGTTCTCATGGTTAGTGTTCTGTGCAGGACAATTACTTTGAAGAAGCTTTTAAATTAAGAAACGTGTTGGAGGAATTTAACAAGGAGCGTGTTGGAAGACGCAAGCCAACGATTTTAGGTCTCCGAGAACATATATTTACCGGAAGGTACACCCATGCAAGATTGAAATTAATGAAGCTCTTTCTGCTTATGCAACTATGTATTGGCGTTTTCTTACTTCTCTCCCTTTTCTTGGTATAGTGTTTCTTCATTAGCTTGGTTCATGTCCAATCAGGAGAGTAGTTTTGTGACAATTGGCCAAAGAATTTTGGCAAATCCTCTCAGGTATTCATTTTCTTCACGACTTGATTATGTTCCATTTACTTGTTAAACTCACATTCTTTAGCTTTATTGGTGCAGGGTCCGTTTCCATTATGGCCATCCAGACATATTTGACAGAATCTTTCACATAACAAGGGGCGGTGTGAGCAAGGCTTCCAAAGTCATAAATTTGAGTGAGGATATTTTCGGAGGTAACTGCATCTAATTTGTTCTCTAAATGAATGTTAACATTTCAGCTATAGAGGATTTGACAAGCTGGTTCCAAGAAAGACTAAAGCTGATGTTGATCTATTTTTAGGTTTCAATTCAACTCTCCGTGGGGGATACGTTACACACCATGAGTATATCCAAGTTGGGAAGGGACGGGATGTTGGGTTGAATCCGATCTCAATTTTTGAAGCAAAAGTAGCAAATGGAAATGGAGAGCAAACCCTAAGCCGTGATGCTTACCGTTTAGGGCATCGGTTTGACTTTTATAGAATGCTCTCATTTTATTTTACCACCATCGGATTCTATTTTAGTAGCATGGTATGCTCCCATAAATTAACACATCTCAACTCTCCTCTTACTATGTGGAAATTAAACGATTTTGACTTATGTGTTTGTTTCAGCTCACTGTTCTTACGGTTTACGCATTCTTGTATGGACGTATGTACATGGTTATGAGTGGGTCAGAGAAAGAGATCATGCGGCTCGCAAGCCCTCACCAGCTCGAGGCACTTGAGCAGGCTATGGCTTCACAGTCAATATTCCAGCTCGGTTTCTTGATGGTGTTACCAATGGTAATGGAAATAGGGTTAGAAAAAGGTTTCCGGTCAGCTATCGTCGATTTCTTCATCATGCAGCTACAGCTAGCATCCGTTTTCTTTACGTTCCAGCTTGGGACAAAGTCACATTACTACGGCAGAACAATTCTACACGGAGGTTCCAAATACAGACCAACGGGACGTGGGTTTGTTGTCTTTCATGCAAAGTTTGCGGAGAACTATAGGTTATACTCGAGAAGTCACTTTGTGAAGGGACTAGAACTTCTTGTATTGCTGGTTGTTTATCAAGTCTATGGGAATTCATACCGGAGTTCAAGCCTTTACTTGTATATCACGGTATCGATGTGGTTTATGGTTGGCTCTTGGTTGTTTGCGCCGTTCATATTCAATCCTTCAGGGTTTGAGTGGCAAAAGACTGTTGATGACTGGACTGATTGGAAACGGTGGATGGGAGATCGAGGCGGTATAGGGATACCGGTTGATAAAAGCTGGGAATCTTGGTGGAACTCTGAGCAAGAACACCTAAGACATACGAATATAAGAGGGATGATTATGGAGATCACACTTGCTCTCCGGTTTTTCATTTATCAGTATGGGATTGTTTACCAGCTCAGTATCTCTCAGAAAAGCAAGAGCTTTTTGGTATGAAGAAAAGTTTCTTCACTATTATTGCATCTTTATGTATGATCCAATAGTCTCAATCTCTTTTTTTACTTCGCCTTTTGTAGGTTTATGGACTTTCTTGGGTGGTCTTGCTCACGTCATTAATTGTTCTTAAGGTCTTGCAAATCATTCATTCTTTAGATGTATATAGTCATGAATCAATGATTGTAAAAGCTTCTTACTCACTTGATTTTGATCCTTTCTGAGTATCAGATGGTATCTATGGGAAGACGAAGATTTGGAACGGATTTTCAGCTAATGTTCAGGATTCTTAAGGCACTTCTCTTCCTTGGCTTCTTGATAGTCATGACTGTGTTGTTTGTTGTGTGTGAGCTCACACTCACCGATCTCTCTGCTTCCATTCTTGCTTTTCTTCCAACCGGATGGGCAATTCTTCTGGTAATTATTCATCAAACCATTCATTCATACATCATGATCTTGTAAATCATTCACATTTGGATATTTGTTTTCAGATAGGGCAAGTACTGAGGTCACCGATCAAAGCTTTAGGGATTTGGGACTCGGTGAAGGAGCTTGGAAGAGCGTATGAGAAGATAATGGGACTTGTAATCTTCGCACCAATCGCTGTTCTGTCTTGGTTCCCCATTGTTTCCGAGTTTCAAGCTCGTCTTCTATTCAATCAAGCTTTTAGCAGAGGACTTCAGATCTCTATGATCCTTGCTGGTCGGAAAGACAAAGCAGCTTCTTCGTACAAGTAACCAAAAACACTCTGTTTTCTTGGTTTCGTGGGTCTTAAGTAACAACGTTCTTCTTTTGGAACGGTGTCGTTTAGAAATTACAGTATACCTCGATAGTTGTCTATAAGTGATAGGGTCTATAGTTGTTTTGGTTCGTTGGAATTGGACACCTCACTCTCATCAGTCATCATCACTCATGTGTTGTACTTATCACCAATGATTTTGACATATGGTATTTAATAATAGCAATGTTAATTGATTTCTTATGGTGTTGATCATTAATTGTTTAATACTCTGTATTAACACTAATTGCGGTGAAAAGTCGATGAGGAAAAATGTTGAATTGACCCTAAATTCTTGTATGCACATCATGAAAATTCGATAGTTCTTGTTGACTTGTTTCTCGAGGATTATAGTATTAGTATCTTATAGTTATTGCTCGATACACTCCAATTAAATGTCCGAGGCATATATGATGAAACTTAAAACTCTTTGGTTTTTTCTTGCATGTGACAATTGCTGTTTTGTATATGAGATAAAAAAAACAAAATGCTAATAGTGTGAATACATTCCCGGAAAAAATGGGGGATACATAGAAGAAAAAATATCAGAAAATATAGAGTTACAAATTTAATGAAACTTAGTATAGTGATAATCAAACTAAATTCAACTAACATTCTCCAGTCTCCTCTATAGTGATTTTAAAAATTTTAAGTCAAACAAGAAGTCATGAAACTTGGTACACAGAAGAAGATAAGAAGGACCTAAAATTCCGACGCCTGCAGACGGAGAATTCCCTCTTTCGTACTTTGCTCTGTCTAATCTCTATCCACTTTGGTTTTTTTCTTTCTTTCTCCATTTTTCTTTTCAGTATACATACAATTTCAATGAAATATAAAATTTATTTTAACAAAAAATATATATATAAAAATTTATAAAAATAATGATGTTCATGTAGCTATAAATGACACAGTTGTCAAAGATCACCTTCTTTGCTTTCCCTTCACTGCTCTTCATCTTTCTTTTTCACTCTCTCTCTCACTTTCTTTCTTGTTTTTTGTTTCCTCAAATTGCAAATCAAAGCTTTCCTTTCCAGCTTTAGAACAGACTCACCAACAATCTCACCCAACTTTTTTCCCCTTTTAGCCCCCCTCACTAATTACTACTCTACAAACCCTATCTCTCTCTAATCCTCACATACATTTTATCTATATACTCTCCATTCTTCAACACTCGAGTAAATTTCCCATCTTTCTTCAAGTTTCTCTTCTGGGTGTATTTTGTGGGCTTTAAAGCTTAACTTAAATTGCAATTCACCATCACCAATTCACCATTAGTATCTATGCTAATTGCGTTCTCTTCTTCAATTCACTTTCTCTCTGGGCTTCAAAATCAGAGAAAAGCGTAACCTTTATTCTTCGGTTTCTTCTGTTCTAAGCGTATGAACAAGAAGAGCTTAGTCGCCACATTCTTACAAGGTAAAAATTCATGGACCAGTATAAAAAAACCTGCTTTTTCTTTCGGTGATTCTTCTCTATATAAATGTCTCTTGCTTCAATCATAAGTGATTCTTTTCCAATGGTTTGAGAGCTGGGTTTCCTTTTTTTTCCTCCTCAATTTTAGCTCGGTGACAAATGTTGGAAATTTTATGCCCATAACTTGTTTGTTGATATGCCGCAATTAATTGCCGAAATTGCGCGTGCTTTTTTTTTTGATGATTCTTGAGTCTGTATGTGTCAGCATTTCTGGTCCTAGTGGTTATTGCAGACTTCTGAGTCGGCAGCTTTATTAGCTTCTTCCATTTGTCTAAACATCCCAGATTTCATATTACGTCTCTTCCTCCTTTGCTTGTAAGATTTGTGAAAGTTAGTGATGTCTCATGTCTTAGTCCTCTTGTTGTATGTCAAGGTTTCAAAAATGACGCTTTTTTCTTGTTTGTTAGGTGAGATTTGTGAAGCTGTGAGCAAAAGGAAGGCCATTTGCGACCAGATACAGAACCAAATATGTCATCCGATAGTCCTTTGAGTGCTGAAATGTCGAAGAAGATCTCATTTTTGGGTTTTATTGGTGTGAAACTGTGGGTGTTGGTTTGTTTGGTAGTTGGCTTATCTGTAGTTTTTCTTCTCTGCATCGTATCTCTATGGATTGCATTCTGTCGAAAGTCCCGGAGACGAACATCTCAGAAGCTGTTACCTTTCAGTCAAATACCGAACGTGGCGAAAGATATCAGAGTTGATGATAGGGCTCGGTTTCAGAACCACAATGATAATTTAGGTATCGTGATTGCTGATAAATCGAGTGACAGAAACTCAGGGAAGATGATGTCTTACTTGGGAAGAACGAAGTCTAGTGATAATGATAGTGTAAGCCAGTGTAGCTCTGTGCATCATCATGAGAGAGCTTGTAGCTCTCACTCCGGTGAAGAAGGAAGTTTTGGAACCGCTTGGAGACAGTCTTCGCTACCGCAGGGTGGGCTTGTGACAGCGTCTCCTTTGGTTGGTTTGCCAGAGATATCTCATCTCGGTTGGGGACACTGGTTTACTCTTAGGGATCTTCAGCTAGCCACCAACCGTTTTGCTCCAGAAAATGTGATCGGTGAGGGTGGTTATGGAGTAGTTTATAAGGGTAGACTCATTAATGGTAACGATGTTGCTGTAAAGAAGCTTCTCAACAATCTGTGAGTTTTTGTTTTGGATCATCAAATGTCTGTTAATCCTGTGGTTTGTTTGCTTTGAACTTGTTTAATCATCCTATCACAATTTTGTCTCTAGGGGACAGGCTGAGAAGGAATTTCGAGTTGAAGTTGAGGCTATTGGTCATGTACGGCACAAGAATCTTGTCAGGCTTCTAGGATATTGCATAGAGGGTGTTCACAGGTGAGACTCATTTGCCTCTTTATCAGTCTGAATATGCTCTGAGCAATCTTAGAAAATAGTCCAGTGTATTAATTTCTGTTTGAATGTATTGCAGGATGCTTGTTTATGAGTATGTGAATAGTGGTAACTTGGAACAATGGTTACATGGAGACATGGGGAAACATAGCACTCTCACTTGGGAGTCACGAATGAAGATCCTTATCGGTACTGCACAAGCGTAAGTTGGTTAGATTTGTCCACTGTTGTTGGACCTTTTACTTGAAATTTTATAGACAATTCTTTTAAGGAGATATTGACATGATCTGCACTGTATTTACAGGCTTGCTTATTTGCATGAAGCAATAGAACCAAAAGTAGTCCACAGAGACATAAAAGCGAGCAATATCCTGATTGATGATGACTTCAATGCAAAGCTTTCCGATTTCGGGTTAGCCAAGCTCTTAGACTCGGGTGAGAGTCACATCACGACAAGAGTCATGGGCACCTTTGGGTAAGTCTTAACTCTGTACACTCTTTGGAAAGAAAGGTTCTCTTTTTGTGTGGTCTTCGTCTTATTAAAGGTCAAGTGTATGTGAATTAGGTACGTAGCACCCGAATATGCTAATACAGGTCTACTCAATGAGAAGAGCGACATTTATAGCTTTGGTGTCCTTCTTCTAGAAGCTATAACTGGGAGAGATCCAGTTGACTATGAACGTCCTGCTAATGAGGTAGGCTATTTTCAGTGTATCCAAGAGTTATGAATATGTAGGTTTGGTGCTAAAACGTGCGTGTTTCTCTTGTTGGTAGGTGAATCTAGTTGAATGGCTAAAAATGATGGTAGGAACAAGAAGAGCTGAAGAAGTTGTTGATCCAAGGATTGAGCCAAGACCAGCTACACGTGCTCTGAAACGTGCACTTCTTGTTGCCCTGAGATGTGTAGATCCTGAATCAGAGAAACGGCCCAAAATGAGCCAGGTTGTGCGTATGCTTGAATCCGATGACAACGTTTTCCGCGAGGTACAGAATACTTAATTCAAGGTTTTTGGATGGATTATCTGAGAAATATTGAAACTTTATTGCTGTACCTAGTGATGGTCCAGATCTACTACAGCAGTTGTTATGTTCACATATATCAGCAAAATCTTTAGGAATGTTGTAAGAGAAAGTGTTTTGTTTTAGCAGGAGCGGAGGAACAGAAGAAGTAGAACAGCGAGTATGGAGATTGTTGAGACCACAGAGGAATTAGCTGACACAAACAAACGGGGAGGTCACTCAGAGAACCACACTACAAAGCCTGAGAAGATGACTGAATAGAGGAATGTGTTGCAAAAAGCTCAGCTAAGTGATTTGACGGTCTCAAAATGCTCTACTAATGGATGAGGGAGGAGTTTTTCGTGCTTGTGGAGAAACAAAATTTAGCCAGTTAATGAAGAATTGTGCCCCGGTTCAGATCAACAGAGCTTTAACTTATGGTACAATACAATCCCTATGATCCATTTTTTTATGATAGAGAAGCATTTTGTCTCTCTTTTGACTTTGTGTACGGGTTTTAGGATGCCAAACATTACCCAGATCAAGACTTGTTGTACCATGAATTCATTTATTGGTCATGCTCTCTCAACGTGTATATACACTTATGCTGGCTTCATAAGTTTGAGAGTTTATCAGGCAGGCTTTTATATGTTAAGAAATCGGATAACTATTGGTTTCATCATGCTTTGAAATTGAAACCCAAAATAAAGAAAAAATGGAAATCAGAAGAAATTTGTTCTTTAATTATGTGGTCTGAACACAGAAGTTAACAACAAACCCAAAAGACAAACAAAACAAACAAACAAACTGATATTTCTCGTAACAAAATCAAATAAAACGGGGAACGGATGGGGGCATTGGGGAGTGTAAAAATCTGACTTTGGTAAATATGTTTGTGTTATTCATAATAGATCGAACATACAAGGTATTTATATACATGTGTAATCCTTATCTAATCCGACTTATAAGCTATCGTAATATACTCTATGTTTATCTCCAACTTATTGAACCTTATCACAATATATTCTCTAATAGGGAGCGCAGCCAAGGGATGTGTGAGGCTGAGAGACAACGAGCTGAACAAATAATTGTACCTTCTTCTTCAGTAGATCTTACATTTCTCCTCTTCTTACCACGCACTTTGAGGTATACAGACTGTGGGCAACGGTGGTGACATATACTACAAATGGGACGAGAGCTACTACCATTGCCAACAACTTCCACACGTAGACCGCTAAATATATGACCAGCCTTCAGATAAGTAGAATCACCGAATAAACATGCATGGTGGATTGTGGTGCAACGTTGATCACTGCTATTCGTTGTGTAGAACCATTCCCTTGGGTCTAATCTTTCCTCACATACTTCGCACCACCACACCTCATCATCGTCCACATCACTTTTCCCGTAACAAAGGGAGAGAGGACTGTCATCATATTTGTGGTATATCTCATTTGGAATCGTGGCACATTTGTAGCATATCGAATATTCGCACTCAGTACAATGTAGATGATCCCCTTGAATACTCCCATTGCAACCTTGGCAGATAATTTCATCGTTGGTAGTGGAGATGAATAGGAGATGCTCTTCATGACTTTTATGGGTGAAACACTCAGGAACTAAAATGCAGGTAATACCTAGCTGAATGTGACTCATACATCCTATTTCTTTGCATTTGTACTTCAAACCACTCGACAATCGGGTACAAGCTGAGCAACTTGAGTCCCGGTACTCCGAACATAGAGACTCCGCGTCTAGGAAAAGAGGGTGCTTATGCAACGCATGATCAAGTTCCGTGGAAGATTAGCACATACCTCGTGGAGTAAGAAGTCACATTTGATACAATTGTAGAAATCACGAAAACCGATAGGACGGATACATGCATGGCATTGCTTTTCTGAGTCGACTGATTTCTCGAGCCTTAGAATATGGTGAGCATGACAAAAATGCTCAATCATATCCTTACCTACCTCTATGAATGGTGGGATATCTTCAGTTTGATTGGATTCTGGCTCCCATTCAAATTCTCTCCCATCCCATATATTTTCATGGGTAGCACATTTTGAATGGACTACATAAGAGCAATCCTCATGGTTGCAAGAATAGTGACCATACTTGATGTCCATATTCTTGTAACAAACCCGGCAAGAGGAAACTTTGGTAGGAAGATAAGGAGCGTAGGATAGTCGATGAGGGTGACGCGTGATCTTTATAACTCGGGGTAAATCAATACAAATCTTGTGAACCACGTAACTGCATTGGTAACATGCATAACTTGGTTCCAAGACGTTGATCAACCCACAAGCATCACAAGGAAATGAGAGAGGTCGAGGAAACAAGGTGAGTGAATGGTGATGGCTTTTTGGATTTTGGATTGTAAGAGGTGGAAATTTTTGGGCACAATGGAAATCCAAGGAAAAGTTACATATAGAACAACGATAGAACCACTCCCCGAGATGGTTTCGACACCAAGTGCATTTATCAAACATAATATTGGATTTTGGCCGAATTCTTTTGAGGTATTCAGCCAAATCCATTTCAAAAGAAGCTAGAACGTGATAGAATTCACGGAAACTGGTGTCGGCCATGATCCCTTTTTCGTAGTTAAGAAAGGTGAAAGTGAGAGGGTGTTGAGGGTGGTAAGGATGAATCATCTTACTTGGAAACTTAATACATTCACTGTGGAACTCGAGATCGCATTTGGCGCAGTAGTAATGGTAACGATTACGCTCAAACGCCTCCAGGAATGGTCTCCTCTCGAAATAGCCTTTTTCCTCGTACTCTCTGTATTCCTCGACCAAGCGGTTTTCGTCGACCACACTGTTTTCCCCGCACACAAAGCAGTCATGCTTAATTTTATAACCGGCTCGACGGGAGAGGTTGTGAGGTTTGCCTGGATCAGAAACCAAGCATCTTGGCCCTTTTTCTTCACCCATATCTTTTACTGCTTTGGTTTTTAATCCCCTTAATCTTTTGATAGATGTGTGTCTAAATTTTTGTGCTCTCGCTCTTATGTCTCTTAATCCTGTGGAGCTACCATAAATGTAAATTGTAAACAATGACCAACATACAGCTTAATTATATCATTATGAATTGACCCAAACCCAAAGATGCATTTCTTATGCACTGCTTTCCACAAAACCTGTAACAAAAATTGTTTTTAAAATTTCTTCCCAAGATCTGTCTCCGTCCACATTACAAGCAATATACTATACTCGTATACTTTTATTTAGATTAAAGAGGGGACCCCTAATAAGACATAAAAATCCAGCTCATGCTCATAAAGTCAATAGGCGTGTGGGGATAAATAACTCTCAACCAAATCCTTCCAAACAAACATAAGTAGACTTTTCGATTAATGTGGGTCGTTGAGTATTAGTAGATCGAGACCGCCATTATATGACTATGTTTCTTTTTTATTTTAACCTTCTCCAATTATCTAAAATATTAAATTAGTATATAGGTCAACTGTTAGCTGTTAACATGATCAATTATGAGTGACCAATTGGTTTTGTAGACGCATCAGATTTGAATTGGTTTTGGTCAAAGCTTTGCTATCAAATGTTTTATTTCATTGGAGAGTATGTCACGCAATACAGTTTTTTCCTAAAATCACAGTTACATTTTCGAGATTATATTTTGTCTATCATCAACATGAGTCAGCGGAGTGGTAATGAGACCAATACTCTTTCACAAGCTTCCCGAACAACGAGTCTTCCTTCTTCATCAGTTTCATCGGCTCATCATACTCCACAATTCGTCCTACCTGTGAATTGAATTTATTTGTCATGCTCTCTTAACATGTATATTATTATGCCTTACACGTTTGAAAGTCTACCACTCTGACTTTTTATATGTTAAGAAATCGGATATCTATCTGTTTAATCATATTCTAAAAATTGAAAAATTAAATAGAGAAATTTTATGACAGACGATACAACTATAGTTGAACAAAGGAAGTTAAAGTAAAAAAAAAGGCATGTTGGAGAAGAAACAAGAAAGCTTAAAAATTAGAGGTTTGATAAACTGGAAATACAAAGTATAGATGACGATTTTGATAAGCGGAGGTTATCATCTCACACCACCTAACATAGCCCAAATTTGCCAAGACATAATATAATATAGATAGAGAGAGAAGTTATTTTGGCATTCAGATTACAAAATAAGTTACTATTAAAAGGAACGAACAAAAGCAAATTATAAAAAAAGACATTCTGAGTTGCGAGATCTTCATCGCCAGATGCTTCAATCACTTTCTCTTTCACACTTTGAAACAGAGTCATCTGTTTAGTTTAATAAAAACAAGAAGAAGAAGAAGAAGAAGAAGCTGTTAATAAAATTCAATTGGCTGCTTAAGATTATGAATGAAACAAAGAAAAGAAACTCTCACTCTTTCATGTACAGCCACGTGACAATGTTCAGCTTCGCGCTCGTGTAACTCCCAGAGTTCTCAAACAGTATATATAGTACCTGCATGACAACGCACGTCTTCTTTCTAATCAAATCCATCATCAATGTGGTCATAAGCCAAAAAGGAAAAAAGCAAAAGATTTAGTCGCACCGTCAGTCATTTTTCCAGAGAAACTCCGCTGCTACCTCATACTCTCTGCCGCCAAGAGGTTTTTGAGAGACAAAGAACAGAACAAAGAAGCGTAACTTCTCTAACATATGTTGCATCCCCTCACTGTTCCAACTATGCACTTTGGAGTATTCATATTTGAAGTATACAGAATGTCGGCAACGGCGATGACACTTACCACAAATGGGACGAGAGCAACTATCGTTACCAACAACTTCCAAATGTCCCAATATCAAATTATGACCAGCCTTAAATAAAGCAGAATCTCCGAATAAACATTCATGGTGGATTGTGGTGCAACGTTGATCGCTGCTATTTGTTGTGTAGAACCATTCCTGTGGATCTAATCTTTTCTCACAAACTTCGCACCACCACACCTCATCCTCATCCACACCACTTTCCCATAACAAAGGGAGAGAGGATGCTCATCATATTTGTAGTATATCTCATCTGGAATTGTGGCACATTTGTAGCATATAGCGAATTCGCATAGAGTACAATGTAGATGATCCCCGCGAATACTCCCCTTGCAACCTTGGCAGAGAATTTCATCGGCAGCGTTGTAAGATGTGGAGATGAATAAGAGATGTTGTTGATGACTTTTATGGGTGAACCACTCGGGAACTAAAATGCAGTTAATATCTAGCTGACAGCCACTCGTGCATCCTTTTCTTTGCATTTGTACTTCCAACCACTCGAATATCGAGAACAAGCAAAACAAATAAACTCCTCCGTACTTCACGTAGACCCGGGTCTAGGAAAAGAGGGTGCTTATGCAACGCATGATCAAGTTTCCGCGGAAGATTAGCACATGACCTCGTGGAGTAAGAACTCACATTCGAGACAGCTGTAGAAATGATCATGAGAACCGACAGGACGGATA
Source organism: Microthlaspi erraticum (assembly GCA_902728155.2). Classification (NCBI taxonomy): domain Eukaryota; kingdom Viridiplantae; phylum Streptophyta; class Magnoliopsida; order Brassicales; family Brassicaceae; genus Microthlaspi; species Microthlaspi erraticum. The sequence goes on along the minus strand of CACVBM020000244.1, from coordinate 218,554 downwards.
CACGCATCGCATTGCTTTTCTGAGTCTCCAAAGATTTCTGGAGCCTTAGAACATGGTGACATGACAAAAATGCTCAATCAAATCCTCGCCCACCTTTACGAATGGTGCCATATCTTCAGTTGATAGGATTCTTCCGGTTCCCATTCGAGTTCTCTCCCATCCCAGATTCTTTCATGGGTTGCACATTTTGAATGGACTACATAAGAGCAGTCCTCATGGCTGCAAGAATATTGACCATATCTGATGTCCACATTCTTGTAGCAAACCCGGCATGTTGAAACTTTGGTTGGAAGACAAGGAGTGAGAGAGAGTCGATGGGGGTGACGGGTGATCTTTATAACGCGGGGTAAATCAACGCAGCAGTGATGAACAACGTAGTTACACATGGTAACATGCATAACTTGGCTCCGACGCTTGATCAACCCACAAGCATCACAAGGGAAAGAGAGTGGTCGAGGAAACAAGGCGAGTGAATGGTGATGGCTTTTTGGATTTTGGATTGCAAGAGGTGGAATGTTTTTGGAACAGTGGAGATCCAAGGAAAAGTTACATATAGAACAACGATAGAACCACTCGCCGAGATTTTTCGACACCAAGTGCATTTATCAAACATAATATTGGATTTTGGCCGAATACTTTTGAGGTATTCAACAAATCCAGTTCAAAAGAACTAGAACGTGATAGAATTCACGGAAACTAGGTGTCGGCCATGATCCCAGTTTCGTAATTTAGAAAGGTGAAAGTGAGAGGGTGTTGAGGGTGGTAAGGATGAATCATCTTACTTGGAAACTGTAACATTCACTGTGGAACTCGAGATCGCATTTGGTGCAGTAGTAATGGAATCAATAGCCTCCATCTGCTCCACGTAAGAGTCGTACCACCAGTTCCTCATCTCCCACTGTTTTCTATCTGATAAAGCGGTTTTCGTCGACAACACTGTTTTCCCCGCACGAAAAGCAGTCATGCTTAATCTTATAACCGGCTCCACGGAGAGGTTGTGAGGTTGGCCTGGATCAGAAACATGCATCTTCTCCGCCCTTCTTCTTCATCACCATATCTTATCTTTTACTGCTTTGGTTTTTAATCTTTTGATAGATGTGTGCTCTTACACTTATGCCTCTTTAATCTTGTGGAGCTACATTAAATACATTGTAAACAATGACCAACATACAGCTTATTATATCATTATTATAATGACCCAACCCCAAAGATGCGTTTCTTATGCACTGCTTTCCACAACCTGTAACAAAAATGTTTTTATATTTTTCCCAAGATCTGTCTCCAGACTGTCCACGTTACAAGCAATATACTACACTCGTATACTTGATTTAGATTAAAAGAGCCCTAATAAGACATAGAAATCCAGCTCATGCTCATTAAAGTCAATGGCGTGAGGGGATATTAACTCTTAACAAAGACTTCCAAACAAACACAAGTAGACTTATCTTTTTTTTGTCGGAACAACTTGTTCCGAACAAGTAGTATGTGGTTCGTTGAGTAGATCGAGACGGCCATTAATTATACGACTTTGTAAATTAGTAAATGTTTGTTAGCTTTTAACAGGATATATAACACCGATCAATTATGAGTGGCCGATTAGTTTTATCGACGTCAGATTTGGATTGGTTTTGGTCAAAGCTTGTTTTTTTTTTTGTTAAAGGATCTTGGTCAAAGCTTGTGTGTAAAAGGATTTGATGTATGAATCTTTGTGCTATCAAAATATTTTATTTCATTGGAGAGCATGTCACGCAATTACAGCTTTTTCTAAAATCACAATTACATATTCGATATTTTGTTTTGTCTATCATCAACGTGAGTCAGCAGAGTGGTAATGAGACCAATACTCTTTCACAAGCTTCCCGAACAACGAGTCTTCCTTCTTCATCAATTTCATCGGCTCATCATACTCCACAATTCGTCCTACATTTCAATCAACAACAAACTTCAAGACTCCGCTGAAATCAATGAAAAATAAATGAATTTAATATTATGCCATCACTCACCTTCGCTGATGGAGAGAACCATTGTACAATCCATTACGGTGGGGATACGGTGAGCGACGGTTATGACTTATGACGGTGCAATCGGCAAATTCTCTCAACGACCGAATTGCTGTGTACACATCTATCAGCAAAATCCTTAGGGATTGAAGGCTAAAAGTGCATGTGTATATGAAACTTATACAAGAACAGATATAAACGGACGGTACCTTGTTTAGCAAGTCTATTGCTTTTTTGGTTTTATAAAGAATCTTATTTCTGGGTTTTCCAGTTAGCCATGTCATGATCATCATTTTATACCGGCGACAAAATCTCCTCTGCCACAATCCAAAGTAGGGTGAGATTAGTTAGGGTTTATAAATCTACAATCGAGATTAGTTAGGGTTTATAAATCTCTTCACGATTCTAAGGCCAAAGTAATTTCAGATGGGAACAAACCTGGATTCGGAGGCGAGAGCACTATAGATCGATTCGAGTGGAAAACCGAACAACCACAAAGGTCGAAGCTTTTTCAAGGCATATGGTTTTCTACTTTCCCCTTCAGTCAAAATCAGTCCGATGATATTTTGGAAAAGTTAACTGGGTCTTTGACCCAATTCGGTTCATAGCCCTCTTTGTCCAAAAGCGATTTATTTTTGTTGTGGAACAACATATGAGAGTCACAGAAACCAATGTTTTTGTGAGTGTAAAACGTGCAGAACCGGTTTGAGATTCTTCTTGTACTACTATGAATTGGATTTATTTTGCCGTTAAAGCATATATACACGCAGACTTTTATATGTTAAGAAATCGGATAAATATCGGTTTTGTCATGCTTTGATATCGAAACCCAAAATAGAGGAAAATATAGAAATCAAAAGAAATTTATTCTTCAACGATATGGTCTGAATACAAAAGTTAATAACAAAACAAACAAACTGATAATCTGAAACAGAATCAAATATGTTGGGGAAGCTATTGGGGCGGTAGGGGAGGGATGTGTGAGAGACAACGAAAAGAACAAAGAATTGTATCTTCTTCTTCAATAGATCTTACATTGCTCCAGTCCTTACTGTGCACTCTGAGGTACACGGGCTGGGGGCAACGGTGGTGACATATACTACAAATGGGACGAGAGCTACTAGCATTGCCAACAGCTTCCACATCGAAACGACTAGCCATCTGACCAGCCATCAAATAAGCAGAATCTCCGAATAAACATTCATGGTGGATTGTGGTGCACCATTGATCGCTATTTGTTGTGCAGAACCATTCCCTTGGATCTAGTCTTTCCTCACATACTTCGCACCACCACACCTCATCATCGTCCACATCACTTTTCCCGTAACAAAGGGAGAGAGGACTGTCATCATATTTGTGGTATATCTCATTTGGAATCGTGGCACATTTGTAGCATATCGAATATTCGCACTCAGTACAATGTAGATGATCCCCTTGAATACTCCCATTGCAACCTTGGCAGATAATTTCATCGTTGGTAGTGGAGATGAATAGGAGATGCTCTTCATGACTTTTATGGGTGAAACACTCAGGAACTAAAATGCAGGTAATACCTAGCTGAATGTGACTCATACATCCTATTTCTTTGCATTTGTACTTCAAACCACTCGACAATCGGGTACAAGCTGAGCAACTTGAGTCCCGGTACTCCGAACATAGAGACTCCGCGTCTAGGAAAAGAGGGTGCTTATGCAACGCATGATCAAGTTCCGTGGAAGATTAGCACATACCTCGTGGAGTAAGAAGTCACATTTGATACAATTGTAGAAATCACGAAAACCGATAGGACGGATACATGCATGGCATTGCTTTTCTGAGTCGACAGATTTCTCGAGCCTTAGAATATGGTGAGCATGACAAAAATGCTCAATCATATCCTTACCTACCTCTATGAATGGTGGGATATCTTCAGTTTGATTGGATTCTGGCTCCCATTCAAATTCTCTCCCATCCCATATATTTTCATGGGTAGCACATTTTGAATGGACTACATAAGAGCAATCCTCATGGTTGCAAGAATAGTGACCATACTTGATGTCCATATTCTTGTAACAAACCCGGCAAGAGGAAACTTTGGTAGGAAGATAAGGAGCGTAGGATAGTCGATGAGGGTGACGCGTGATCTTTATAACTCGGGGTAAATCAATACAAATCTTGTGAACCACGTAACTGCATTGGTAACATGCATAACTTGGTTCCAAGACGTTGATCAACCCACAAGCATCACAAGGAAATGAGAGAGGTCGAGGAAACAAGGTGAGTGAATGGTGATGGCTTTTTGGATTTTGGATTGTAAGAGGTGGAAATTTTTGGGCACAATGGAAATCCAAGGAAAAGTTACATATAGAACAACGATAGAACCACTCCCCGAGATGGTTTCGACACCAAGTGCATTTATCAAACATAATATTGGATTTTGGCCGAATTCTTTTGAGGTATTCAGCCAAATCCATTTCAAAAGAAGCTAGAACGTGATAGAATTCACGGAAACTGGTGTCGGCCATGATCCCTTTTTCGTAGTTAAGAAAGGTGAAAGTGAGAGGGTGTTGAGGGTGGTAAGGATGAATCATCTTACTTGGAAACTTAATACATTCACTGTGGAACTCGAGATCGCATTTGGCGCAGTAGTAATGGTAACGATTACGCTCAAACGCCTCCAGGAATGGTCTCCTCTCGAAATAGCCTTTTTCCTCGTACTCTCTGTATTCCTCGACCAAGCGGTTTTCGTCGACCACACTGTTTTCCCCGCACACAAAGCAGTCATGCTTAATTTTATAACCGGCTCGACGGGAGAGGTTGTGAGGTTTGCCTGGATCAGAAACCAAGCATCTTGGCCCTTTTTCTTCACCCATATCTTTTACTGCTTTGGTTTTTAATCCCCTTAATCTTTTGATAGATGTGTGTCTAAATTTTTGTGCTCTCGCTCTTATGTCTCTTAATCCTGTGGAGCTACCATAAATGTAAATTGTAAACAATGACCAACATACAGCTTAATTATATCATTATGAATTGACCCAAACCCAAAGATGCATTTCTTATGCACTGCTTTCCACAAAACCTGTAACAAAAATTGTTTTTAAAATTTCTTCCCAAGATCTGTCTCCGTCCACATTACAAGCAATATACTATACTCGTATACTTTTATTTAGATTAAAGAGGGGACCCCTAATAAGACATAAAAATCCAGCTCATGCTCATAAAGTCAATAGGCGTGTGGGGATAAATAACTCTCAACCAAATCCTTCCAAACAAACATAAGTAGACTTTTCGATTAATGTGGGTCGTTGAGTATTAGTAGATCGAGACCGCCATTATATGACTATGTTTCTTTTTTATTTTAACCTTCTCCAATTATCTAAAATATTAAATTGGTAAAGGTCTGTTACTTGGCTGTTAACATGATCAATTATGAGTGACCTGACTGGTTTTGTAGACGTCATCAGATTTGAATTGGTTTTGGTCAACGCTTATAATTTGATGTATGAATCTTTGTGCTATCAAATGTTTTATTTCATTGGAGACTGTGTCACGCAATACAGTTTTTCCTAAAATCACAATTACATTTTTCGAGATTATCTCTTTATTATTAACTAGGAGAGAATCCGCTCTACACGCGGGTTATTTGTTTTTTTTAATTATGAACAGTATTTTATATTTCGTTTAACCAAATAAAAAGTTGTGATACTCTTTTGGTGTTAGACCATTTCCAATGTATTCCACTATTTTCTTCCTTATTATAGTATTTCCTTAGAATGGTGTGATGTTTCTCTCCAATGTATTCCCTTATTTTTAACACTAAAAAGAGAATATTCTAAATATATTCCTAATCCAAATTTATTTTAAAAACCTTTATATTTATAAGTTTTACAAATAAGCCCCACTTATTTTATTTTCATAAAAAAACTCTATAAATTAGTATATTATTTAAATAAAACTATTATTATATAAATAAATTACATTATTTATTAAAAATACAAAAAACTATCAATAATTTATCATTTATATAATTTTCTAAAGTTTTATATTATTTACTTTGTAATGAATAAAATAGGATTATAATCCAACTGTATAATATAAATCTTGCCATTTGCTAAAATAATGTTTTATGATTAATTTTAGTAAAAAATCAAAAGAAAATGATTTTTATGATTTATTTAAGTTAAAAGTACAAAAATGAAAATTAAAGGATCAATTTGCAAATAAAAAAGATGAACATCAAAAAATGAGGGAAGAAATAAAGTTACACTATAAATGAGGGAAAAAATAGTATTCCCTCATTTTAATGTAAAAAATAAGGGTGGGTTGGAAATGAATTTTACACTATAATAGTTTTTAAGGGGATATTTGATGGTGGGTTAGAGATGCTCTTAGGCGAAAATTCTGCTTACTTCTCTTGTTTGCTTGTGAGCGTTAAGATCCTCCACATTTCTAAGAAAGGCACCAAACTGTTCGTAAGATAACCGGCTCCTGATCAAGAATCAATAACAAGATGTCGATACTGTTACACAATGTAAAAGAGTCTTTCTTGTAAGAAGTTTTCAGGATTAGTTGTCTTTTTTGCCTAACTTGTCGGAAAAACTCTTTCCCATCAACCCGAGTTCGTCCTGAAAATAACAGAGCAAACCGTTCACAATTGTATTGTTTCAAGAACCTCCACAAGAAAAGCTCCGATTTGTCACTGACCTATGTGTGAACCAGGCTCTGAGATTGAGATAGAAGATATGTTATCATCAAACATGTCTCTAGTGGTAGAGAATGATACAGAGTGGCGTCAAGGATAGATACGTCTCCAAGTCGTTCTAGGGGTCGTGGAAGCAGATAGAGTTGGTGGAGAACCAGAAGGAGTGAGCCGAGGAGTAGTAGTTTGAGACACTAATGGAAGACTCTGTGATAAACTCGGTTTAGGACCTGCGGTTCCATACAAAAATCTTAGAGCTTTATTCACATACAAACAAAATGGAGATTTGAGATTTCTTTAGCCTTCGTTTTCATTCTCTATTGTAGCTGTCGATTCAATGGCTTCAGAAGCTTCAGACTGGATTGATGAATGTCTTGAAGGTTGAAATGGAGAATCTTTATCTGAAATTTCACAAACAAGATTTCACTAATTTCTAGAATTTGATAATAATTGTGGAATCTAGCAGTAGAAAACACAAGAAGTAATACCATTTGGTCTTGGCGTAGCTATGATTTGTGTTCTTCCTGCCTGTTAAAACCCGAAAGATAATCACTTTAAAAGATAATCCATGGAGTTATTGTTCCTCGACGTCTTTTTCCAATATAGAAAGCAAATGGCTTTCTCCTTCCTTCTAAATGATTACAACCACGATCACCACCAGACTCCATTACTTCTCCCTCTTCACAGTCTTCCCAATAACCCAATGTCGTCTCTCTTCCCCTTTTCTCTCGTTCTTCCTTCCTCACAAAGTAATACACTTCCTTATTCTTCTCGCCTACAACAATGTGTACATACAACATATATCAGACCACATTGATCAATACGGAGTAAACCTAGTAAAGAGGAGGCTTACAAAGTAAGTTAATGCTTTGACCCGACCTGATAGTATGAACAACAGCATGACAGTAGCAACCTGATAAACAAACAAACACCACAAACACTTGAAGCACATATGTCGAACAATATTAAAAACTTGAATTCTTGAAAGAAGAAAGTTGTTTGCAAACCATTGTCTTTCTGCCGCCTGCTATATTCGTCGAAGCTACCTTTACTCGATTTGAGCAGCGTCTTCATCGATATTCTCTTCCTCTTCTTCGTCTCAATCCGTTTTGCCTTGGCTATGGATTAAGTCTTTTCCTCGGCATTGAGAGTCTCGAGCGATGCGACAGAACACTCTCACCACTTACGAGCTTCGATGTCGACTATCACTTCTTCGAGAGTTAGGGTTACTGCTGAAGACACATTGCTCTGTTTCACAGTGGATCGAGAGAGGTCTATTAGATCCACTTTGTTTGCGGCATCAGCTATCGTTTTCTTCTGTACCATTAGAGAAGAAGCAATTTTGAGAAATTTAATTAGAGGGGTGAAGAAAATTCGAGATTTAGGAAAGCATGATTACCGTCTTCGCTCTGTGCAGATTTTGGAATCCGTGCATGTGAATGATCTGCAGAAAAACGCGAATTCGATGGAGAAGCGCTTTAGATTGGGGAAGGAGAAGCAGGCGAGAAGACGGGTTCTGCGTCAAAAGAAAAATTATTAATGGAAGAAATTTTTTTATTAAAAGCCCAAAAAAAAAAAAAAAAAAAAAAATCCACATAATATGAGTCAGTTACTTTCAATTATCAACTAACATTCATCTTGATCAACTATTTGTCGTTAACGTTTATGTAGCTTATTAAGTTTCATCTAATTCCATCCTGTAACAAATATTTTTTTGACCATAGAGGCATCCTGTTACAAATATCCCTTAACATCTCTTTATTATTAATTGAGAAGTACATTGATAATTTTTGGACCAAAAAACCAATCTATTTATAAAGAAAATCTGTTTGGCAACAGGTTTAATAAGGGGCAATTTTGGTTTTAATCGACTGAGTTGACTCAGTAACTCGGGAATATCCGACCCGAATGTCTTGGTTTTGGGACGCGGATCTATTCACTTAAATCAAACCGTGTTCGTTGCTTTTTTTTTATCAATTTGGTTCTATTAAACCAAAAAGTATTTTCTGCTAAACCAAAAATTGAGAAATGGAAACCCATCGATAATGCCATAATCAGAAAACTTTCACTTTTCCAGATCTAAGAACATCTGCAAAAAAGAAAAATTAACATAATGATCTATCGATATTATTAAACCTTGATAATCAAGAAATATGATCGATAGAAACCCTACATAACTACTACTATATAATATGTGATGCCACCTACCAAATCTCCGTCGAAGCTTCTGTACCTGAATAGATCTAGAACAATGATGGAACAATCATCGCTTGCTAAAAGCTTGAGATGAAGAGGATGAGGGAGCAATAGATCTTCATAGCCTCTCTTTTTTCCAATTATATTCTAAAGCTACTGCTTTTATGAAATCAGCGTCGCTGGAAATCGGGTACCAGCAACTGAATTGATCGAGAATTGATTCAAAATCTAAATTTTTGAATCCGGTAACACTGCGATCCGGATTATACTCGGATTGTTGAGATTTTGATCGGGGAGGAGAAGGAGCATGTGATAAATCTGACGAGTAAGAATTTGAGATTTAACATTCATACAAAAAAGGATATGAGGTTATAGGAAGGAAATCGAGAGTGCCACCGAGATTGCTGAACGAGGAGATTAGATGAGATTTCCGGGAATAGTGATGTCGGAATCAGGTTTTGCAGAGTCGAGGGAAGGGAAAGGAGAAAGAGATGGGGGTATTTTTGTAGTTTGCCAATTCACTAAAAAAAGTCAAAAACTAAACATATAACTATTGAGATTTGAACCCGTGTCCTGCGACTACAAAATGACAAAGGAAACCATCAGACCAAAGTAAGATAGAGTTTAATATCTACAATTATTTACTATTTATTTGTAGTGCTCGATATATATGATCATTTATTATTTGTTTTTAATTAAGGTGATGATAATTAGAATACTTCATTTAAGTGGAAAAGTCGTTTATAATTAAAAGTTTCAATTTGTTAATATTTAAATTATGTATTAAATGTTATGTTATCTAAAACAATTTTTATATGATTTTATGTAGGTCTTGGACTTCAGGTCGGGTACATGTCATGTTTCTAGGGTTTTGGGTTTTCGGGTTTAGAGATATAAAAATCGTTCGTTTTTTTAAAAATTTTGGTTCGGGTTTTTATGGTTTTTCCTGGTTTTCGGGTTTTAAAATTTTTACGGGTTTCAGATTTTTGGATTTATTAAAGATATAAAAACCGGAACGATTTTGTACAAGTTTTTTATAATGTGTTTAAGTTTGAATTTCGGTGAAAGTTCCATATCTAATTTTATGTATAGTGTTTCACTATTTATAATATTATCATTATTTTTTTCACCGCACTTCAGGAATGTTTAAATGTTTTAGTTTGTTTTAAAAATGAATAATACATACTTATTTCTAATTACTTTATGAATGACTTAACTCATGCTATTTTACTTAAACATTATTTAATTACATGAAAATTATTGGTAGGATTTTATGACCTGATACAATATGAGGTTAAAGTTATAACGGTTAAGATATTAGATTTTCTTCACAAAACCGCAACATCACACCGCACAAACGTGCGGGTTCTCTACTAGTATTTTGTCTCATCATCAACGTGAGTCAGGAGCGGAGTGGTAATGAGACCAATACTCTTTCACAAGCTTCCCAAACAACGAATCTTCCTTCTTCATCAGTTTCATCGGCTCATCATACTCCACAATTCTTCCTACATTTCAATCAAACCACAAAAAGATCGTCCTCATCATAACACACAAACTTCATGATACAGAACAGAGCAAAAAGAAAGAAAAAAAAAACCAGAAATTGAAGTGATGCAACACTCACCGTCGCTCATGGAGAGAACCATTGTACAATCCATGACGGTGGGAATACGGTGAGCGACGGTTATGACGGTGCAATCGGCGAATTCTCGCCGGATTGTTTTCTGAAGTATCAAGTCTGTGCCGTTATCTATCGACGCCGTTGCTTCGTCCAGGACCAATACTCTGCTTCTTCTCAAAACTGCTCTGCCTAAACAGAACAGCTGTCTCTGTCCCATGCTCCAGTTCGATCCATCTTCCACAACTACACAAAGATAATAAAAAAAACCCTAATAAAATACCACTTTTTCAGCTTTGAGAAAAAACAACTGAATTACCTAATGAATCTAAGCCATTCTCTTTCTCTTGAACCACCTCTCTCAGCTGATACTTCCCAAGAACCTGCAAATATTTTGTCTTTTTATAGCAACTTCTTCGTAAGATTCATAGTTAGTATCACATGAGTTTTTAGTTAGACGTACGTACCTCCCAAATCTCAGCATCAGAATGCTGACACAAAGGATCCAAATTATATCTCACTGTTCCATTGAACAGAGTTGGATCCTGAGGTATAATCCCAAACCTTGATCTCAGATCATGAACCCCGATTGTGGAGATGTCAACGCCGTCAACGACGATCTTTCCTCCAACAGGCTCAACTAGTCTGAACAGAGCACTGATCAGAGTCGTCTTTCCGCTACCGGTTCGACCAACGATTCCAATCTTGTGCCCTCCTTCGAATACGCAACTAATTCCTTTTAAAACCAATGGAGATTCTTGTCTGTACCTTATCTGTATATCAACATTATAAGATGAGTAAAACTCTCATTCTCTGAATTAAGGAGAGTGAAAAATGTATTAAACCTGCAAATCAGATATCTCGACTCGGCCTGTGACCGGCCAGTTAACCGGTGGTCGGGTCTCTTCTATAACTTCAGGAGCCTCAGGTGATAAATGTGTGTACTGGTTAAGCCTCTCAACCGAAATGATCCAGTTAGCTAAGTAGCATTGGTTCTGTACGGCATTAACAAGCCCCAGGTTCAAAGATAAACCGTATGATAGGGCCATTCCGATGAACCCTGCACAACACGGTACAACACAACAAACACTAATGATAAGCAAACAGTGACTATGTAATTACCGTGTTTTTTTTTTATGATGACGCACCAGAGGTATATGTTCCTGTAGGGAGCAAAACCATGCAGAAGGCAGTGGAGGCTAAAACAATGGCGCAGACGGTTTCAAGCCGCTGGATCAGCCATTCGTTAGCTGCAAAGCTGTGGAGGAAAGGACTTGCGTTTGTGTCAATGAGTGTGAGACTTTTCTTGAAAAACCTCTCTTCTTCATCAAACGCCCTGATTGTTATCGCTCCTGCTACTGATTCTGCTAAATGATTCGCCACAAAAGATCTTGTCGTGCCATTGATCCGCATTAACTCTTTCGCTGCTTGGAAGTAGTACTTCTGTATAACCATATCAAAAGAAAGAAAACCAAGAAATCTTAGCTCAAGAGAAGCTGAGGTCTTTAAGAGAAAGTCAAGAAGAAGAAAAAGAAGCTGACCTGTAAACGAAATGCAAGATAAACCATGGGAACAGATACAAACAAGACTTGCCAAGTAATAGTAGCTAACACTCCAAGACTAGAACCTGTGTATACCGTAGCCACAACCACAAATATGAGGCCGAAAGGAACGTCAAGATCTACAATGCTCAAGTCAGATGAGACCTGCAAAGCAACAGAAAATCACTGTTAAAGAGGTTCATTACCAAACAGCAAACATTGATGATCATCAATTCAAGTTCATCAGCGCTTACCCTGCTAAGAATCCGTCCAAGAGGAGTGGAGTCGTAAAAGGACATAGGCGCTCTAAAAAGAGAGTTTAGAAGATGAGAGAACAAAGAAGTTGATGACCTCATACACATAACCACAACACAGATAGATCTAACAAACAAGAAGAGAACTGCGCTCAGCCCAATCAACAAGTAGACCAAGATCAACTTCAAAGTGCTAACTTGGGGGTTATCTACGTTTGCAGCCATCCAAGAGTTCTGTAGAACCTGTCCAAGTGCAAACATGAGCTGAGATAGGCCCGCTATGAAGAAGAATATGTAACCTTTGTTCTGGTTCAAGTACTGTATGTACGGTTTCAACCCTGTGTCTCCTTTCTCTCGCTCTTCCTCTTTGATCAAACGACTCGGTTTCACGACCGTGAGACAAAGAGACTCCGTCGATTTCCATCACCGGTTTGCTTTGGTTTATGGGGTTGTCTACGGCAGCCATTCTTTCAGAGCCAGCCGTTTCTCTGTGAGCGTTGACAAGATCTTGAAAGTCTCTGTTTCTGGATAGCAGTTGTTGGTAAGTGTCAGCTGCAACGATTTCTCCATCTGCCATCAGCTAGAGAAACAAGTACAATAAGCCAAATGATTAAGCAAACCTTAAAAACTGAAAAAAAAATCAATTCATGATTTAAAGATCAAATTACCAAGACAGAGTCAAAAGCAGGCAAGAAATCCACTTGATGCGTAACAAGCAATACAGCTTTTTTCGCAAGAGCGTCTACAACGTATTCCTGCATACCACCACGCTCATTAGCTTTCAACATTTTCAGAAACATGAAAAAAATGTGAAGTTTGGTTAAGTAAAAGCACATTACTTTGAACAAACTCGTAGCAGTGTGCGCATCAACAGCACTGAAAGGATCATCAAGGAGATAAATGTCTGCATCTTGGTAAAGAGCACGCGCGAGTTGAATCCTCTGTTTCTGTCCTCCGCTTAGATTAACACCTCTCTCACCGATCTCAGTCTGGTCTCCGTCAGGTAAGAGCTCAAGATCTTTCTCCAGGCAAGACTTTTTAACTGTCTCACGGTAACGTTGCTCATCCAACACACCTCCGAAGAGGATGTTGTCTCTTATTGTCCCTGTTTGGATCCATGCTGTTTGAGAAACATAGGCGATCGTTCCATAGAAATCTATCTGTGGAATGATTCAAATCAAAATCAGTAACATGTAAAGTTGTTAGACACATGGAGACACACAAATTCAATCAATGACTTACCTTTCCTGAGACACATGGAGTTTCACCGAGAATGGCAGCTAAAAGTGTGGACTTTCCTGAGCCAACTTCACCACAAACAGCAACTTTCTCCCCTAACTTAACCTCAAGACTCACATTTCTCAAGTTTGGTTTTGCTGAACTTTTCTCCTCCCACGAAAAGCTCGCAGAGTTAATCACAATTGCGTTTTGTTCTCCTTCTGACCTCTGCTTTCTCCGCCTCTCCCCACCTTGAAGCTCAGGAGCTTCTAGAAAAGCTGATATACGACTGAAGGCAACTTTAGCCTGAATCGTCACTCCAATCACATCAGGGATCATTCTCACTGGATCTTGGACCAGACGCAGCGTCGCCACAAACGTGAAAACGTTACTTGCTCTCAGCGGAATGTCAATGAAATAACAAGTAGCAAAAGTCGCAGCAGAGACAAGAACCGGCGATGACCAGAAGAGAACCGCATTGTAAGCCTTCCTCATCTGAACAGCCTTCAAAGATTTCAACTCTGTCTTCCTCAGCTTCTCGATAACCTTCTTGAAATGTGATTCCCACGCGTAGAGCTTCAACACCTTCATGTTGACAAGAGACTCGTTGCATGCCTTGAGCCTCGCATCCTGAGCAGTCATGAGCTCGCTTTGGAACTTGTTCTGAAGCTTCGCGATAGGAGCGTTGCACATAACAGTAATCACTATCACAGCTAGAGCCGAGAACGTAGCAACCCCCACGGAATGAAAGAGGATCCCAAGCGCGATCAGTAGCTGAAAGCTCGTCGTCCAAAGCTGGTGAAACCAATACGGAAACTCACCAATTCTGTAAGCATCAACAGTCGCGTAGTTCATAATCTCACTCCCTGAATGACTCAGTCTCGAAGATGTATTCAGTCTCAGCTGTTTCTTGTATATAGCTGCGGTTAGAAGAGACCTCACGCGTAAACCAACGAGCCTACTTCTGAAGTACCATTGTCTCTGCGACAAAGACTCTACACTCTTTGTGAAGAAGAGCAACACAGCCAACACAAACCCTTCGTATCTAAACCTCTCGTTGCCTTCAGCAACCAAAATGAAAGCGTTCAGAAGCAGAGGACCAGCTGAAACAGAAACAATCTTCATAAACGCAAAGCAGCCAGAGATCAAAACCTCTCTCCACACACAAAGAACAGTCACTTTCAAGATCGAAGGCCGTCGAGTATCATCATCATCATCTACTAATCTTCTCTTCTGCTCATTGAGATTCTCCTCAAATAATGAATAACAAGTCTCTGCACGCTCTTCCTCTCGCAGCTCAGGCATGTCTTCTTCCTCCAAGTCTTTGACATTTCCTTTCTTCATCAGAGAATTCAACCACCAGAATGATAACTTGCTTAACAAACCAGCTCTTGCAAATTGGCTAACCGGTTTATCAAAATCAGATTTTGAATCGCTGACATTGAGAGGCTCATACAAGCTGCTACTCTCACTAGAATCTTCAAAGCTAGAGCCTTTATAAGCGGTTAGGAGTAATAACACTGACCCAGGTACTAACAAAACATCGAGAACCGTCCTAATTGCTAATTCCTCTCCATGAACAGCGTTTTTCACAGATGAACAGCTCGAGAGTAGAGCGTAGAAGAAGGAGAAAATAGAAAGCAATCTCAACGAGGACTTACGGATTTGTAGTCCTCTGACGCAAACGACTAAGTTAATGAAGAGCCATGCGAATCCCTGGACGAGAATCACCAGCCAGGAAACCGAGGGCTTGTTTGGGTTCTCTTGTAAAACCCAAATCCCTAAAATCAAATCTAGTGATCCGATGATTCCGTTGAACAGAGCAGAGACGATTCGCAGACGATTGAATCGGTGATATTGTTTGAGAGGTTCCTTGTGAAACAAGCAAATGCAGAGACTTGCGAATGAGAGTGTGATACCGAAACATGTCTGCAGAAATCGGAGAGTGCAGTTTGGTGGTGTGTGGTGATTCCCGCAGAACCAAGTCCAGAAATCTCCGGTCATTGTTTACTGGTTTCTTTCTCCTCTCTCCCTAATAAAATAAAAACCCAATTTTTCCGGGAAAGTTTTATTGTAATCACTTTCCCTATTTTCACCGTCTGGTTTTCTGAGCATTCGAATAAGAAGAGAGACGCGGAAAAAGGAGTACGGGAAACGAAAGATCGATTCGAGAGAGAAGATTTGTAGAAGAAGACACACAGAAGAGAAGAAGAAAATGATTGGATAGACTTTGGAAAATGGAGAATACGTAAGGAAAATCGAAGAAGGACTCTGTTTCTGGGTTGTGGTTAAAGAATTTTATAATGTGGAAACTGAAGAGCTCGAATATATTTGTTAAATGGAAAAGGGAATATGATTTTTGTTTTAACCATAATTTTTTCGTTTGTTATTATATTCTGTTACTGACAAGATTGGAAGTTGCATGCACACATATCCAGGGAAAATATAATATTCTAATATATTTAATCACTCTGCCACTTTTGTCTCAATTATGTTTTCTGTGTAGGTCAAACATAATTAATGATGTAATAATGTGTTCTTTCTTATACATGACTTTAGTGTAAGTGTGATGTCTGTGATCATCTTAGTGATTGTCCAACGTAATTAAAATATTTTTACCTCAAACGAAAGTTAAAAGACTTTTACCACTTAGCTTTGAAGGTATGAGATAAACTATAGTATGCAAAATATCAGCGAATCTTGGTTACAGATTATTGCCAAACTATAAAATCCTAACGAATTCAAAGTCTTGTCGTTTGCCTTTGTAGCGTTTTCATAATGGGATATACTCTTATAAATTTAGATCCGCGTTGTGAGTTACTTTTTCGCATCTCAATCGCATTATTATTATCCAAGATATGCAAGCATGGTCTTATATAACACGTGACAGTGTGACAGCGAATCATACAGAAGACAGATCCAAATCGAACAATAACTTCTTCACAACTTTTATCATATGACATTCATTTTGATAATAAACAAAAGAATATACTTTTCTGTCTTTTTTCTCAACCATTGCTTTACGTTGTTATTGTCTTATTGACAAATAAAGGTTACGTCTAGTGAAACAATATTTTTGTTTTTGGTAACGATAACTAAGTGGTCGTAAAGGGCCGACTCCAATAGATACAATCATACAAGGGTGAACCGTTGAAGTGTTGGGTTCTGATATTTGTAGTTACTACTTTGGTTTTCGGTTCAGTCTCAACTTAAACTAAAATAGAACTCTCAATTGGTAATATTTGAATTGGTAATATATATATATTCGTTCGTTTTGTCAACCAGTTACACATTCTTACCAAAAGAGAATCAAACTTCCATTTTTACTACACGTTCCGTTTGAGTTCTCTTTTCTTCCTAAGCAGTAAATGTTTTAACTAAATAGAAATTTGAATCGATGTAGGATCTACCGGGAGATCTGAAGAGACTAGAGGACTGAAGAGATCAAATTCCGGATTTGGTGGAAAATCATGCATAGACATGTAAATCACACCGACTCACTTGTGTTTTCCAAATTAGCTTATTTTTAACTAAATATGTAAGATCCTAGAGTGGACGTAACGTGCGAGGTAATAATTTATACCATACACACAAAATAGTAGAGGCTCATCACGTGAACGAATTAAAAAAACAAGCATTCCTTAATCCTGCCTATTGTCATATGGATCAGTACACATTAATATCCATCTTTTTTGCGTTCTTTTATGTCGATTATAGTAGTGATAACTTTGTATCTGGCTTTTACATGTCTACGCATGAATAATATCGTCATGGCTCACGTCATTCGGTTTTGTGAATTCATATCTTCACTCTCTTTTTTTTGTGCCCTAAATTATCCCACTCAGCTTTTTCTGTCTCATATAACTCCAAAATCGTATGTATATCTTTTAATAAAACGTATCAAAATTTGTTGACCGTTTCAAGAAATCTGAAGAGAGGGTTGGGGTTAATACCTAGGAGCGTAGGACTAATGGCACAAATGCAAGATTTGAAAGGACTAACGGAGATATATCACTTGTAAAATTTGGAAAGTTATGACAACTATTGTAAACAGTAGATAGTTACTGAAATCATGTTTTACCCATTAGTACTTTAATTTACCGCCTTAATTAAAAGTTCTAATTCAGTTTATTGTTTTTCAATTATAGATAAATGGAATATCAGAAGATATGAAATGAAAAAGCAACGGACGAGAAGGTTTTGGACCTTTTTCCTAAGAAAGCCAAACCCAAAGCCAGTCCTCTGCTTACTACTGCGGACATAAAGACAAAAAAAAAATTATTTCTGGTTACCACTTAAAGAAGAGAGAGCAAAAGTTGAATCTCTTTGGCGGTTTCTTTTACAACGTCATCTGCTACGTCACTTTGACACTTTACTTGATAGGTCTCCATCTAACTCCTTTGTGGAAAACTTGCCTTTTTCTTTCCTTGTGTGGTGTCTGATCCAATTTTGGTTTGCTATAATTTTCATTGTTTTTGCACTCATTGCTTACTTTCTTCTCAATGTTGTTGGTATTTGTTAATATAGCATTTTGAGTATTTATGGGCCCAAAGGCCCAAAACGAGCCACGACCCACCAGATTCCATTTGATGAAAATATTCATCTCGTTCTCTCTCGCTCCACAGCTGTGACTTTTTGACTTTGGATTTTCTTAAAATCACACGCTTCAAGACCAGTTCCAATTGTCAGTTACTTGGGGGTTTTCTGGGGTTTCTCGTAAGCGTTACAAACCCTAATCCCATCATTTTCCGCTTCAATCTTTATGAATTCGTAAACTGAGTCCCCCACATTGGACGGTAGGAGGAGTCTCATTTCCATGGATGCCTCTTAAAATTCTCTTTCTTCAGGATCAAAACCGTCCCCCTTTAGTTACTACTTCTCTCGCTCGTTAAACCCTTGAGTGTGATCGGATTTCTCTGCAATGGAAGCTAACAAAAAAGCGAATCCAAGTTCCAAAGACGTGATCAGCAATCTACCAGATGATCTTCTCTGCCATGTCCTGTCTTTCCTGACTACAAAAGAGGCTGCTTTAACATCGGTGCTCTCGAAGCGATGGTCGAATCTGCTTCAATCGGTCCCCGTTCTCGATTTCGACGATTCCGCGTTACTCCGCCCCAAATTCGGTCCACGAAACGTCACCGTTTTCAAGGATTTCGTCGATAGGTTACTCTCTCTCCGGGTGAAGAACTCGTCGCCGGTTAAGAGAGTCTCTCTCAAATGTCGTCACGTACTTGAACCGGAGCGCTTAATCCGGTGGATACGAACGTTTATCGATCTCGGTGTGTTAGATCTCTCTCTAAGCTTCGATTACAGGATTTTCATTTTGCCGTTAAACGTCCTGACGAGCAAGACACTGGTAAACCTCAGAATCGGAGCAAAGATCCGTCTTTTCTACTCTCCTTCAGATTCCGTTTCTCCGAATGTTGATTCACTCGTTCTTGATTCGATTACGTTTGAGGATGGTAAGCTTGGGTTTCAGCCGATTCTCTCAGCTTTCCCTGCGCTTAAGTCCCTGCGGATCCATGGATCGAACAAGTGGAACTATTGGAACGGGTCTATCTCAAGTCCAACACTGAAGAAACTTGTGCTCACGAGTGATGGTGATGCTTCTGCTCCTAAACGCTGCGTTTCGTTTGACACTCCGGGTCTTGTTTGCTTGGAGTATTCGGATATGGTTGCGGATAAGTACGAGAAGCTGAAACTGGACAGCCTTGTTGAAGCCAGGCTTGATCTTCTGTTGAATGCGAACCAAATCATGCGCAAGAATGCTCCGGAGAGTGTTGGTTTTGTGCCTGGTGATGTTACGGCATTGTTCATGGGGATACGAAATGTCAAGATCCTCTGCTTATCTCCGGATGCTCTGGATGTTAGTCACTTTACGTTTGCTTCTTGTTAGTTAGTAATAATATTACAAAAGATTTGATTTTTGGTGTGTGTGTGTGTGTGTGTGTGTGTTTCAGGCTCTCTATTACCGCGGTGAGAGGATGCCAGTGTTCAACAATTTGATTAGTTTAACTCTGGGAAGTGATAAACCTCATGGCTCTCCATACGTCTTCTGGAAATTGCTTCCATCTCTGCTTCTCAACTCGACAAACTTAGAAACTCTCATCATCAAGGTATTATTATGCAGAAAGAGTTGTTTATGTATGTATAATGTACTAGTTTCTGAGTCTGGAATGATCATTTTCTCCAATGTTTTTTGGTCAGGGTCTAGTGCACTATGTAAGAGAAGGATGGGAAGGTGTACACTTGCATATTTCTTGGGATGGTGTGTCTGATTCTCTGTCATCATCGGCAGTGAAGGTTCTAAAGATCAATGGGTATAGAGGAACTAGTCAGGAGCTTAATCAGCTGAAGCGTTTCTTGGGGAAATTATCGCATCTTGAAATGGTTACGGTTGATCATGGATCTATGGATGATAGAGGAAGATTTCGTCTGTTGAAGGATCTCTTGTTTCTTCCCAAAGCTTCATCCAAATGCCAGATCCAAGTCATGAAGTAAACTGCTTAGATTTCCCAGCTGTATTTTTTTAGTTGTCTGTGTATATATGAAATTGTGTGTTTCTGATATGAAAGTCTTTGCACAAATCTTAGTAATCAATCAGCTGTCTGTATTGTGGTCTTATGGGCCTTAACTTCGGAACAAAAATTTGGGCTAACCACGGTCACAAAAATGGTCGAACCGGAACCGGAACGATTTGACTGACCAAAGGAAATAAACTGGCAAAACTAAACACTATATCTTCTTCTGAGAAGACAGAAAATCTTTAGAGACTTCTTGATAGTATACAAAATCTTTAAGACTTGATAGCACACAATATCTATATCCCTTTTTATAAAATCTTTTTAGACATGGTAAAATAGCTGGCCTTTCTTCACCCTCGCCCTAAAGTCGCCGAAACCCTAAATTTGAGCGATCAATTCACTCCCGCAGTAGCTATGCGATTGTCTGATGTTCACAGTAGTTGAGTGATATTGGTTGGTTTTGCTTTTGTCCCCAAGTAAGTTTCCATTTCTGTCTTGTGTTTTTCTTTTCTTTTCTCAAGCTAGCAAATTTGATTTTGTATGTGTGCATGCTCGATTCTTAGCTTTTTTTGCTTGGGAATGATAAAATGAACCTTGCGGATTGTGTGAAAGGAACAAGCTTGAAAGCCAGTATGAGACAGAGGAAGTTGAAGGGATCGTTTTTGTTAGAATGTCTTATTTCTTATCGAGCTCCGTGTCTTTGGTTTTCAGGTTGTTACTAAATGTTGTCGAAAAAGATGGATCTTGGTGGTGGTTCTAGAGATTTGATCAGCGGCCTACCAGATCCTTTGATTTCCCACATCTTGTCCTTCCTTACCACTAAAGAAGCTGCTTCCATGTCTGTCCTCTCGAGCAAATGGCGGTATCTCTTTGCTTTTGTCACTAATCTTGATTTCGATGCCTCCGTCTATCTGACTCCTAGAGAAGAGATAAAGATTCCTGTAAGAATTGACGGTATCATGGAAATGATCACTCAGAGAAAGAGCAGCGTTCCTACAAGTTTCATGGATTTCGTGGACAGAGTCTTGGCTTTGCAAGACAACTCTCCTGTACACAAATTCTCTCTAAAGATCAGAGATGGCGATGATCCAGTTGATCCTATCCGTATCTTTCGCTGGATTCTCAATGTGTTGGAACGTGGTGTGGCGGACCTTAAACTAGGCTTGGATTTGGAACGGGATCTTACACAAGGCATTGAATCGGATTCTCTGCTTCCTTCAGAGATCTTCTTGAGCGAGACACTAGTTAGGCTGAAACTGAGTGGGTGTGGCCCCAACATTGATGTTGAAGAGGCATGTCTTCCAAAGCTTAAGACTCTCTGTATCGAGGGAGTCCATTTTGAAAAGCATGGTGTTGGGCTTGACAAGCTTCTCTCTGGCTGCCACGAGCTTGAGGATTTAGTTTTGGATGACATATCTTGGTTCATATGGGATTTTGCCTCTGTGTCTGTCCCAACTCTCAAGAGACTAAAGTTTTCCTGGCAAGAGCTTGATAAGAATCCAAAGAGTGTCGTTGGACACTCCTAATCTTGTCTACTTGGACTTTAATGATACTATTGCTGACAAGTATCCGAAAGTGAATTTGGGTTCGCTTGTTGAAGCCCGTATCAATCTTCAGATGTCAAAAGTGCAAGCAGGACTGGCACACTTTCTACATGAGGCTAGTTCTTCAGATTTAGAGATACACTACTCTGAAGGCCATGAGGAGAACGAAATGGTCGGTAATGCAACAGATTTCATAGTTGGAATAAGCAGTGTGAAGATCCTTTATCTATCTGCCGAGACTCTTGAGGTTTGTCTTTTTTTTACATTGTTTAAGAATTTGAGTTGATGATTGCAAATGAGTGATGATGTGCTTGTTGATATGGTTTTGCTTCAGGTACTTACTTACTGTTGTGAAGCAATACCGCTCTTCATCAATCTGACTCGTTTAACTGTTGAGAGTAAACCGGAAATTGGATGGCAATCATTGCCGGGTCTGCTCAAGAACTCTCCAAATCTGGAAACTCTTGTCTTGCAGGTATGAAAACAAAGCCTTTGAAAAGCTCATGTTGATTCGTTTGTCAAAAAGTGTGAGAGATGATGTTTCTTCTGTGTTTTCAGGGACTCGGCCACAAAGCCACAGTTAGATGCGGAGACATGTGCTTGTGCGAACCTTTTGAGGAGGAGATGGAAGAAGAAGAAGAGATTCCTCCTTGTTGCTTATCATCAAGTCCTGTGAAGGTGCTGAAGATATTGAAGTTCGGTAAAATCTATGATGATGAGATAGAGCAAGTCAAGCTTTTTCTAGAGATGATGCCGAATCTTGAGCAACTAATAATACACTGTGATGAATCATTTGGTAAAGATTTGGTTGAGGTGTCAAACCAACTTCAGATGCTTCCTCGAGTAGCTTCACCCAAATGCAATGTTCAACTAATCTCTGGTGATGGTCACGTCAGCTTGTCGTCTACTGTAACCTCTTCATCGATGAAATGAGCTTGTCTTCCTTGGCAAGAGTTTCTCAGGTCTTTTGGCTCTTTTACTACCTCAAAGTCATGGATGTGGCTCGGCTACAAATTTTATATAGTCTGCTAAAATGATATAAACTCTAATCAAGATGCTCTGTTTCTGCCTTGTTTTGTTAAGCATCATAGTTTAAAGACGTGTTTTGATGCGTTGTCCTTTTGGCCTAGACAATGTTAACTTCATGTTTTGTTTGTTTTATGTATGATGATGTGGTAACTAACTTTTCTTGGTGAAAGAAATGTAAACGTGAGAACTAAATTGCCATGTCATATAAGTTATGTCGAAAAGAAATCACAGTACTAAATTGCCATGTAATATATTCTGTGTTTTGGCATTGAATAATTAACCTGTGTTTTGCTGTCCTTGTCTTCCTGATTCAAGTTCCAACTTCTTCATATTCTTCAAACACGTGTACGACGTCGATTAGGACTAAATGTATAAATGTAGGAGTAAAGTAAGAGTGGCTTTTGGTATAACTCTTTACAACTCCAGCATTGGAACTCACCACATTGCTTTACTTCACTGTCGTCTAGTCTGGACCATGATTTACAAAAACCCTAGTTTTCATTTTCCCACAAATAAACCTCTGAAATTCCATCATATACTCTTACAGGTTGTAGCTTGCAAGTATTGATCTTCTGTTTCTCAAATGATGGATATTGGTTCCAAAGACTTGATCAGCAATCTACCAGACGCTCTTGTTTGCCACATTTTGTCATTCCTCTCCACAGAAGATGCTGCTTTGACTTCAGTTCTCGCGAAAAGGTGGAGGTATCTTCTGGCTTTTGTACCAAATCTGGATTTGGATAACGCCAGCTATGACCATCCTGAAATGGGGAGTCAAAGAAGTCTACATTTGCGTCAAAGCTTCAATGTTTTTGTGGATAGAGTAATGGCTTTGCAAGGGAAGGCTCCGGTAAACAAGTTTTCTCTAAGGTGTGAAGATGATTATGATCCATCTCGTGTCAATGGTTGGATATTCAATGTGTTGGAGCGTGGTGTAGTAGATCTTGATCTATACATCGAACCGGATTCTGATTACTCGCTTCCTTCTAAGGTTTTGATGAGCAAGACATTGGTCAGGCTGAAAGTAGAAGGTGTTGATAACTTCACCACCCATGTGGGAGATTTTTGTCTTCCAAGGCTTAAGACCTTGTATCTTGATGATGTTGGACTCGAAGACACTGGTGCTTCCTTTGCCAAGCTAATCTCTGTTTGTCATGTGCTTGAAGAGTTGGTTATGATTGATGTGGGATGGGATTTTTGGGATTCTTGCTCTGTTTTTAACCCAAGCCTCAAGAGACTAAAGATTTTATGTGACAGTCACATTGAAATGAATCCAAATAGTGTATCATTCGACACACCAAATCTTGTCTTCTTAGACTTGACTGACAAGGTTGCGATCAAGTATCCTAAAGCGAATTTTGATTCGCTTGTTGAAGCTAGGCTCGATCTTAGAACTACACTTGATCAGAACGAGCCAGCTGGAGATTCAGCAGATGCAACAGATTTGTTTATGGGAATACGCAATGTTGAGATCCTTTCCTTATCTGGCGCCACCGTTGAGGTATGTTAGTGTAACACATTGCTTAAGGATATGTTATGTTGAGTTACAAATGAGTGATTTGGTTTTTGTTTTAGGTACTTACCATCTGTTGCAAAGCAATACCGGTTTTCAACAACCTGATTCAGTTAACTATCGAGACTGATCGAAAACGAGGATGGGAATCATTGCCCAATCTACTCAAGAACTGTCCAAATCTTGAAACCCTTGTCTTCCAAGTAAGAACACATATCCCTTGCCTATATCAGCTGACACATTGCATTCTGAAAGAAAACCATTTTAATTTTCAGGGACTCGATTACAAAGATACAGATGGATGTGGAGATGAGGGATACAAATTCAAAGATACAAACATATGTTGCAACCAATATGGGGACATATGCATGTGCAAACCTTGGGAAGGCACTCCTATTTGCCTAACATCAAGCCCGGTGAAGGTGCTAAAGGTATTGAAGTTTGGAGAAATCACTAATTTCATTGACTTTGAGAAGCAGCTGCTGATGATAAAGTATTTCTTGGAGACGATGCCGAATCTCGAACAAGTGATATTATACTATGATACTCCATTTGACGATGATATGAGTCTAGTTTCAACTGCCCTTTATATGCTTGAGAAAGTAGCCTCAACCAAATGCAAGATTCAAGTAGTGTCTGATAGCACCAGCTATGTGCACTCTGCCTCTGCGCTATTTACAACTGGACTCGCCTTCATCAAAACCACCTTTCCGGTCTGAACATTGCTCTGTCGGTCTCAGAGAAGTTTAGCAAAGCTCTGGTTGTTAGTTTTTGGCTTAAACAGCAACTGTTATTTTTTCCTTTGCTCTCTCTCTCTCTCTGAGCTTCCTTTACAATCTCTCCCAGGCCTCTTTTGGAAGCCATATGATCAAGAAACTTGTGCTCACAAGTGATGGTGATGCTTCTGCTCCTAAACGCTGCGTTTCGTTTCGTTTGAAACTTGTACTCACAAGTGATGGCTTTTGCGATTCTGTTTAAATTTCGTTTCGTGTAAACTTGTACTCCTAAACTTCGTTTCGTTTCTGTTTAGTATCGACCCTAGTTTAAAGACTTGTGTTATATGCTTTGCCGACAATCTTAACTTTATATTATGGTTGTTTGAGTTCTTAATAATCTTATGTTGTGTCTAATCGTTAATAGTATGAGTGAAAGTTTCTACAAAATTAATTGTTTAATTGGAACATGCACCTTGTATGAAAAATACTAGAGCTGAGCTGGGTCGGTCTAAGTACATCTACATACAATACATATAGATACACAACTCTCCATAGTCGACCCCCATTATAATTTGTCTGCTTGTTAGATGTAAAATTTAATTACTGTTAAAAACTAAAATATCAAAATATGACATTGTTAGTGATATTGCACGTTCTATTTTTTTTGATAAAGATAATGCACGTTCTATTAATGTGTACTGATTGCATTTATGCATGATTGAAAGTGCGTACGTCGCCATGTTGTAATTTCGCCATTCGTGCGTGGACGTGGTATTTTTATCGTAATTCTCCACGTGACGATCCTCTATTTTGTTATGGTATAAAGTATTGCAGGTAAACGAATATTGCGTCCAATTCAAGTGCCGGCGTAATGTACATTTCTATACCACGAACTCCGGAATTTGATCTAGTGACTAGAGCTGTAATTATTGCGAAAAAGGCCACGAAATCCGGAGTTTGATCTTCTTCCGTTAGAAGTGCAAAGGCCGTGGTTATTATTTAATTCCATTTGAATCGATGGAGCTCTGTATTTAATTCAAATTTTCTCGATATTTAGTTTTCCCGTATTTTTTTTTTTTTTTTTTTTTTCCAGTCTTCCTTCTCGTTTGAAACTTTGAATTCCCAAAAATACTATCCCAGAAATTTGGGTTTTATTAGGGAGAGGAGAAAGAAACCAGTAAAAAAAAAATGACCGGAGATTTCTGGACTTGGTTATGCGGGAATAATCACCACACATCAAACTGCACTATCCGATTTCTGCAGATATGTTTCGGAATTACACTCTCATTCGCAAGTCTCTGCATTTGCTTGTTTCACAAGGAACCGCTCAAACAATATCACCCCTTCAGCTGTCTTCGAATCGTGTCTGCTGCGTTCAACGGAATCATCGGATCACTAGCTTTGATTTTAGGGATTTGGGTTTCACAAGAGAACCCAAACAAACCCTTGATTTTCTGGCTGGTGATTCTCGTTCAAGGATTTGCATGGCTGTTCATCAACTTAGTCGTTTGCGTAAGAAGACTACATATCCGGAAGTCTTCGGTGAGACTGCTATCTCTTTTCTCCTTCTTTTACGCTCTACTCTCGAGTTGTTCATCTGTGAACAATGCTGTTCATGGAGAGGAACCAGCGATTAGGACGGTTCTTGATGTTTTGTTAGTACCTGGGTCAGTGTTATTACTCTTAACCGCTTATAAAGGCTCTAGCTTTGAAGATTCTAGTGAGAGTAGCAGCTTGTATGAGCCTCTCAATGTCAGCGATTCAAAATCTGATTTTGATAAACCGGTTAGCCAATTTGCAAGAGCTGGTTTGTTAAGCAAGTTATCATTCTGGTGGTTGAATTCTCTGATGAAGAAAGGAAATGTCAAAGACTTGGAGGAAGAAGACATGCCTGAGCTGCGAGAGGAAGAGCGTGCAGAGACTTGTTATTCATTATTTGAGGAGAATCTCAATGAGCAGAAGAGAAGATTAGTAGATGATGATGATGATACTCGACGGCCTTCGATCTTGAAAGTGACTGTTCTTTGTGTGTGGAGAGAGGTTTTGATCTCTGGCTGCTTTGCGTTTATGAAGATTGTTTCTGTTTCAGCTGGTCCTCTGCTTCTGAACGCTTTCATTTTGGTTGCTGAAGGCAACGAGAGGTTTAGATACGAAGGGTTTGTGTTGGCTGTGTTGCTCTTCTTCACAAAGAGTGTAGAGTCTTTGTCGCAGAGACAATGGTACTTCAGAAGTAGGCTCGTTGGTTTACGCGTGAGGTCTCTTCTAACCGCAGCTATATACAAGAAACAGCTGAGATTGAATACCTCTTCAAGACTGATCCATTCAGGCAGCGAGATCATGAACTACGCGACTGTTGATGCTTACAGAATTGGTGAGTTTCCGTATTGGTTTCACCAGCTTTGGACGACGAGCTTTCAGCTACTGATCGCGCTTGGGATCCTCTTTCATTCCGTGGGGGTTGCTACGTTCTCGGCTCTAGCTGTGATAGTGATTACTGTTATGTGCAACGCTCCTATCGCGAAGCTTCAGAACAAGTTCCAAAGCGAGCTCATGACTGCTCAGGATGCGAGGCTCAAGGCATGCAACGAGTCTCTTGTCAACATGAAGGTGTTGAAGCTCTACGCGTGGGAATCACATTTCAAGAAGGTTATCGAGAAGCTGAGGAAGACAGAGTTGAAATCTTTGAAGGCTGTTCAGATGAGGAAGGCTTACAATGCGGTTCTCTTCTGGTCATCGCCGGTTCTTGTCTCTGCTGCGACTTTTGCTACTTGTTATTTCATTGACATTCCGCTGAGAGCAAGTAACGTTTTCACGTTTGTGGCGACTTTGCGTCTGGTCCAAGATCCAGTGAGAATGATCCCTGATGTGATCGGAGTGACGATTCAGGCTAAAGTTGCCTTCAGTCGTATATCAGCTTTTCTACAAGCCCCTGAGCTTCAAGGTGGGGAGAGTCGGAGAAAGCAGAGATCAGAGGGAGATCAAGACGCGATCGTGATTAAATCTGCAAGCTTCTCGTGGGAGGAGAAAAGTTCAGCAAAACCAAACTTGAAGAATGTGAGTCTTGAGGTTAAGTTTGGGGAGAAAGTTGCTGTTTGTGGTGAAGTTGGCTCAGGGAAGTCAACACTTTTAGCTGCCATTCTTGGTGAAACTCCATGTGTCTCAGGAAAGGTGAGTCATTGTTTGATCACCTTCTTAAGCTTTAGAGATTTCTAACAACTTTATGTTTCTGATTTTTTATTTGAATCACTCAACAGATCGATTTCGTTGGTACGGTCGCCTATGTTTCTCAAACAGCATGGATCCAAACAGGGACAATAAGAGACAACATCCTCTTCGGAGGTGTGTTGGATGAGCAACGTTACCGTGAGACAGTTCAAAAGTCTTGCCTAGACAAAGATCTTGAGCTCTTACCTGACGGAGACCAGACTGAGATCGGTGAGAGAGGTGTTAATCTAAGCGGAGGACAGAAACAGAGGATTCAACTCGCGCGTGCTCTTTACCAAGATGCAGACATTTATCTCCTTGATGATCCTTTCAGTGCTGTTGATGCGCACACTGCTACGAGTTTGTTCAAAGTAATGTGCTTTTACTTAACCAAACTTCACATTTTTTTCATGTTTCTGAAAATGTTGAAAGCTAATGAGCGTGGTGGTATGCAGGAATACGTTGTAGACGCTCTTGCGAAAAAAGCTGTATTGCTTGTTACGCATCAAGTGGATTTCTTGCCTGCTTTTGACTCTGTCTTGGTAATTTGATCTTTAAATCATGAATTGATTTTTTTTTCAGTTTTTAAGGTTTGCTTAATCATTTGGCTTATTGTACTTGTTTCTCTAGCTGATGGCAGATGGAGAAATCGTTGCAGCTGACACTTACCAACAACTGCTATCCAGAAACAGAGACTTTCAAGATCTTGTCAACGCTCACAGAGAAACGGCTGGCTCTGAAAGAATGGCTGCCGTAGACAACCCCATAAACCAAAGCAAACCGGTGATGGAAATCGACGGAGTCTCTTTGTCTCACGGTCGTGAAACCGAGTCGTTTGATCAAAGAGGAAGAGCGAGAGAAAGGAGACACAGGGTTGAAACCGTACATACAGTACTTGAACCAGAACAAAGGTTACATATTCTTCTTCATAGCGGGCCTATCTCAGCTCATGTTTGCACTTGGACAGGTTCTACAGAACTCTTGGATGGCTGCAAACGTAGATAACCCCCAAGTTAGCACTTTGAAGTTGATCTTGGTCTACTTGTTGATTGGGCTGAGCGCAGTTCTCTTCTTGTTTGTTAGATCTATCTGTGTTGTGGTTATGTGTATGAGGTCATCAACTTCTTTGTTCTCTCATCTTCTAAACTCTCTTTTTAGAGCGCCTATGTCCTTTTACGACTCCACTCCTCTTGGACGGATTCTTAGCAGGGTAAGCGCTGATGAACTTGAATTGATGATCATCAATGTTTGCTGTTTGGTAATGAACCTCTTTAACAGTGATTTTCTGTTGCTTTGCAGGTCTCATCTGACTTGAGCATTGTAGATCTTGACGTTCCTTTCGGCCTCATATTTGTGGTTGTGGCTACGGTATACACAGGTTCTAGTCTTGGAGTGTTAGCTACTATTACTTGGCAAGTCTTGTTTGTATCTGTTCCCATGGTTTATCTTGCATTTCGTTTACAGGTCAGCTTCTTTTTCTTCTTCTTGACTTTCTCTTAAAGACCTCAGCTTCTCTTGAGCTAAGATTTCTTGGTTTTCTTTCTTTTGATATGGTTATACAGAAGTACTACTTCCAAGCAGCGAAAGAGTTAATGCGGATCAATGGCACGACAAGATCTTTTGTGGCGAATCATTTAGCAGAATCAGTAGCAGGAGCGATAACAATCAGGGCGTTTGATGAAGAAGAGAGGTTTTTCAAGAAAAGTCTCACACTCATTGACACAAACGCAAGTCCTTTCCTCCACAGCTTTGCAGCTAACGAATGGCTGATCCAGCGGCTTGAAACCGTCTGCGCCATTGTTTTAGCCTCCACTGCCTTCTGCATGGTTTTGCTCCCTACAGGAACATATACCTCTGGTGCGTCATCATAAAAAAAAAACACGGTAATTACATAGTCACTGTTTGCTTATCATTAGTGTTTGTTGTGTTGTACCGTGTTGTGCAGGGTTCATCGGAATGGCCCTATCATACGGTTTATCTTTGAACCTGGGGCTTGTTAATGCCGTACAGAACCAATGCTACTTAGCTAACTGGATCATTTCGGTTGAGAGGCTTAACCAGTACACACATTTATCACCTGAGGCTCCTGAAGTTATAGAAGAGACCCGACCACCGGTTAACTGGCCGGTCACAGGCCGAGTCGAGATATCTGATTTGCAGGTTTAATACATTTTTCACTCTCCTTAATTCAGAGAATGAGAGTTTTACTCATCTTATAATGTTGATATACAGATAAGGTACAGACAAGAATCTCCATTGGTTTTAAAAGGAATTAGTTGCGTATTCGAAGGAGGGCACAAGATTGGAATCGTTGGTCGAACCGGTAGCGGAAAGACGACTCTGATCAGTGCTCTGTTCAGACTAGTTGAGCCTGTTGGAGGAAAGATCGTCGTTGACGGCGTTGACATCTCCACAATCGGGGTTCATGATCTGAGATCAAGGTTTGGGATTATACCTCAGGATCCAACTCTGTTCAATGGAACAGTGAGATATAATTTGGATCCTTTGTGTCAGCATTCTGATGCTGAGATTTGGGAGGTACGTACGTCTAACTAAAAACTCATGTGATACTAACTATGAATCTTACGAAGAAGTTGCTATAAAAAGACAAAATATTTGCAGGTTCTTGGGAAGTATCAGCTGAGAGAGGTGGTTCAAGAGAAAGAGAATGGCTTAGATTCATTAGGTAATTCAGTTGTTTTTTCTCAAAGCTGAAAAAGTGGTATTTTATTAGGGTTTTTTTTATTATCTTTGTGTAGTTGTGGAAGATGGATCGAACTGGAGCATGGGACAGAGACAGCTGTTCTGTTTAGGCAGAGCAGTTTTGAGAAGAAGCAGAGTATTGGTCCTGGACGAAGCAACGGCGTCGATAGATAACGGCACAGACTTGATACTTCAGAAAACAATCCGGCGAGAATTCGCCGATTGCACCGTCATAACCGTCGCTCACCGTATTCCCACCGTCATGGATTGTACAATGGTTCTCTCCATGAGCGACGGTGAGTGTTGCATCACTTCAATTTCTGGTTTTTTTTTTCTTTCTTTTTGCTCTGTTCTGTATCATGAAGTTTGTGTGTTATGATGAGGACGATCTTTTTGTGGTTTGATTGAAATGTAGGAAGAATTGTGGAGTATGATGAGCCGATGAAACTGATGAAGAAGGAAGATTCGTTGTTTGGGAAGCTTGTGAAAGAGTATTGGTCTCATTACCACTCCGCTCCTGACTCACGTTGATGATAGACCAAACAAAATATCGAATGTGTTAATTGTCATTTTTAGGAAAAACCCTAAATATGTAACATTGACTAACTCATATTTAACAAGTACGGATGCGAGTTTGGGATGGGGAAAGCTGTGGCGGTTAGAAGTGGTTATGGCGTCAAGTATGACGGGAAGATAACAGCTTATCCGGGAAGAGAAGGAGGAGGAAGCATAGATTTGGAAGTATGTCTTCTTCCTGAGTTTATGGAAGCTTTAGAATCAGATCAAGAGTTCATGTCTCTTGTCACTTCTTCTTGACGATCTTATTCATATTTTCCGGAAATTGTTTCCTATTTGTGTTTCATTATTCTGTTACTCTGTTTGGTTCGGTTTGATTCTGCTATTGTCTGATTTTTATTGTTGGTGATTTTTATTTTTATTTGTCTCTGGTTTGTTTTCAAATGTTTCACCTACTGTCTTGCTTGATTACTAATTTCCGAGGATCTGCACTTGTTTAGAGCCAAATGTTTCAACTTTATCAAGATCGGAACTAGAACATTGAAATCTAAGTTCTCGGAACATTCATAAAACATAGTTTGAAAGCACATTATTTTGTAATTAGCTAACCTTTCTAAAGTCTGGGGAGATAACATTACAAAATGCCTTTAACAAAAAAACATTACAAAATGCAAAAATATGCTGTATTAGAATGGTGGTTAATAAGAATTGTTGTTGAGCCAAAAACAAAAATATATGATTGTGATGATTTGCATAGTCACAACCTCATACGACAGCGTTTAGAGCTGAACCTAACAAATTCAGCATTGGGGACTGACAAACACTTGACTTGGCTCATTTTCGGCGACGATTGCATAAAACCCTGATTTCCTCTTCCGTTTTCCCTCTCGCAGTCGATCAAACCTATGAACCCAGCTGTTTCCAATTTCTCAAGGCCTTGGTGATTTTAATGGTTCTTCTTGCTTAAATATCCGAGTAAGTTTCCATCTTCTTCTTCTGATTTTGTGCCTCTGTAGTGTCTGATCTTATTTAGTTTTTCTCTAGCAATTAGCTTTTGTGGGATTCTGCTTGATCTTTGCCTAGTTGCCTGTATTTCTCCTTTTCTACTTGCAAATATTACTTGAAACCTCTCGATTGTGTGTAAATTTACAAACCCTTGAAACTGGTTCTCCAATTGATTAATTTTGAGTTTAGCTTCTGATTGAATTACGCTTACATCATCTTCCAGGTCTTAACTCTTGATTGACCTCAATGAACTCGAAAAAGATGGATCTTGGTTCCAAAGACTTAATCAGCAATCTACCAGACGCCCTCGTCTGCCACATTTTGTCATTCCTCACCACAAAGGATGCTGCTTTGACTTCAGTCCTCGCGCAAAGATGGAGAAATCTTCTGGCTTTCGTACCGAATCTGGATTTGGACAACTCCATCTACGACCTTCCTAAAATGGGTAGACGAAGAAGGATACATTTGCGTCAAAGCTTCAAGCTTTTTATGGACAGAGTACTCGCTTTGCAAGGGAATGCTCCGTTGAACAAATTCTCCCTCAAGTGCAAGATCGGTTCTGATCCATCTCGTGTCAATGGTTGGATTCTCAAGGTGTTGGAGCGTGGTCTCGTAGAGCTTGATCTGTACATCATCTCGGAGTATAAGTATCCGTTGCCTCCGGAGGTGTTGATGAGCAAGACATTGGTTAGGCTGAAAGTAGCAGGCACAGATGAGTTCACCATTGATGTGGGAGAAGTTTCCCTTCCAAAGCTTAAGACTTTGCATATGGACGATGTCACGTTCGGCGACGAGAGTGGTGCTGCATTTGCCAAGCTCGTTTCTGGTTGTCATGCGCTCGAGGAGTTGGTTATGGTTAAACTGCTGTGGGATCATTGGGATTCTTGCTCTGTCTCCAGCTCGACCCTCAAGAGAGTAACAGTTTGTTCTGAGAAGATATCAGCCGAGGAGAATCCAAAGAGTGTATCTTTCGATACACCAAAACTAGCCTACTTGGAGTACACTGACACTGTTGCGGTCCAGTATCCAAAAGCCAACTTTGAATCTCTTGTGGAAGCTAGTATAGGCATTCGAATGACACCTGATCAAGTCTTTGACGCAAGAGATTTAGTAAATCGTCATTATGGCTATGACTTAAACATGGTTGGAGATGCATCAGATTTTCTCATGGGAATAAGCAATGTGAAGACTCTTTATTTATCGTCTGAGGCTCTTGAGGTTTGCATATATTTCAACAACACATCAAGTATATTAGAGTCAATGATTGCAAATGAATATAATGTAGTTGATTTGTTGTTTTGTTTTTCAGGTCCTTATATTCTGCTGTAAAGCAATACCAGTCTTCAACAACTTGACTCACTTAACAATTGAGACTGACCAAGATGTGGATTGGGAGTCAATGCCGAATCTACTCAAGAGCTGTCCAGTTCTAGAAACCCTTGTCTTCGAAGTACCATCACTTGCCCTTATCTTGCATTAGCTGACATATTTACACTTCAAATTCTGAAAAAAACTATTTCCTTTATTGTATATACTTTCAGGGACTCCATTACGGAGATACAAATCAATGTTTTGACGACGAGTACCGTTTCAAAGAGACAAACAAATGTTATGAGAAAGGTGCGGACAGGTGTGTGTGCAAACCTTGGCACGGCACTCCTAGTTGGCTATCGTCAATGCCAGTGAAGATCCTGAAGGTATTGAAGTTTGGAGAAATCACTAATTACAAAGATGATATGGATAAGCAGACGGATCTGATCAGGCACTTCTTGGAGACAATGCCGAACCTGGAACAGGTGGTACTTTACTATGATACTCCGATTGACGGTGATCTGAGTATTGTATCAACCGAATTTCAGATGCTTGAGAAAGTTGCGTCAACCAAATGCAAGATCCAAGTCATCTCTGATGATATCAGTTTCTCATCAACTGTGCGCTCTTCCTCGTCGTCATATGGACTCGCTTTCATTAAAAACACTTTCCCGGTTTGAAAG
Organism: Microthlaspi erraticum; assembly: GCA_902728155.2. Taxonomy (NCBI): domain Eukaryota; kingdom Viridiplantae; phylum Streptophyta; class Magnoliopsida; order Brassicales; family Brassicaceae; genus Microthlaspi; species Microthlaspi erraticum. Next base: position 184,298 of record CACVBM020000244.1, on the reverse strand, counting down.
ATCGTCCTACTTCATCGTCTCAGAGAAGATTAGTAAAGCCTTGGTTATTAGTTTTAGTCTGGTCTCTGCTCTTTCAGCTTCGCATCAGTATGTAGTTTCTGGTCATTCATGTTTATGATCATTTGTAAAGTTTGCTTAAACTTCTGAAAGTCCAAGCAAGCTTCTCTTGTTTTTGTTGTTTAACTTTTTGGTTGTATTATATCAAAAGATTATGAATTATTTGCATAAAGTCAGGAGTAATTATTTTTTCGGAACTTACATGAATATTAAATTTAAGAACCAAAAATTGAGAAAAACCAAAAAGTTTAACAAAACTCTTTAACAAAAAAAAGAACAACCAAAAAGTTTTTACATGTTCCCTCTGGACCGTAACGGCGTCGTTTAGCGTTGGAATCCACCCATCCCACCACTCCACATTGCTATTATCTCACTGACGACGGCACCAAAACCCTAAAAGTTTCATTTTCAACATCCTTACCACAACAAAACCTCCGAATCCGGTTACTCTGAAGTTGTCAATACTGTTATTCTGATGATCTAAGTAAGTTTTCATTTCTTCTTCTGATTCTTGTCCTCACGCTGTGTTTGCTTCTAATTCTTGGGGTTGTCTGATTTTTTTTATCCGGTTTTGGAATCGTACAATTATGCTAAAAGACTAGACCTTGGAACTGTTTTCTGCAATTTGAGGATGTCGTATTTGGAGTTGAGTTCTGACAATCATATTGTTTAGGTTGGGTTGTAGGTGTTGTTCGAAAACGATGGGTTCTGTCTGGAGAGATTTAGTCAGTAATCTTCCAGATCCTCTCATTTCCCACATCTTGTCTTTCATTCCCACAAAAGAAGCAGCTTCCACATCGGTTCTCTCTAAAAGGTGGCGTTTTCTGTTTGCCTCTGTCACAAATCTTGAATTTAAAAGCAATGGCGATGATGATGATGATTATGATGATGATGAGGCAAGCACAAGTTTTATGGAGTTTGTGGAGAGAGTTTTGGCCTTGCAAGGGACTGCTCCCATTAACAGATTCTCTCTAGAATGCTGTGGTCATCCTGATCAAGCTCGTGTCACCAGTTGGATACTCAATGCGTTGAAGCGCGGCGTTTCCGATCTTGATTTAGCCCTCTCCGAGTATCCCTTGCCTGCAGAGATATTTTTGAGCAAGACTCTGGTGAAGCTGAAATTAGGACAGGCAAATGATCTCAGTTTCAGCAATGCTGTGAAGAAAGTGTGTCTTCCAAAGCTCAAGACTTTGGATATTGATTGTGTTGTGTTCGAAGCCGGAGGTGTTGGTTTCGCAAAGCTTCTCTCTGGATGTCCCGTGCTTGAGGAGTTAGCGCTGATGAATATCGGTTGGGAGTACTGGAAAGCTTGCTCTGTCAATGTCAAAACGCTCAAGAGGCTGACGTTTTCCTGTGAGGACGAAAACGATGATGAGAATCCCAAGAGCGTCTCATTCAATACGCCAAACCTTAAGTACTTGGAGTATTCTGACACAATTGCTAAGAAGTATCCCAAAGTGAACTTTGGTTCGCTTGTCGAAGCTCATATCAGCCTTCGAATGACAGAGGATCAGATTGCGGATGCAACCATTTCAGACGACGGTTATTTCTCGGAAGGTGATGATGATGATAGTGAGGAGAAAGAGATGGTCGGTGATGCTACTGCTTTTCTTATGGGATTATGCAATGTTCGGATCCTCTATTTATCTGCCACAACTCTTGAGGTTTGTATATATTTCAATCCCATATCGATCCTCATGTTGGTTGTAAACTTGTCATGGCAAGTGAGCTGATTTGGTTTTGTCGTTGGTGTTGTTGTTTTAGGTACTTACTTACTGTTGTGAACCTACACCAGTTTTCAACAACTTGAATCAGTTAACCGTTGAGAGTAACTCGGAGACTGGATGGGATTCATTGCCAGCACTTCTCATTAATTGTCCAAATCTAGAAACCCTTATTTTCGAGGTATTAAGACAAGAAAAAACCATCTTTGTTTATTGGTGACATGGAAAACAAAACCAAGTTTGAAACCTTTCTTCTTTGCTTCTTTCAGGGTCTTGTCCACAAAGATAACGGTGGATGTGGGAACATGTGCTGCTGTAAACGTCCAAAGCAATCTTCTTGCCTTTTATTTTCACCGGTGAAGGTGCTAAAGATAGTAATGGATGTGAACTACGATGTTGAGGAAACGATGGAGGTAAAGCAGGTGAAGCATTTCTTGAAGACGATGCCGTGTCTTGAACAGTTGATAGTATACTACAAGACATCATATGACCCTTCTGTGTTTGAGTTATCCAAGAAGCTTCAGAAGGTTCGTGTAATGGCATCACCAAAGTGCAAGATCCAGGTGATCTCTCCGAATCTTAGTTTGACATCTACTTTGCCTTCTTCCTTGACAAGGAGATGGTCTACTGCTCCTCCAGAAGAAGAAGAATATGCTCCTCCGGCAGCAGAATTTGCTCCTTCAAAAGAAGAATATGATCCTTATGACGAATGTTATTCTTCAGAAGATGAAATGTCTTGGCTTTGATCTGAATCTAAAAGCAGTTTAAGATTTCTTTTGTTTCTGTAGTTTGTACTCTGCTCAGCATCTTGCTCTAAAACTACTGATGTTTTATGCGTTGGTCCTTTTGAAACTATTATGAAGAATCTTGAAAGTTTCCGGTGGTGTTTTTGTTCTAGTTCTTCGGCTTTGTTTCCTCTTGCGTTTGTTGGTTAAAGTCTTCTGTTTTATGCTTTGTCCATTAATGTATTTCAGGGTTAAAGTCTTCTGTTTTAGGACTTGTTGGTTAAAGTCTTCTGTTTAACGACTGGCCTTTTTGAAAGTGAATAACTTAAGTTTGTGTTGTGTAAATCAAATCACAAATAAACTGAAAGTGACTTCTTCAATTCTCTAAACAGTAATCAATTCTTTACAATATCCATGAGGGAAGGAAAGGAAACGAAATAGGGATGTCTTCTAGTTTGTGAAATCGCAGTTTTAGCCTTGCAAGTTGCAAGATAATGTAAACAACTAAACATCCCATGGCTTGCTTCTTCTTGATTACAAGACGATTGTTACTTCGCTTTTGGTCCACAAATTGCATAAAAGTCCTAAATTTCCTCATCCACTAACCTAATACTCACTCACCGTCTGATTGAAGTTGTAGAGTGATTCTGATTGGCTCTGTTTTTACACCCAACGCAAGTAAGTTTTCTACTCTCTGCCTTTTTGATCTTGTGTTCCTACAAGATCTGGTTCTTTTGTGCTTCGTGTTTGTTCCTCGTGAATCTTAACCGATTGTATTAAGGAAATGACCTTGAAACTGGTTTAAAGTTTAGGACTGTTCATAGATGGAAGATTGTTGCAAAGATGTAATCAACGGTTTACCAGACAATCTTCTTTGCCAAATCTTGTCAAACTTGTCTACAAAAGAAGCTGCGTTGACTTCACTTCTCTCAAAAAGATGGCGGTATCTGTTTGCTCTTGTACCAAATCTTGATTTTGATGACTTATCCTCTCTGCATCCGGAGATTATGATGCAGGATCATACGAGTTTTATAGATTTTGTGGATAGAGTACTGAAATTGAGAGGGAAAGATCATGTTAACAAGTTGTCTCTTAAATGTGGAGATGGTATTGAGGATGAAGACGTTTTCCCTTGGATATCAAATGCGTTGAGGCATGGTGTTTCAGATCTTTCTCTACTTGTCTCTCCTACATTGGTTGATTGGTTGCCTTCAAAGATTTTCACGAGTAAGACACTTGTTAGGCTGAAAATAAGAGGTCCCAGAGTTAAACTGAGGAATGTTCGTCTTCCAAGACTTAGGACTCTGGATCTAGATTCAGTTGTGTTTGAAGAAGGTGAGATTGGGTTTGCAAAGCTTCTCTCTGGCTGTCCTGTTCTTGAGGAATTAGGTTTGGCTAATCTTGCGTGGTGGGATTCTTGCTCTGTGTCTTCCAAAATCCTCAAGAGACTAACGCTTTGCTGTCCAAACTATGACAAAAACCGGAAGAGTGTGTCATTTAACACTCCAAATGTTGTCTACTTCAAATATTCTGATACTATAGCGCAGAATTATCCAATAGTGAATTTTGATTCTCTGGTTGAAGCTAGTATCAGTATTAGGATGACAAAAGATCAGAGAGACAGTGTGAGAAATGCATCGGATGTTGATGAGGAAATAACAGAGATGGTTGGTAACGCAACAGTGTTTCTTATGGGAATATGCAATGTGAAGACCCTTTACTTATCTTATGAAACTCTTGAGGTATGTGAATCTTTCATTACTAAAGGAATTTAGTTAACTAGTGATTGGAAATGTTGATGTATAATCTTGTTGGTTTTGTTTTGTGTCAGATGCTTAACTTTTGCTATGAAGCGATACCTGTATTCAACAAATTGACTCACCTAACTATTGACTCATCAAATCCGGAAGTAGGATGGGAATCATTGCCAGACCTGCTCAAGAATTGTCCAAATCTTGAAACCCTTGTCTTCCACGTAAGCAAATCAAACCCTTTGAAAAGGAATGTGTTGAGTGTTAGCCTCGTTTTACATCAATAAAGTTGGAGATGTTTCTTTTTATGTTTTAGGGTCTCCATCACAAAGTTACAGATAGATGTGGGGATGTGTGCTTGTGCCAAGGTCTGGAGAAATGTACTTCTTCCCTATCACAGTGTCCAGTGAAGTTTCTAACCATAATGAAATTTGGAGAAGCCTACGATGAGGGTGAAGATCTGAACATGGAGATAGAGATGGAGAAGATTAAGCATTTCTTGAAGAAAATGACAAATCTTGAAAAACTCGTAATAAATTACAATACATCAGTCGAAAATGATCTGGTTGAAGTATCAAGCCAACTTCAGATGCTTCCTGAAGTAGCTTCACTCAAGTGCAAGATCCAAGTCATCTCTGATAACCTAAGCTTATCACCTACTTTTCTCATTTCCTTATCGATGAAATATGGATTGCTTCTATAGAACAGCCTTTCTGGTTTCTAATGACTAATGTGGTCATTCTTCTTTTACTTATCAAGATTCTCATTTTCTGTTGTTTGTACTTCGCTAGTATTTTGCGTTTTTACATATTCGGAGAAATTTTAGTTCATGAGTTTGTTTTGTTAATTCTGTTGTGTTAAAATCTGAGCGACGAAGAAACTAAACATAAATCGTCTGGGTGGTGTAGTCGGTTATCACGCTAGTCTCACACACTAGAGGTCCCCGGTTCGAACCCGGGCTCAGACATTTTTTATTTTATTTTTCTTAGCAAAAAAACTAAACTAAACATGAGACCGAAGTTTCTATGGAAGTCATTGTTATTTTGGTGTTCTTTGTAATCAAGTGGAGAGGAAACTAAACAATAGCTGCGATGCTTTCAAACTTAAAAAAAAAAAAAATCTATGTTGCTTTCAAGTTGTTTCAATTCAAGTAATGCTGCATTTTGTGAATGGTGTGAATGAATGAATGACTTTCTCTGTTTTCAGTCTAATCAATCATTGATGCATGAACTAAATCGGTGAGTAACCGAACAGTGTTGGGTTTATTACCAAAACTATAGAAACAAGTGCAGCTGGAAATGGTGGGCCAGCCACGAGGCCTTTTGGGTTAACAGAAGATGTTAAATGTAAAGTCAAATCCATATAATAACTATGTTCACATATCTCTCGTCACTTCCCTCTCTTAATGTGTGTGTGTATTGTTGGGATTATGGATTTGTGTGCTAAAGAGGGTAGTGGTGGGGGAGAAGAACCCACAGCTGTAGAAAGTGATGGAACAATCACTAACCAGCGAGCTATGCTATAAGTTTTTGACTTTTTCGAACATTCCATTAAACTATATTCAGTAATCAGTTGTACACCTAAAAGTGAAACCGTCTTTTGTTCTCACCTTTTCACACAACAAGAATCAATATGTTAAGTAAAGAAGTTGTGTGCTGTTTTTGTTTGTGGATCTATGAGAGCACATCCTGAATATATTGTGTTCTCATTGCTTGCTTTTAATGTTTTACACACTATGGCAGATCTTTTGTTGGGATTGTTCATTTCGGCTAACGAAAATCAGGCAAGGTCGGATGTGGGAGTTTCATTTTTCTCATCTAACTATGAATTAGAATATATATATATATGTTCATTTCCGTTTAACCACAAGAAGTCTCAAGATCGATCTGGACAAACTCAAAATATTTGTCAAATCATTCTGTTAGATGCAATATTCATGTCTTGAAATAATATATTTCGTAAATGCTTCTTGAGTAAAATGCGGATGTTCATACTTGGAGCGGACATCAAAATATCAAATCATCCGCCATACTTTAGGGTATACAACAACTACAACATGTGATTGATGAGGTTTGGTAATATTCAATTTTAATTTATTTTACTAGAGCCTGACAATGAAGAATATTAAAATTGTCTTATTAGCTGGTTAAGCCGCCATTATTATTATTAAACGTTGTATGACAACGAACAAGTTTTCTTTAAATATCATTGTTCGTTTCAATTAATCAGAAAGTTAGGTTTTGAGTCGTTTAAAATACATTAGATGTAGTGTGAACACCCAATGAAAAAACATTTAATTGTGGTCAAAACCTTGTCGCCACTCAAGATAAGACATTGCGAATTATTATTTAGTTATTGTTCTAAGTTTTTAGATTGTTATGAATATAATAAAGTTCTGATTTCCGGTTTCCAGTCTCAATCGGATTTCCAATTGGAAAAAGCAAATTAAATACAGTTAAGAGTCTCCTATACAGTATATGCGAATGTTTCTGTAAACAGACGCATGACTAATACAGTGATACACTACACTAAACAAAACAAATCGTTAAATCTGATATAGCTGCTTGAATTAAACAGAACGTGAAAAGTGAATGTTAGTGCTAATGTTGCGATGTTGGGAGTTGGGACTTTCAGTTCGAAAATATCTGCTAATTGAATCAAATGATCAAATCCGCACGCATACCACTTCATATACGTGCACATGTTTCCACGTGTCATGTACCTGAGGCACACACGTGGCCTGACAACCTTATTTACTAGTGTGAACGCAAATATTCTTTCGATTATTTTCCAACTGGTCTTTCAGATTAAACAACGTATGAAACGTTTAGCATTCGTTAATCATCATCAACGATTTTAATCACCGTTGGTCCCACACTCCATACAACAAATCCATGGGCCCCACTCTCCTTCACCTACAACTTTCAGTTTCAGTCGATTCTCTGCAGTAGGTGCCTTCTACATCGCTCTCTCTATATATACACAGTCACACACACGCCACAAGCTATATACAGGGAAGAGAACTAACTTCCTCCATTAACAAGCAAAAAGCTTTTCGTCGTTTTACTTTCAAACCAAAAAAAAATAGAAAGAAGAAGAAGAGTTTATCATTATCGCCATGTCAGGTTCTTCCGAAGTAATAGCGTACCGAGACAAGTAATCAAGAAAGTTTTCGCAAAGCTTGAGAATGAATTCGAAGGGACTCTCGCTAGAAATGCCATCACAGAGTGAGTTTTTTTTTTCTTTCTTTCTCAAAATTTTCTCAGTAAATGAAGTTGCTTCAGCTTCAAGTTATGTTTCTCTCTCCGGGTTAATACAGGATTGACCACAAGTTATTGGACCCGTTCGTGTTGCTAGTTGAATTTTCCTGTAAATTTCTTCCTCCCCTCCAAATTCCAAATCTATACGATAATCTAAAAGCAGCCATTTATTTGCTCTGTTTTGCTCTGTTTCTTGATCAGTTTCGCTTTCAGCTGGATTCCCAGATCATCCTCACAGAGGTCAATATCACCGATACCTTCTTATACACGCATATAAATTTTACGTACACAAAGCCTACTCTGTTCTGTAATGTCTCTGATGTAACTAGATCAACTCTGTGCAGGTTTTGAAAGTGTTACATACATACTACAGGTGAGAGAAAGACTCTTCCATCTTCTCCATAGATACGATTCCTGAACCTTGATTCCAAGGTTCTAACGACTTTCGAAAATGGTTTTAAATTTACGCAGGGAGGTATCATTCACAAATTTCCCAACGGTGATAAAAGTACAATCAGAGCCGGAGATGTTCAGGTGACTGAAAAAAAACAGAACACAAAAGAAACAACAAATCCTGTCGAAGTTTTCTGTTTTCGCTCAGTTTTTGGTTTTGATCTGACAGTGGATGACAGCAGGAAGAGGAATCGTTCATTCTGAATTTCCTGAACACGAAGTCAACAATGGCTTACAGCTTTGGATCAACCTCCCTTCCATTCACAGAATGTATAACACACAAATTATTCATTATGACCTAATCTCTGTGAATGATTTGATGTTTCGTTATATTCCAGTTTTGAATCTCTTTCTTCTTTGATTTTCGACAGGATCGAGCCAAAGAACCTAGAGCTGTCGAGTTCAGAGATTCCAAGAGCAGAGGAAGATGGAGTAGAGGTCAAAGTCATAGCTGGAGAGTCAATAGGAATCAAATCTCCTTTCTACACAACAACACCAATCATGTACCTTGACTTTACCCTCAAGCCAGGATCTCAAACTCACCAGACCGTTCCAAAATGCTGGACCGCTTTCGCCTACATTATAGATGGCGACGAAGGTGTCTTCGGTTCCTTGAACTCCTCCGCTATATCGGCGCACCATGTTGTTGTGTTTGGACCGGGGGATTTAGTTAGCGTGTGGAACAAGGCAACGTCAGAGCCGTTGAGGTTTCTGTTGATTGCAGGGGAACCGATCGGTGAGGCTGTTGTTCAGTCTGGTCCGTTTGTGATGAATTCACAGGCAGAGATCGATGTGGCCTATAACGACTATCAGAATGCTAAGAATGGGTTTGAAATGGCTACGTGTCAAAGGTTACAGTGAAAAAAAAAAAGAGTTTGTATCAAAAACCATTATTTTTTGGGTTTTGTTATTTCACATTCAAGATGAGATCAATGTTATGTAATAACAATGCTCTGTTTCAGAAAGTTGATTACACTGGAGATGACAAGATTAGACTATAATTAACACCTTTTTAAAAGTGACTTGTATGACAAAATTAGCAACTCACACCAAAGTACTGAATCAAGCAAAAGATCAAATGGTTAAAACACAAGTGACAAAACTAGGATGAGACCTAAACTAAGAGCAAAAGGCAGAAACAAGAGAATCTTGGTTTGTAGTTTAGACCCTAAAGAAGAGGAGCAATCCATTTCATGGATGAGGAAGAGGGTACAGTAAATGACAAGCTGATGGTATTGGAGATAACTTGGATCTTGCACTTTGGTGAAGCTACACTAGGAAGCTCGTGAAGTTCCTCGGATACTTTAACCGGACTATCATCAGTTGATGCATCATCGTAGTATATAGTGAGCTTTTCAAGATGCGGCATTGACTCCAAGAAGTGCTTGATCTGCTCTAACTCTGAATCAAACTTTCCTCCAAACTTCAATTTTATCTTTAGAGCCTTTACAGGACTTGATGATAAACAATTAGGAACATTCTCCCAAGCTTTGCAGCGGCACACGTTGCCACAACTGTCTGTAGCTTTGTGTTGGAGTCCCTGAAGCAACAAAGAAAAACGTTAATCTTTTTCTCATGACTGAAAAATGTACCACATGTTGGATTCGTACTTTGAAAACGAGGGTTTTTAGATTCGGACAGTTGTTGAGAAGATTAGGCAATGATTCCCATCCAACTTCTGTGTTACTCTCAATAGTTAAACGAGTCAGGTTGTTGAATATCGGTATTGCTTTGCAGCAGAACGTGAGTACCTGGAGAACAAAAACCAAAATCAATCATCAGATGATCTCATCTCATCACTCATTTGCAATCAAGAGATTGAGATCAATATACACAAACCTCAAGAGTGCTTGCGGATAAGTAAAGGATCTGAACATTGCTTATTCCCAAAAGTAGATTTGTTGCATCACCGACCATATCGTATCCCACTTTAAGACGGAGACTGGCTTCAACAAGAGAGTCTAAATTCACCTTTGGATACTTTAACGCAACAGTATCGGAATATTCAAAGTAAACAAGAGCAGGCGCATCAAACGTGACACTCTTTGGCCATTCGTGATGATCATCAACACAGAGCGTTAGTCTCTTGAGTGTTGGAACGGACAAAGAGCAAGACTCCCAATGAAACCACAACAGACCAATCAGGGTCAGTTCCTCAAGGACATGACAACCTGAAAGAAGCTTGTCGAGACAAGTATCAGTTTGGTTTCCTATCATAACGGAATCGATATAGAGAGTCTTGAGCTTCGGAAGGGAAACATGTTTGTCCACATCAATGGTGAGACCACTTCCAACTCCATAGGCGGTACCGTTTCTAGCTCCTATTCTTAACCTAACCAGTGACTTGCTCGCCAAGACTTGTGGAGGAAACAACGGATCATAACAATCTAGAGCAATGCGTAAATCAAGATCCGTTACACCAAGCTCCAACGCTTTGAGTATCCAACGCGTGACAACAACGTCATCAACACCATTTCCACACCTTAAAGAGAAACCGTTCACAGGAAATTTCCCCTGCAAACCTAATACTCTGTCCACGAAGTCAATGAAGGTTCTGTGAAGCTCAGTCTTTTCTTGGTTATACAAACTATCAGCACGCATACGTAACGGATCATCAAAATCAAGGTTTGGCACGAAAGCGAAGAGATACCGCCATTTTCTGGAGAGAAGTGAAGTTGAAGCAGCTTCTCTTGTGGGAAGGAATGACAATATGTGGTGAATAAGAGCTTCCGGTAGAGTGTTGATTACATCTTTGGAGCCAATGTTCAACTTTGTCGGATTCATAGTGGACAGATCAACACTTGCAACCTAAACAAAATAACATAATAATCTCAAGTAAGTTGATTCGATCCAAGGATTTTCAAAAAGCTTTAAACTCCAAAAACGGGATTTTATTAATTCCAAACTAGATTTAAGGTCGTATACTATTTTACAACATCGGAAGAAACACAATGGAATTAACACACACAAAAATTGTTGGAGAAAAATAGAAAAAAACTTCCGACTACAAGCACAAAGATCAAAAGAAGAAACGAGGAGACTCACTTAATTGAGTAGATATTCAAGCAGAGCCCATCAAAATCACCCAAATATGGAGAAATCGTTTGCGAGAATATTAGGGATTCTGAGATCGTGGCCAACAAGTGATTAGTGAGGTAGGCAATGAGGCGGGACGAACAAAATTCCTAAGTCAAGTCTCAATTATAAAACCTATTCATCTAATTTAGGTTTTATAGACGTATCAGTTTTTTATTTATTTTAAAAAGAGATATGTTAGAATAATGAATAAATTATCAATTCTTACAATTCTTAACTTAAATTAATAGGTATCAGTGTCTTTCAAAAACCAATGGAACAATGAAGTTAACAACAAAAATTCTTGTTAATTTAAGCACAATTGTGTCTTTGAGACAAACAATATGAGTCCTTTTTTTTACAACCATTATAAGGGTTTCTTTTGAATTGGTTTGAAATAATTTTTTGGGGTCATTTTCTGAATTTTTGTGTGTGTTTGGACCAGGGGATTCTGATTAGCGTTCGAAGGTGCCGGTGAAAAAGAGTTGAAAATAAAACCCTAACTGAACTTTTTTGGTGTTGTTCTTTCTATTTGGGTAATAATAATAGTGCTCTGTTTCAGAAAGTTTATTAGACCTAGTTTTCGAGTGACTTGTATGACAAGTTAGCCACTCAAACTACGAACCGAAACAAGCAAATGATAATTGAGCATTCCCAATAAAAAAAGAACAAACCATCAAACACAAGTCACAAAAAACGTGAGAAGAAAAGGCAGAGAAACAAGTGGAAAAACTTGGTTTAGCTGAGGTTATCAGAGATCACTTGGATCTCGCAATTCGGTGAAGCTACTCTAGGAAACTTGTTAAGTTGGCTTGATACTTCATTCACATCATCATCAACTGATGTATCGTAGATTCGTAGTATATTGTCAGCTTCTCAAGACGCGGCATTGTCTCCAGGAAATGCTTGATCTGCTCCATCTGATTCTCTATACCATCATATACACCAAACCTCATAATCTTCAAAACCTTGACCGGACTTGATGATAAGCAAGCAGGAATCCCCCCTGAGAAGTTGCATATGCACCCGTTAACATCCTCACAGTTGATTCTATACCTGTGGCGGAGTCCCTGAGTCATAGAGAGGAAACACCTTCAGAATCTAGTTTTGTATCTATGTTAGCAGAAGTAATAAAGGGATATGTATAATTATTGTTACTTGGAAGACAAGGGTTTCAAGATTTGGACAGTTCTTGAGTAAAGCCGGCAATGATTCCCATCCTGTTTTGTCACCCTGAATAGTTAAATGAATCAGGTTCTTGAATACCGGCGTTGATTCACAGCAGAAAGTAAGAACCTGAAACAAAAACCAAATCAATCATATCATCATCCATATGCAATCATTAATCAATGTTACACTAGTATATACCTCAAGAGTGTGGGCAGATAAGTAAAGAGTCTGAACATTGCATATTCCCATGAGAAAGTCTCTTGCATTGCCGACCAAATGTCCAAAGACTGCATGTGCACGCTGATCACTATTCATTTTCAGATCGATTCTAGCTTCAACAAGCGAGCCAAAATTCACTTTCGTATACTTGACCCCCACGTAATCACTGTAATCCAAGTAGACAACGTTGGGCGTATCGAACCAAACAGTATCCGGAATGTTATCACAGTCTGCACAAGATAGAGTTAGTCTCTTGATGGTTTTGGAAGACACAGAGCGTTTCCAAATATCAGAGTAGACATTGATCAGAGCTAATTCCTCGAGGACATGACAACCTGAGAGAAGCTTCTCAAACCAATCTTCAGCTTCTCCTAACATAACTCTGTTAAGGTAAAGAGTCTTGAGCTTTGGAAGAAGAACATCTTTCACATCAACGCCGTGAATATTTTCAGATTCTATCCTCAGCCTAACGAGTGACTTGCTCTCAAAGACCTTTGCAGGAAGAGGACCTCCATCTAGAGTAACGTGTAAATCAAGATCCGAAACCCCACGCTCCAACACATTTAGTATCCAATGATTGACGCGTTCTTGATCAACGCCCTGTCCACACTTTAGAGAGAACTTGTTGACAGCAGCATCTCCTCGCCAAACCAAAACTCTGTCAACGAAAGACGTGAGAACACTCAGAATAAGAGTCCTCACTCTGCGAGACGTTCCAGGGTGAAAACGTTTTACGGAGGCATCGAAATTAAGATTTGGGCTGTAAGCAAACAGATAACGCCACTTTCTCGAGAGGAGTGAAGTCCAAGCAGAATCTTCTGTGGGAAGAAATGACAATATGTGGCAAATCAAAGCTTCTGGTAGATTGCTGATTCTATCTGTGGAACCAGTGTCCTTCTTTTTCGAATTCATAGAGACAGATCTCATCATTTACAGCCTAAAAAAACAAAAAAACAAAAAAAAAGACATGATTTCGAATGAGTAAAACCCATCAGATAAATTCAGAAGCGTAACCCTAAGACACGGCGTTCCCAGTTTGCAAACCCACAAAAGCACACCGCTATATAAAACTTGAAAAATTCGACAATACAGAATCACAAGATCAAAAGAAGAAATGAGGGAACTCACTAGGGTTTTAGAGCAGAATCCATAAAAAAAAACTCAAATGCGGCGTTGGTTGGATTGAAGGAGGGAGAGGGGAAGTGGAAGAAGAAAGTATGGAATCGCGGGAGCGAGAAAAACGGGACTAGATTGACTACGGTGGGACCGTGGGACGCGATGATCTGAGTTCTGACTCTAAACGACGTCGCGATGAAACTGACTCTGAAGTCTGAATGACGTCGTCGATGAGTCGGTTTTTATTTTTTGTTCTCGAGAAAATATTTTTATCATCACATTTTGAGATACTGAATAATGAGATATTGAGATGTAAATTTTCCCGATAAATTAAGAGAGTTTATAGAAAGTTTCCAGTTATGATTACTCGTATAAAATATAAATTACTTAAAGCAGCAATCAATTTCCCAATTTCCTTTTTTAAACCAATTTGCATTTTTTATATAAGACATAAATATGTAAGCACGCCAAAAAGAAATCCATAAAAAAAAAGCTTTTAGTTATTATTGATCTTTTAAGTGCAACCAACAGAGACAGAAGATATATAGACGAAAACAGAGTTTTATCCTCATCATAATCATCAATATGTCATCGAGACAGGTCATGAAAAAGATATTTGCGAATTTTGAGGATGAAAGTGATGGTGCTGTTATTAGACAAGGCATCACCAAGTGTGTTTTCTTTTTCTTCTTTCTCAATTTTCTCCGTTAAAACTCAATGCCTTAACCTTCAAGTTTCATATATGTTTGTTTCTTGTGGGTTTCAATCAGGGCTGACCATGAGTTATTGGACCCGTTCGTGTCGCTAGTAGAGTTTTCCGGTAATTATTATTTTTTACTTCCCAATGTATAAAGTAAAAAATTATGATTACGATTTTGATTTTGATTTATTATAGGATCTAAGCAGCTATTATTTGTTCTGTTTTGCTCTGTTTTCTTGATCAGTTTCACCTCCAGGTGGATTCAGAGATCATCCTCACAGAGGTCAAATCACATATTTCATTCTTATACATATGTACACAATTTTGCTTCTCTTATGTAATGTCTCTGATGTAACTAGATCAACTCTGTGCAGGTTTTGAAAGTGTTACATACATGCTTCAGGTGAGAGAAATTAAAGACTCTTCCATATTCTTTATGGATTAGATTCTTGAATCTTGATTTGAATATTCTCATGGTTTTAAATTGATGCAGGGAGGAATCATTCACCAAGACTTCAATGGTCATAAGAGTACAATACGTGAAGGAGATGTTCAGGTGAAGAAAAACAAACAATTGAATGAATCCTCTGAGCTTAACTTTTCTGGTTTCATCCTTTTTGATTCTGGTTTCATTACAGTGGATGACAGCAGGAAGAGGAATCATTCATTCCGAAATGCCTGCAGAAGAAGTCAACAACGGCTTACAGCTTTGGATCAACCTCCCTTCCACTGAAAAAATGTAAAACAACATTCTTCAAAAAGATCCTCTTTCCTTGAGCTTTCTCAGTGTTTTGAAGCTCTTTCGTCTTTTATTTTCGATAGGATCGAGCCACAGAACCTAGAGCTGTCGAGTTCAGAGATTCCGAGAGCGGAGAAAGATGGAGTAGAGGTCAAAGTCATAGCCGGAGAATCAATGGGAGTGCAATCACCATTCTATACAAAAACACCAATCATGTTTCTTGACTTTACTCTCGAGCCAAGGTCTCAAACCCACCAGACCGTTCCAGAGACATGGACCGCCTTCGCCTACGTTATAGAAGGCGATGAAGGCGTGTTTAGCTCCTGGGACTCTTCCACAGTAGAAGCACACAGTGTTGTGGTGTTTGGAACAGGGGATCAAGTTAGCGTGTGGAATACGTCAAGCTCTAGGCCGTTGAGATTCTTGCTGATTGCAGGGGAACCGATCGGCGAGCCTGTGGTTCAACACGGGCCATTTGTTATGAACTCACAGGCTGAGATTGATATGACCATTGGGGACTATCGCAACGCCAAGAATGGCTTCGAAATGGCCAAGTATTGGAAGTCAGAGTGAAAAGAGTTTGAAACAATAACATCCAAAGACAGCTATTTTTGTTCTTTGGTTGACATTTACTTTATCTTACGTTTTAATATCATATCAATGTTAGGGAATCACAACATGCTACTTTTCAAGAAGTTAATTAATCAGAGCTGTTTTACAGTTTGATCCTTTTCATTTTCGTTAAAGTGAACCAAAATTTTTGTTTGATCTTCTCTGAGATTTAAGATGGTTTCAATAGATTGCCAAATCAAAGCTTATACTCAGAAGAACTGAAAACTAAAACACTGAAGTCAACATTGCTGGTCTAACCAACGAAAGCATAAATAAAAGACAAGTCATTAGGAACTACTATTACAAACTTAAAGCCGAGACACACTGATCATGGGCTTGATATGGTAAAAAGAGACATGAGTGAATCCACTTGAGAAACCAACCAGAAAGGTTGTTTCAAAATCCGAGAAATCCATTTTGCCCCATGAAAAGGAAACAAAGCTTAAGAAGTTGACAGGTTGAAGCTATCAGGGAATACTTGAATCTTGCACTTGGTTAAACCATCTCTAGGAACCATCTCAAGCTCGCTAAACACTTCATCCACATCTTCGTCAGCTGAAGTTTCGTAGTGTATTATGAGCTCTTCAAGATTTGGCATTGTCTGAAGAAAGTACTGCACCTGCTCCATCTCTTTGCCCATGTCCTCATCTTCACAGTCTCCAAACTTCAATATCTTTAAAACTTTCACAGGACTTGAAGATAGGCAAGTAGGAATGCCTTCCTCCTCCCAGGGTTTGCACAAACACTCCTCACTTCCACATTTCTTTCCTTCTCTGTGGAGAAGTCCCTAACAACACACAAAATCAAACTAATTGATACTTCGAAGAACAAGGATTTCAAGATTTCAGTAATATAAAAAGAATATATGTTGTTTACTTGGAAGACAAGAGTTTCAAGATTTGGAGAGTTCTTGAGTAGAACCAGCAATGATTCCCAGCCTACTTCTCGGTCGGTCTTGATAGTTAACTGAAGCAGATTGTCGAATGTCGGCATTGACTCACAACAGAAAGTGAGTACCTGAAACAAAACCAGTTTTGCTCAATCACCACTCACTTGTTATGATCTTTAAGTACGTAGACAAAGATTGAGACTGACCTCAAGAGTGTTGTCAGATAAGTAAAGAGTCTTGACATTGCAGATTCCCATAACAAGATCCGTCGCATTACCAACCATCGTCTCCTCGTCCGGTTTGAAGAAGTAATCGTTCGAGAACTTTGCCTTGCGGATCTGCTCATGTGTCATCCGAAGATCGAGGCTAGCTTCAACGAGCGAATCAAACTTCACTACCGGATACTGGTCTGCAATAGTGTCTGAATACTCAAAGTAGACGAGATTAGGTGTGTCAAACGAGACGCTCTTGTGATTCCCATCGAGTCTTTGCTGGAGACGAAGCGTTAGTCTCTTGAGGCTTCTGCTAGATACTACAGAGCAAGCTTCCCAAAATTCTTGAACCATTGTCTCGCTCACAACAACCTTTGAAGACAGACGCCAATCCCAATGCGAAGAGATGTGGAGAGCAAGTTCGGACACATCGAGATTCAAGACTTTGTTTATCCAATCAATGACAGGAGCTGAGCCAACGTCGTCTTTACACTTGATGGAGAATCTGTTCAAGGGCTCGTTCCTTTGCAAAGCCAACATACAGTCCACGAGATTGATAAAGTCTTTACGGATCTCATCCCTATCTTGTTTTTTGGTTCTAGTGGGATGCATAAACTCTGAATCATCGAACTCAAGATCCATCTTTTCCAATACAGCCTGAACATAAAAGAACCCCCAAAACAAAAACAAAAAACTAGCTCAAGTATTCTAAAATCAAACGTTCTCAGTTTCAAATTTCAAGCTTTCTAGTCTTTTGCTCAATCGTAAAGTTCCTATTTTTAAGAAAATCATGAACTGATATGAATCAAAACGCGTATTTGCTTGTCAAGCAGTTAATAACCAGACACTACATGAGAAGAAAAGATGATGGAGAAACTTACTTGGGGATAAGGACTAGAGGCCACCAAATGACACAACTGTTGAGTTTTTTTTTGTGATTTTCTTGGAAGAAATCAGATGTGAAGCGGAATGTAAGTTAAAATTGGAAATTAGGTTTCTGGCAAATTGTAGCCCTAATCATTTTGGAGGGATGTGTGAGTTCCAATGCTGGATTTTGCTTTTAAAGTGTTGTCAAATCCTCTGATTTTTTTAAAATTATTTTACCTTGGAAAATATAATTAATTTGAGACGATATTACCCCTGCGTGAGGCGGACTTGACGACGTTAGAATCCCCCGAAATAACGTCTCCGTTAACACGCACGTACCGATTTAGGGTACCGTCAACGTTAGTACCCCGTTACCTTTTACTAGTCTCGCAACAGAGTGTTAGATAGTATGTGGCCCATTGTAAATGATAGTAATTGCCCCGTTAAGGATGATATCATATTTGGTTCGTTTTATGTAATTTTTCAGTTTACGTCCTTTTTTTTTCCTTAGATAGTAAATTAGTAATCGGCACATTTTCGAAAGTTGGAAATGCATGAAAGTAGTTTCATAAATATATTGTAAAATTATGAGAAAATGTGCTAGAAATGAAAATAAAAAAAAAGAACAAAGGTGCGCTCTGTTGTAGAGCTTCTGAGAAAAAGGATTGGTCCAACGTTTAGCAAAAGATGGTCCAAGATTTTCTCAAAAAAGTTCATCTGACCAAACCTATGTGTGCATGCATGGGACCTAGTGGTGAACTGGTGATGGCTGCTATAACCGTTACATACAAAATTAGGAATAAGCTAATATAGCATTGGAATGTCATTTATGTTATTATCTATATAATATTGGTTTAACAAAATATTAAGCATTGGAATGTCATTCTAGATGACAGTTAAAAAAAGGACACCACTGAACATAAGACACACCCAAAAACTTGGGTAGAGTACCTTCACTCACCGAAACGTTCTTTCGTATCAAGAATTAAAATGAAAACTTTTATCAAAGAATAAGTAAACATAACATAAAATTGAGTGAAAGACAAGTTATGAGACGAATCGAATCTGGTGTTTATAAATTTGTAAAAATATCTGGCCAGTTGGGTCTCAGACAAGTGTACAGCGTCACTTTGTTAATGGAGATTAGTTAAAGACTCCGTTAATGTGTCAATTTCTTAGTTTAATTTTCTTATCACTATTAGGTGCTGGATTTTGTTTCTGTTACACTACAAGAAACTTTATATACTGAAAAACCTAATATCATTTGAAACAAAATTGGACCTGTAAAATTAAGGGAGAAGTTTCTAGGATTGATACCACAAGTGATAAAGGGATAAAAGAAAAGCAAAAGCATCAAAGAAATATCGTATGCACTATCGACTATGCAGAGTTCTTCACAATTATTTCCATTTTTACTTTCTAGATCGTTACATTTACGGATAATTTTTCCGACATTTTTTCCCTACCTATGGTAACAAAAGTAAACACAACACTCAACAAAATGAGGTAACTTGTTGAGCCGGTGGCAAACTAGAGAATTTGACCGACACGTGGCCATGTGATGTTACCTTTGCAAGCATGTGGAAGTGGAATTTGTAATCGTTCGCAAACACTTATTCCAACCATTTGTCTCTTTTATCAATTTGTCGAGACATGTTTGTATAGCCACTTTTCATTTTAAAATACTACATTTTCATATGTTATTTTTCGTAAATACCAACTTTTTATTTTAATGAAAAAAATACAAAAATAATAATATATGTAATCATCTTTGTAACGTGATCTTGAAGGTAACAACTAACAAGTACGAATGTTGGCGTTGCGGTGCGCAAAACTCCGCCAATCGATCTGTCCGTTAGTTTTGATCAGACCATTTTCACTAAGAACAAATATGTGCATTGCTACTATGGGATTTTCCCAATTATCAACAGGATACTCGCGATACAAAGAGATTATTGCTTTACTTTATGTTAATGGTTTGATAAGCTTTCGAAGTCTTATCGCATATTCAACGTGTCGGTGAAAAAAAGAGTACTTGAAAACCCATAAAACAAGTAATCTGGCAACACATATTCTTATATCAAATTCACAATTTCTTCTAACGCATGTCTATTCTTCATTATTATTAATATAATAAACTTGAAGTTCATAATTTTCGTAATTCATCATTCGGTCCAATCGATGTAATTATTATTTTGTGTAACTCGGTTTCATCTATCATAGACAGGCTCTCTAGTCAGTGATCATTATTTCTTTTATAAATCAGCATACATAGTTGACTTCAGTAACTTATTATGACCTTTATAATTATTTTCCATTAATAGTTATTTACTTTACAATGTTTTGAATTTACATATGCATGATGTATGCCTTTTAAACAAACTTTCCCCCCATTTTTTTGGCAACAAACTTACTAGATACTACTTCGTCTTGTGAACTTGGTCACGAAACTTTATGATGTTCTATCTGATACACATATATCAGGATAATATAAATCGTTGAATTAATTGAACTAATGTGTACGTCATTTTGATTAACACAGGTTAACAAGCAGCTAGCTAGTACTATTATACTATATACTAGAATCAACCAAAAATTGTATCAATTATCAATCAGAATTGGGAATTTTCAATTGGGTAGTTGAAGATTAGTTTCTTGACCCAATGAATAATTTCTAAACAAGTTCTCCGTAATTGGCTTTTTCTAAAATGAATAATTGCCAGCAGATACTAATAATAAATATGAGGAAACAATCAAAAGAGTACAAAAATATTGAACCGGCTTCCGAATAACGAAGCACACCTCCGAAGCCTAATTTCCATTATATAAACAGAGTGTTATCCATGCAAATAACACAAACCATCTCTTCTAAAACATCTTCTCTACCTCTCTCCTTACTTAATCAAAAACAAACAATTAAACATCTATTTTTAAGATATAATTAGTCACCGGTGAATAATAATGGCAACTCCGGCATGGAGTCATGCCGGCCGGAATCATTTGATGGTTGCTGTTTTGGCAATGCTCGTGGGTTACACATTGGCAACGGAACCTTATTACTATAGTTCTCCTCCACCACCTTATGAATACAAATCTCCACCTCCTCCCGTAAAATCTCCACCACCACCGTACCACCACACTTCTCCGCCACCTCCAGTGAAGTCTCCTCCTCCACCATACTATTATCACTCTCCTCCTCCTCCGGTTAAGTCTCCACCACCACCATACTATTATCATTCACCGCCTCCTCCTGTGAAATCTCCTCCTCCACCATACTATTATCACTCTCCTCCTCCCCCAGTGAAGTCTCCACCACCACCATACTACTACCATTCTCCACCTCCTCCGGTGAAATCTCCTCCTCCACCATACTACTATCACTCTCCACCTCCTCCGGTGAAGTCTCCTCCTCCTCCTTACTACTACCACTCACCACCTCCACCGGTAAAGTCTCCTCCACCACCATACTACTACCATTCTCCTCCTCCCCCGGTGAAATCCCCTCCTCCTCCTTACTACTACCACTCACCACCTCCACCGGTGAAGTCTCCTCCACCACCATACTACTACCATTCTCCTCCTCCTCCGGTGAAATCCCCTCCTCCTCCTTACTACTACAACTCCCCACCACCACCTTACTACTACAAGTCTCCTCCTCCTCCGGTGAAATCTCCACCACCACCATACTACTACCAATCACCTCCACCACCACCAAAAACCTACTCACCGCCTTACTACTACTCATCCCCACCACCACCACCCAAATCGTACTCGCCACCATACTACTACACATCTCCACCACCACCGGTATCATACCCTCATCCTCATCCCCATCCTCACCCACACCCCAAACCACTCGTATTTAAAGTCGTTGGTAAAGTTTATTGCTACCGATGCTACGACTGGACTAACCCCAAAAAGTCCCACGACAAAAAGCATCTCAAAGGTAAATTTACAAACTAATTTCTATCGACAGTGAAAAAACTTTGAAATTTTGCAGTGTACATATCTATATGGTTAACGGACAAAAGAAAACGATTTTACAATTTATTTGTTAAAAGAGAGAGACAGGGATTTGTTGTTGACTTGAGCTAGATGAATATCCAAACTCAAAAAGAGGAAATAAATTCACAAGCTTATGTTTTCTCTATAGAGAAAAAAAAAAACAGCGGAATATTTAAATTGTTTTTTTTGTCACGTAGGCGCTGTCGTGGAGGTGACATGTAAGGCGGGAGACAAAACGGTCAAAGCGTACGGAAAGACAAAGATCAACGGTAAATACGCAATCACCGTGGAAGGATACAACTACCGCAAATACGGCGGCGAGGTTTGCACGGCAAAACTTCACGCGCCACCAAAGGGATCACCGTGTAATATTCCGACAAGTTACCATTTGGGTAACAAGGGTGCTAGGCTTCATGTGAAATCAAAGACTAAGTACGAGGTTGTGCTTTACGCCAAGTCCTTTGCTTATGCACCTAAGAAGCCTTATGAGGAATGTCATAAACCAGCTCCTTACCATCCACCTTACTATTATAACTCTCCACCACCTCCAACTCCCGTTTACCACTACTCGTCTCCACCGCCACCAAAGCCGACATACGTTTACAAATCTCCACCACCTCCAACTCCGACGTACATTTACAAGTCACCACCACCACCAACACCAACTTATGTCTACAAATCTCCACCACCCCCAACTCCTACTTATGTATACAAGTCTCCACCACCACCAACTCATTCTCATCCACCTCCATACTACTACCATTCACCACCCCCACCAGTCAAATCCCCACCACCGCCATATTATTACCATTCTCCACCTCCTCCGGTGAAATCTCCACCACCACCGTATTATTACCACTCTCCACCTCCTCCGGTGAAGTCTCCCCCACCACCATATTACTACCACTCTCCCCCGCCTCCGGTCAAATCTCCTCCACCACCGTATTATTACCATTCACCACCCCCACCGGTGAAATCACCCCCACCACCATACTACTACCACTCTCCTCCTCCACCGGTCAAATCACCACCACCACCGTACTACTACCACTCTCCTCCCCCTCCGGTCAAATCACCACCATACTACTACCATTCACCACCCCCACCAGTCAAATCACCACCACCACCGTACTACTACCATTCACCTCCCCCACCGGTCAAATCCCCGCCACCACCGTATTATTACCACTCTCCACCTCCTCCAGTCAAATCTCCCCGACCACCGTATCACTACCAATCTCCTCCACCACCGGTGAAGTCTCCCCCACCACCATACCACTACCAATCTCCTCCTCCTCCGGTCAAATCTCCACCACCACCATACCACTACAACTCTCCGCCACCTCCCGTAAAGTCTCCTCCACTCTACATCTACGCTTCTCCCCCACCTCCCATCCACTACTAGACTCACCATTTTCAACCAAATTCCCCCATCATTCAAGTAAGTTTGATACTAAACAACTTCTTCTCTTCTAAAATCTTCAATTACTTACCATCTTTACTACTGTCTTTGCAAATGATTTACAGGCTTTCTTTTAGAAAATGGAATAAAGAAAAGGTGTAAGAGGAGATCAACAAGTGAACCAAATAAGGATCGTCACATTTCAGTCAACGATCACGATTCTCTCAAGACGAACCACTTCACTTCCACTTCGATAGGACTACTCATCTCCTTTCACGTTTTCATCTTCGCTTCTTCAATTCGAGTTGCCAAAATTGGGTCGTAATCATTTGTTTTATTGTGCATAGAAATTTTTATTTTGTATCAAATCAACCCTTATGAAATGAAATTTGTTTGCTTATCAAGTCAGGT
The DNA here is from genome assembly GCA_902728155.2 of Microthlaspi erraticum. Classification (NCBI taxonomy): domain Eukaryota; kingdom Viridiplantae; phylum Streptophyta; class Magnoliopsida; order Brassicales; family Brassicaceae; genus Microthlaspi; species Microthlaspi erraticum. Next base: position 160,911 of record CACVBM020000244.1, on the reverse strand, counting down.
TTTAAAATTTCTTCAATCCGGTTCACCCGATGTCACACCATTTCACAAACACAAGATCAAATCACACTTAGCTTATATACATGATCTGAGATTTAGCTTTCTCAATGCATTTACATATCATACAGAGCCACTCAATTAATAAAGTAATCTTATTATATATACATTACAAACTGCGGATAATCAGTTTGGAACAGCAAAACCTTTAAACAGTCTCCTTTTTGAAGTGAAAGATACAACAAACACACGTAGAACAAACCATTCTAGTTTTAAGAGGCTCTTTGACACTAATCAATTGATCAGAGCAAAGCCGACTTAGTTATTTGGTTTATTACTAATCATCAATGGGTGAAGAAAACTATGGCCGTTTCTTTAAAGTTCCACATCATCTCAAAGAAGCGTGACATCATCTTGATTTTATATTGAGAGCAATAATTTTTTTTGAATCTGTAGAAGACAAAAAAAAAGATGTAAGCTCTTAACTAGGTGTGCCGTTTCCTTTGCTCCTGTATACAACTTCTAGACATTCTTTGGCTCGAAGAACTTTCGATTGAAGGTAAAAGCTCCCAGCTTTTGCGTTATTCTCAAACAGTTTGTCGTATTTCTGCATTCACACATTTATAGGACCAACTCCCTTTAGTGATTCACTTCAGAGTATTCAAATTAAATCGAGAAATCAAATATGATGAAAGAGGAAAGTTTTTACCTGCAATATCTCTTCCCAAGAGGTCTTCTCGGTTACACCAAGAATCTGCCTAGCCTCTTGCTCATTAATGACTTTTCCTGCATTTCGTACTGCATTTTGCATTGCTTCTTGCGCAGCTCCAGTTTTCGACGCATCTGCAAAACAAGCGTTTTGGGTAAGAAACACGACACTTTGACTTGATTCGGAAACATATAAACCATTATAATAGTAGTAACAAAATTTCAAGGAGCTACTTAACAGAATCACTAGTCCCTTGAAAATGCAACTTGTAACCAAACTATCAATTGAAAACAGATCTTCCTAAGAGAGCAAGCCATCGTTACATTCATGAAGCAACCACTTGATGTCAAAAACCTATCGTACTTGAAAGTTTTGAAACTTACTTGCAAGAGCCTGACGATAAGCTTGAAAGAAAGCACGACCAAGAATCCCACTTCCCATCACAATCAAATTCGCAAGTAATTTCCCAGCCTGTAAATGAAAGAAATGAGATTTATTGGAACTAACGCAAAATGATAAAGCCCAGGCCTTTAGCAACTAATATATGCTAAAGAATCGATTTGCAAACATTTCCCCGAAGATCAAATCCAGAAAGAACAAAAGAGGACCGCAAATCTAATGCTAATACAGATGGATTTCAATCAATCATGCAACGAGGACAGAGGCCGTCAGCAATTAAAGAAAAAACCTAAATTTAAGGGAATTGATCGCAAAAATGCCAAGAGGAAAAATAGAATTCCGAATGAGTCAACCAGCTGAATAATTCAAACCCAATTCATAGAACCCATCAATCTCTCGGCTTTATACAGCTCAACGACATAAATCTAACTAAATATCCCAACGGAGGCTTAAATCGATTGATTTTACGATTTTTTCATAGGAACACCCAATAGATTAAAGCGGCAAGAAAAAAAATCAAAAACTGGAAAACTCGAAAGAGAGAAAAACCCACCATGGCAGCCAATTGGTTGATTGAAACTTGATAAGATGCTTCTTTCAAACGAGATCTGGATTCGTTTTCGTGGTGGGGAGAGAAATAAAATCTGGAAGGAGGGAATAGAACAATCTAGGGTTCTCTCTGTTCTTGTGTTTGTGTTCGTGTTCCTGTAATAATATTTTAGGAGAAACACGGAAGACGGGATGACCACCAGCACGAAGCAGAGGATTGATGCCCACGGAAAATTTCCTAATAGCATCCAATGGGCTTGGCTGTTAACAAATAAGGCCCATCTCTATTTGGTGGATAAATATCGACCGTTGAAAAATTAGAAGCCTGGTTTGAATTGAATAGTATGATCAAAAATTAAACATTTAAATAAATCTATTTTATTCATTTACAAAAATAAAAATTGTAGCTATATTCTTTCTAAAAAGTGTAAAAATCACTCATAAAATTTTTTGCTTATTTTGTTATACATAATTTTATTTTAGTCCACTAAACTATAGATTTACCCTTAAACAAATCTTCTCTAAGGGGCATTTACAAATTTTCTAATTCAATGAACGAAAGTAGTGAATGTAATTTAGCAGCTTTGGTGCTAAGGAAAAAGAAGGGATGAACGATAATTAAAAAGAAAATCTTTTGAAGCCCTTAATTTTCTGCGTGATAAATGCGCTGTCTTTATTTATTTATTTAATTTTTTTTTTCTTCCGAATTTTGGCTACTGTGATCCTCTCGGTTAAACAGAGAAAGACGAGGAAAAAAGTGCCAAACCAAAACCAAACGCAGAAAAAAGGGAATCCATCGCACAAGTTTCCAAGGATTTCTCTTCTTCCTTCCCATTCTCCTCTCCCCCACATATCTGTCTCGATTTCTTCTTCTCATTTTTTTTTCCTGTGCCTCATAGATCCGCGATCCAATTTCCTTTTCCAGCAGGTTTGATTGATTTTGTTGTTCATGAGATCAGATTCATGTTTACGATTTTGATTTCCATTTAGATCTGTGTTTCATCGAATTTTCAGCTGAATTTCTCATTTCATGTTTTCGGTTGGGATGTCTGTTTTGATCGAATTGTAAATCGTTTTTGAAGACTAAATTCAGAGGCACGGAATAAATTTTTGAGATACGTAGAAGCTGCATTTTGAATGTCCTTCTTCGCATTGGATCAGCCATTGACTGTGTACCATTTGAAATCGATTTCCAAATGTGTCGGTGATTTGTCGGTCTGTGTTGTATTGGGAGATTTTGTTGCGATGTGGCTCTTTGTATAGCCTTGAAATAGTTTATTAGGTTGAATTTGAGCAAAAATTGGAACACAAACACGTCATTTTTGCTGATTTATGTGTGATTGCTATTTTATTCGATGCTTTGATCTTCCTTTTTAGGAATCTGTCTTATTGTGGTGGTGATGAATGCTTCTGTTATGCTTGCTTAATTTGGTTCATGCATTGTACTCTTCCTTAGGAAGTCTTACATTTGAATGTGAGGGGTTATTTTGATTCATTTTGGGTTCCTATTTTCCATTTTCTTATCCAGTTTAAAAACTGCAAGATTTTTGTTTTAATATGACTCTTTGTTTTACCATTTTTGGTGATTGATGATTTGTTTGAAACAATTGACAGTGAAAGCTATTTTTGACATTCGGAGCAGTCTATTAAGTAGTACCTTTTTACTATAAAAAGCAGAGTTTCACATTTGGATATGAAGAAAGCATTTGGTCAGACTGTCAGAGACCTGTAAGCATTGGAGTTCAATCTAGAATTATATTTCAATCCATGTGCGGATTATATATTTTACCTTGAAGATGCCTTAAAATGATTTTTTGATACAATTCTTGTAGCAAGAGAGGGGTCAACAAGAAAGTGCTTAAAGTACCTGGAATTGAACAGAAGGTAAAGCATTCTGTTTTCTGAACAGAAGGAAGATTTTATAAAACATGCTTATCATTTTGTTTGTTTCTCTCAGTTGTACTTATTTTTCTTGTTCAGGTTCTAGATGCTACCAGCAACGAGTCATGGGGTCCGCATGGATCACTTCTTGCGGATATTGCGCATGCTTCAAGAAATTAGTAACTACAAATACCTTTATCCTGTCATCCTTTTCCATCAAACTTATCTTATGGACGTATTATATATACTTTTTATCATGCAGCCATGAATACCAGCTGACCATGGGAGTGTTATGGAAACGTCTTAGTGACACTGGAAAAAATTGGAGGCATGTCTATAAGGTAAAAATAATATATACTCCGAGCTTTTTTTTTTTTCATATGCTTATAGTACTGTCGCTGTGACTGAAATTAATTTATACTGGGTATCTCTTTTCTACTCTCCAGGCATTGACAGTCTTGGAGTACATGGTTGGCCATGGATCAGAACGTGTCGTAGACGAGGTTAAAGAACGTGCATATCAAATTTCGGTAATGACCACATAGTAGTTAGTTATTTTGGGTTCCTTCAACAAGAAGAGTTTTTTGCATCTCGGCTGTTGATTATCTTACTGATGGAGTTTATCACTTTTTCATATGCTAGATATTGTCCCATTTTCTGTACATTGATTCCAGCGGTAAAGATCAAGGAATCAATGTCAGGAAGAAGGCACAGAGCCTTGTGGCTTTGGTAAATGACAAAGAACGAATAGTAGAGGTCAGAGAGAAGGCTGCTGCTAACAGAGACAAGTAAGTCTGCCTCTCAGTGTAACTTTCTAGAATCGTTAGTTTGTTTCCTCACAGGGTCAAATTCATGTGCTTATATTTGATTAATAATGCTGACTAGCCAAGCTTCACTATTGCATATGCTTCCTACTGAATTCATCAATTTGATACTACTTCCCTTGAGCATTATGAGCGCCTTTTTTTTAATGAATCTTTTTCTTAGAGAAACGAAACATATTTCCCCAAACCTGAGATTTTTCTGTACAACAGGTATCGTAACTCAACAGTAGGTAGGCCTTCAGGAGGCTATGATTATGATGGCCGCTATGGAGACAGAGATGAAGGGCGAAGTAGTTATGGGAGAGAAAGAGAATCTGGTTACAGGGATGATGATAGGAATAGTCGTGATGGAGATCGTTATTCTAGAGACTCTGATGAACGATATGGAAGGGATGGTAACAGGGATGATGAATACCGTGGAAGGAGCAGAAGTGTTGATAACTACCAAACTGGATCAAGAGGTAGGAGCTCGGACAGGGAACGGTCTTTTGAGGATGATGGTCAATCTTCGTCAAGGTATGTTGATTACTTTTTTAAGGTCCTGGCTTTTATTTGAACTTAAATTGTAAGAGTAAATATATCCGGATGGGGAATAGTAGATGCCCTTTATGTAGTAAAGCTCGTCCTGAGCATCATTTCAGAAATTTGATGAAAACATTCCGCTTATTCCTGTAGGGACAGTGGTACACGAGCTGATGATCATTCTCAAGATGGGAGGTAATTTCTGAGATGTTTGCTGATTTTGGATTTTCCTTTTATTTGTATTGTATCAAGTATTTTGGAAAAAAATATGTCAGTCTTACCTCTTACTTTCGGGATTCGATAGAGTGGGGCTACAGAGGAAGTTTTCTGAACAAAATATTGGTGCCGCCCCACCTAGTTATGAAGAAGCTGTCAGTGAATCACGGAGCCCTGTATACAGTGAAAGGTGACAATTCTCTACAGTACAAATTGAGAAGTGCCTCTGTTTTTTTTTCGGGAGTCTGAATTTCAGATGACAAATTATTGATTCAGGGATGGTGGGGGGACCCCACAAGTTGCTCCTCCAGGAGCTGTTGCTTCTCCCCCTGCTGAAAGCAGCAGCGTGGACAACAAAGCTCCTGAATTTGTTAACGAATCCCCTCCAGAGCCAGTTGAGGCATTTGATGAATTTGATCCACGAGGCTCAGTTTCAGGTATAGTCTTCTCCATGCTGATTCTTTTGTAGTGTTTTCTCTCATACACTCCTCAGTACTGCACCTTAAGGATTCACGGATACTTCAGAAACTGTTAAAAGCACCTTATTTTGAGATCTAAGATTTTGCTCTGATCTGAGTGTTGGTGTTGTATAACATACTTCATTATGTGTGCTTAACAGCTGGTGCTTCGGCTCCTGCTCCTAGCCCACCAACAGTGGATTCCACTTCTGCCCCACCGCCCACTTCGAATAATACCGAGATGGATTTGCTCGGCTCTCTTTCAGATGTATTTTCACCAAACCCGTTGGCTATCGTCACATCTGACTCTACTTCTTTTGAAACCAATGGACAAGCACACGCTGGTTCAGAACCCTCTTTTTCTACTTCCCAGTCATCAACTCAGGTATTCATACTGGACTTAACCTTTCATGCTTGAAGCTTTGTTTAAATAGTCGAATCTTAAGTATATTACTGGGTTCAACTGGAAACATTACCTGATGCTTTATTTATCTTTTCTCCTCTTGTGCAGCCGTTTGATGACCCATTTGGTGACTCTCCTTTCAAAGCCATCACTTCTGCTGACACTGACCCAAGTCAACATCAGAGTTTCGGAGCTCCTTTCCAGCCAGCACCACCGACCTCAAATCCTGACAATGGTAATGAGTTTGGTTTCGGGGAACCATTTTCTGCTGTTCCTAATCCTGAAGCTGGCGTTCAAAATATGCAAGCTCCACCGGACTCATCCGCCTTCCCTCAAGAGGAGTTTGACTCATCCCAGAGCGATATCGATATTCTTGCCGGCATTCTCCCGCCATCTGGACCGCCAGTTTCTCTGTCTCAACCAAATCCCACACTGCCAACATCCCAATTTCCTCCCAACGGTAATATGTATGAAAGCTTCCATCCTCATCAGGCGCCTACAGATCCAAACATGTCAGGACACACTCCGTTTGGTCAAGCTTCACAACAGTATAACATGGTTCCTCATTCGCAAAATCCTGCTGGAGGTATGCAATTCAACAATGGAGGCTTCATGCAACAGCCAGGCTATGCAGGTTCACCACATTCTCAACCTCCACAGTATACTCCTCCTGGTCTATCTTCACACCCAACAAGTGAGATTTTTCCTCACCAACCACAACCAGGTTCCGCCACTTCATCAAGCTCACAAACCCCTTTCTCTACCACACCCAATGCACAAGCTGGTCAGTTTGATGGTGGAAACTTCATGGCACAGCAACCTCATAGTGTGACACAGCAAGCTCATGGTATCCCTTCCCATACACCACATCGAAGTCAATCTGGTCAGTTTGATGGTGGAAATTTCATGACACAGCAAGCTCATGGTATGCCTTCCCATACACCACAGCGAACTCAGTCTGGACCTGTTGCAGCGCACGGAAATATCAATAATGTCACTGGCGACATGTTTGCACCAGCTGGACTAGGTTCCTTGGGGACCTCAGCTTCTCAACCATCTCTTACACCTTTAACAGGAGCGATTGAGATTGTTCCTCCTCAAACACAGAAAAAGTTTGAGCCGAAATCAACAATCTGGGCAGACACGTTAAGCAGAGGGCTTGTGAATTTCAACATATCTGGACGTAAGTGAGATCTTGCTATATATCACAGTCTCTATATTCATAAATTTTGGAACTAACTTTCTAACCTCGTTTCATTCACCGTGCAGCGAAAACAAATCCGTTGTCGGATATAGGAGTTGATTTCGAGGCGATCAACAGGAAGGAGAAACGGCTAGAGAAACCAACAGCTGCACAACAACAACAACAACAAGTGACATCAACTATCAACATGGGTAAAGCCATGGGATCTGGTACTGGCTTAGGCCGTGCAGGTGCAGGTGCTATGAGACCTTCAGCGAACCCAATGGGAGGCCCAACCATGCCCATGGGGATGAACCAGAACAATCCTATGGCAATGGGCATGAACATGAACATGAACCAAACCCATCCAATGGGAATGGGGATGGGAATGAACATGAACCAAAACAATCCCATGGGAATGGGCATGAACATGAATCAAAACCATCCCATGGGAATGGGTATGAACATGAACCAAAACCATCCGATGGGAATGGGCATGGGCATGAACATGAACATGGGAGGATATGGTCAAGGGTACCCGATGCAACCACAACAAGGGATGGGCATGGCTCCTGGTCCACAAGGACCACAACCAGGTGGTGCTTATAATCCGATGATGGGTCAAGGTGGTTACAACCCTCAGCAGGAGCAACCTTATGGTGGAGGATACCGGTAAGATCGGAGCCAAACACAGTTTTACCCACTTTACTTCTACACTAGTAAAAATCCAAGAACAGAGCACCACCATTTTGACCTGGATTTGTAAATTTTTTGGCCGGTTTAAGGTAAGTTGGGGTTTGGTCAGTCTTATTATTGGATCAAATCCTCGGCTTCATCATTTATCTTTGCTCTTTTTGCAATAAAATAAATGTCGACCTTTTTGAGTTTCTTGAGAAATTTGTCATGGCATCATAACCTCTACTCGGGTTTTACTTGCCCTTTCATACATGTATTTTTGATACTATACATTTGTTCTGTAATTCCATTTCCAGTCACGTAACAATGAAACAAGTATATAATATGTTTAGTAAAAGCCTATCGAGACCAGAGTCATGTAATCATTTTGCTATGCCACGTGTATCACCACTCGAAGTGATGATAATCATGACCCCCCGGCAAAAATGTCATATCATTTTCGGATGAAATTGCCGACGTCTGAAAAGAAGAACAAACAAAAATTGTTGATATCATCGCCAACGAAAGCCAGTGGAACCATTCATCTACGTTTACTAAACCGGACCATATCAACAACATAAACCAGCTAAACCGTACCAAACTGTATAACTCACGAGTCCACATTTGGTCGTCTCCGAGTCAAGAGTTTTCACGAGTATATTAAATAAAGAATCAAAGGAATATCCATCCACCATTTTTATCCATGAAAACAAATAAAACTGAAATTTTAGATTTCCGTAAAAACCATAAGAAATACCAACCACAACAACCTTCCCATAATCTGACCCAAATAGATAACGGAAAAAAAATTCAATATTACACACCATGACGACAAAATAAAAAAGGAGAACAAAACAAACAAAAACAAAATGAATAAAATAAGAATAACAAAAAGCTGAAAGTTTCTGAAGTCTATGGCAAATTAAATATAGATGCGACAGTAAACACAAACAAAGAGACAGAAACGTGATCAGCGACGACGGCGAAGAATACGGCGAACACGAGGGATCCCAACGATCAGCTACTTTTGACATTCCTCGGCGGCTGAGATTTCAGCCTCTCCGATCTGTTTCTGTAATCATGGTGATCGCGGCTACTTCTTCTTTTTCCCTCGGTATCTCACCAACTTTCGAGATCTCTCTCTCTCTTCATTTGGTTTCGCGTGTATCGTTCTTTGATTAATCCGAAGCTGGTAATGGCCTAATGGATAGTGCATGGCTGTGTGAGACCAATTGAACAACTCCTCTTCAAAGCTTTTTATTAATGGCGAAAGCATTTCGGATATTCCTTTTTCGTTGACTCGTTTCATTTTTAACCGAGCTTGTTCTTTAGCTCGATCGAATATTTTTTCCGGTTTCTGGGTTACCTCTGGCTTTAAATTGTTTGTTCAATCTGATTTTTTTTTTAATGCCTTTCGCCTGAAATTAATTACATTTTTTCTCTGTTTGGGAAAATGATTTATGGGTAAAGTTTTGTTTTTTGAAAGACTTTTTATTTTCAGGAAAAGTTGATATTCATGTCATTGTGAAATTGAATCTGTATATCAAGTCTCAATCTTTCTTCCTTTTCTCCTTCTTATTTCCAGAAATGTCAAATTTTTGTTTTCTGTAATTTGAATTCATTGATTGAATATTCTTGGAATGTCTTCATCACTTCAGGTCCATCTCATTGCCATCAATCTTACACGGATGATTTCTCTTCCTCCGTTCCTTACAAAAGAAGCGGCAGCGCAAGAAACCGTGCATTTGATGGATGTGGCTCTGCTAATCTCTCTGTTTTAAGGTATTAATTAAAATTACACCTATAAATGTATCGATTTTGTGTCTATGCAATGACAAATTTGGTCTCTTCCTTGATTATCTGACTTATCTATAGATTAAATCTTATCAACTTTCTGATATTCTCATGTATGGTGATTTGCTCTGTTCAGTTCCAGATGCAAGATCCCTTTTTTTGGATCAGCATTTCATGTATCATCCGGTGGACATGACCTTGGCCTCACAAAAGTTTCGGTTGCTGCTGATTATTCGGATTCGGTTCCTGATTCATCTTTCTACGGCTACCATCCTCTTGAAGAACTGAAGCCGAGCAAAAGAGTCCAGGAGACAAAACTCTCTGCTGCTGAAGTAGCAAGGACAACGGTCGAGGTTTGTAGCTCGGAAGCAATAAAATATCATTACTGTTTAAGTTTCATATGATCAAGAATAGTGTTGAACTTTGCTATATTGAGTTTTGAGTTCCTTGGTTTAATTTGTAGGCTAACGGCAGTGCTGTGCTGGTGTTTCCTGGAGCTATTCACTGTGAACCACATGATCAGAATTCATGGTCTGAGTTTAAGTACGTCATTGATGATTATGGAGGTTAGTCTTATGATCTTTATTGCTCGATATATTAGTATACATTCTTTCTCACCAGCTCTGTTTTCGTCGTGTTTTTTTTTTTTTCCTAAATCTAGATATCTTTTTCGACATTCCTGATGATGAGAACATCTTAGAAGATCCTGGAGCTAGTAATCCGGTGGTAAGTGTGTCTTTAATCAACTACAACGTCATGTACCTGTACATAGTTGAGAACTAATAATCGAAGTATTGATCACATACTTGTAGAAAGCCTATTTTGGAATGGATGTCCCTCGATACGAAAACGCAAGGCTCCATGAGGAATATAACATTTCGGAGATTGGTAATCTTGACCAAATCATTTTTGATGACCATTATTTCGAGGTACGTTGAAGAATGAAGCTGTTCTTAGTTTTCTTGCGAAACATGCCAGGTCTCTTGTCTTATTAACACTCTTTTCTTTGAGTAGATTATGGATTCTGAAGCTAGAGATATTCCGGTCGATTGGGGAATGCCTGACACCTCCAACGCCAACAGTGTTCATCCTATTTACTTTGCCAAACACCTCTCCAAGGTTATATATAAACACAGATCCTTACATACTGGTCCTGCATTGCATATTGACTATGTGGTTGAGTTGGTATCTCTTGAATGGAACCGTTCAGGCCATCAGCATGGACTATGACAGGAAAATGGACTATCCGTCGAATGGTGTATCGATACTCGGATGCCTTAGGCCCGCTTTCCTTGACGAGGAATCTTATATAAGAAGATTATTTACCTCTGAAGATAGAGATGACTATAGCTGGGAGACTCAAGGTCGCCTTTAAATTACTTAAAAGATTAATGTACCATTGTTTGACATTTTGTATCATCCCTCTGTTTGGATATTTCTCTTCAGGCAATGACAATCCAAGCACTAGTTCCAGGCGCGACGAGGACGATATGAGTTCAAGTCTATATAGATTAGAGATTGTGGGAATAGAGCTTCTCTCCCTCTATGGAGCTGAGGTAGGCTTTCCAAACAAATTGTCAAGTCATATGGATGAAGGCAAAAGTAGATATTAACATTTTCATACAAACTCTCAGTGTTTCATTTTTTATTCCAACGGTCTCACCGTGCGTTGATGTAGATTCTTTGACTATTTGCAGTCTTCTATAAGCTTGCAAGATTTCCAAGATGCTGAGCCAGACATCCTAGTGCACTCTACTTCTGCAATAATAGAGCGCTTCAACGACAGGGGGATTAACTCCAGCATTGCCCTTAAAGCTCTTTGCAAAAAGAAGGGTCTTCATGCAGAGGTATTGTATCTTATCTGGAATATGGCTAATCACTAGCGCTCTGTTTACTAACCTAATCTCATGCAGGAAGCTAACCTTATCAGTGTTGATAGTCTTGGTATGGATGTGAGAGTTTTCGCAGGCGCACAAGTCCAAACTCATCGTTTCCCTTTCAAAACCAGGGTGAGATAATTCTCAACAAAGATACAACTTTTTTCCGATAAGAAAGCAGAATCATAAAGGCATTGATATGCTTCTGCCTTTTCTCTCATCATTGTTTGTGACAGGCTACAACAGAAGTGGCAGCAGAGAAAAAGATCCACCAGCTACTGTTCCCTCGTTCACGCAGAAGGAAATTGAAGTCTCATGACGAGAGTATGAAAGATGCATATCGCTGAAAAACACATTTACTGATCAAAATCACCGCACCAAAAAAAGACAAGTAAACAGGGGAGGAGCTGTTTTGCCACTGGATCTTTCTGGTACTTACACGACTTCTTTGCTCTGACGTTTGTGTACATAACGATGAGCTTTCAAGTGACCTTACGAGAGATGCAGCTTCTTACATTTACTGTCGTAATTTATAGAAAACACCTAAGAATAAAAGAGAAGTTGATAATACATTCAAAGCAACTTCTCTAATGTGTCCAATGTTGTTCTCACATGGTAAATCATATTTTGTTTCCACAGTTTAAAGTAACATCAAATAAAGCCTTTTCTGGTTTACTCTTTACATTTACCAATTGTTATATATTACAAACTTTTCTCCACCGAAAGTTCCTTTCTTCTTGCTTGCTGGAAGCAATAAATCTAATGTCTCATAGCCAAAGGCACAGACAAAAAAAAAAAACTCAGGCTTTGGTTAGGGCTTCGTTGGAAGCACCTATAAGGCTGGCACTAAGCGGCTCACCATCTTTATCGTATGGCTTCCTCTGGTCAGCCTCCACGTCTACCACTTCTACCACTTCTACACTTCTTTGTTCTTCTTGATCTTTCTCCTTCCTGAGAAAAGATGAAAAAAGAATGAGGTGAAGAATGAATCTGTAGATGGATTGTTCTCTGTACTTGATGAAGCCATGAGTACTTAAAAGAAAGATAAGAGAAAAAGAGTGTACATTGAGTATATGACCAGTCCAATAGCTGTAGTAGCAAATGCCAAGTAGTAGAGCCAATCCACCTGGCATTTAAGACATTAACAAACAAAGGTTAGTTGATCTCAACCGCTGGTTTCTAAAGACATAGATGTAAAAGTTTCCATATAGAAATTGAGCTAAACCTTCTCGTGGTAAGCGAAAGTGCGGATCAAAACCGCCCACATGTCTGATGTGAGCAACGAGAGGGTGAACATTGCTGCACCACTGGTCTGAGAAGATTACATCTCAAAAGATTTTTATATGTTTCAGAGGTATTGGCAATAACTAGAGACACTCGCATGAAAACAGAGTGTTCTGTTTCATACCTTGAGTAACACTGCGAGTAATGAGTAGAAGAAAAACGCCCCTAGTGCAAGTCCAAGGTAAGGTAAAACCTGAAACCACAAAAGCAAAAGAATCTTTGAGAGTTTATACTCTGATAAATGGAAAAGTCTTTAGGGGTTTGCAGAGATTAAAAGAGAAAACTTACAGTCTCAGTTGACCAGTGAACAGCTTTGAGCTCATCACGTTCAAATATGCTTCTATGAACAAGTCAAGGAATTTAATTTAAGGTTAATCAAAACATGCAAAGTCTTAGCCTTTTTGTTTGAAGGATACATTTGAATGGCGCCAATAATTGCACCGAAAAGGCCCAAAAAGGACATGAGCTCAGTTCTGTCTGCATTGGTCACAAGGAACTCCTACAAAAACAGAGGAACAATCGTTAAAGTACCATTACATGTTTAAGAGTATGTTGTGAATCAAGACTTGCTTACCTCGCAGGTATTACTAACAGCATATAAGGTTGCTCCAGCTACAACAATCAAATCTCCTTTCACAGGATTACTTCCACCTGAAACATGAAGCCACCATCATGTGAGTGTTTACTTGTTGGCTTGTGATTAGTAAAGAATTCAGTTTCCATCATTACCAGCTCGATCCCCTGCGTGAACGTCAGAGAAGACTACCATGACAACACCAACAATACAGATAACCACACCACCGATCTTCATCAGTCTATATTTTGTTTTCAGAAAAACCCAAGTCAAGACCAAGACACAAGGAATCGCCCAGCAATCAAGTAGCATGATACTCGTCATCGATGTGTACTGATATGCCTTTGCTACTGTAAAACCAATGAAAAATGATTCAAAGTGTTACAATTCAAGACCAAAGGACAAAAGAAGAGAGTGTGTATATGTAAGAACACTCACTGAGAAAGTTTGCCTCCACATCAACTAGAGCAAGGAGGAAATAATGATACCATTTTGCCTACAACCATTTTTATGCATTGAAAGTGTTAGCAATAATTGCTACTTTGAACATAGACAACTTTGTTTTGGCAGTGTACTGCTTTTCAGTCTCATAAATACAAAGCTCATTAACTACAAGAAAAAATAATAATTTCAATACTGACTTTAATTGGTGATCTTCGATAGAGCATGATACCTCCATAGACGATTGCTAGTAACAGATAGCCAAGGAACGAATGTGATGTTGGAGCATTGATTCCTTAAAATTTAGAGATCAAAATTTGTAAGTCAATGACTGTATATATAAAAAAAAAAATGGCTTTAAAAGATTTGGTGAACCTTTTCTGACGATCTGGGACGCTGCGAAGCCATTACTAGTCAAGATAAGAGAGAGGATCTGTCCCAATACAAGTCCAATCAGAGTCTTCTTTTTCTTGATCATCTCAATGAAGTTGAAACACACCATTCTTGTTTTCTTCTTTCAACCAAACAAACCCAAGCTGCAGCTGCAGAGGAAGCTGAGATTTCTCAGGTAAGGAGAAATGTAGAGAGATAATACAATGGAACATATTCAGAGAAGAGAGTTTTAATCTACAGACATGGAGTATGTCGTCGTCTCTAGGAATCTTTGACTGTTTTCAAAATATCTTGAAGTTTACAATAACAAAGCTTACAAAATCCTTTTTAGTATATATTAATTCAGCACGAGATTTTCTGGTAGAAAAACGGACCACGACAAAGTTCATTATTTTTCATTTTTGTTTTTATATACCAATTTGATGGTTTGATATTGTCGAGAGATGTGTACATTTGAGCACATTTGTTTTATATTGGGTTTGGAAATTAGTTAATGTGATGGTTCAACGAGGGACAGAGAGGCACACCTTTCAGATTGTGATAATTCAAATGAGTTGCATCATTGCTTGCATGTCATGTATGTGACTGTTATGATATTTTATAGATGACTCCTTTTTAAAGATGATTCCTACTAATAGTAATATTATAGTAGGTCTTTAAAATTGCACATATGTTATGTGTGTTACAATGGTCTTGTTTTTTTAGCTTGAAAGGTTTGTTGTTTCAGGCAAGGCGTATGATGCTGCTCTCGAACCCGTTGTTGCCTACAAGGCTGTCTCGAAGTGATTCACTATCCTTCTCATCGACCAGCTTCCTCTGTTCCCCCTCATCTTTCTCCTTCCTGAGAAATAGTAAAAAAAAAAAGGAAAACCAACTGATAACCTCACCACAATGATTGCAGAACAGATACTGTAGATAAAGACAGATAAAGGAAAAAGAGAGTACATGGAGTATATGATCAGTCCAATAGCTGTTGTAGCAAATGCCAAGTAGTAGAGCCAATCCACCTGACATTAACGTACATATACATACATGACTACTTGATAATCTCAACCGCTGGCTTCTGATGTTTGATATACAAAGAGAGCTAACAAACCTTCTCGTGGTATGCGAAAATGCGGATCAAAACAGCCCACATGTCTGATGTGAGCAACGAGAGGGTGAACATTGCTGAACCACTGGTCTGCGAAGACCATATTTTGGAAACATGTTATACGTTTTGAGTCTTTTAGAGGCATGGCAATAAAGAGAGAGTGAAGGAGGTGTTTGTATGGTTTTACGTGTGGCTCATACCTTGAGTAAGACTGTGAGTAACGAGTAGAAGAGAAACCACGCGATTGCTATTCCAAGGTAACGCAAACCCTGTAACACCAGAAATTGGAGAAACTTTAAATTTTGCACTGAGATTGAAAGGGACAAAATATGGATATCGCTAGTGTAGCAAGGAAACTTACAACCCCACTTGACCAGTCAATAGATTTGAGCACACCTCTTTCAAATATGCTTCTATGGACAAGTCAAGGAATATCATATCCTCTTCATAGCATTTGAGTTTAACAAAATATAAAAAGTCTTAGCGTTTTTGTTTGAAGGATACACCTGAATGGCACCAATAATTGCACCGAAAAGGCCAACAAAGGCCATGAGCTCAATTCTGTCTGCATTCGTCACAAGGAACTCCT
The DNA here is from genome assembly GCA_902728155.2 of Microthlaspi erraticum. Lineage (NCBI taxonomy): Eukaryota > Viridiplantae > Streptophyta > Magnoliopsida > Brassicales > Brassicaceae > Microthlaspi > Microthlaspi erraticum. The sequence goes on along the minus strand of CACVBM020000244.1, from coordinate 145,053 downwards.
ACAAAAACAGAGGAACAATGAGACTTACAAATGCTATCTCACGTTACTGTCTTCCGAGTATGTCAGTTAGAGAATTTCTTACCTGGCTGACATTACAGACAGCATACAATGTTGCTCCAACTATAACAAGCAAATCTCCTTTCACAGGATTGCTTCCTCCTGAAAAAAATGATGCCGCCACGATCATAAGTGTTGCTTAAATCCAATGAAATGATCATTTTACACCATGTATATATACCAGCTCGATCCCCTGCATGGACGTCAGAGAAGACTACCATGACAGCACCAACAGTACATATAACAACACCAGCGATCTTCATCAGTTTGTATCTTGTTTTCAGGAAAACCCAAGTCAAGAACAAAACGCAAGGGATCGCCCAGCAATCCAGTAGCATGATGCTCGTCATCGATGTGTTCTGATATGCCTTGGCCACTGTAAAACGAACGGAAAATGATTCACAATCTCATGAAACTCAAGCACAAAGTAGGAACATAACAAATTTAGTTTCACTGTTGCATCAGCTGGTGAAGCTCAGGTAACATGAAGGTAAAGTAACACCACCACACCATCACTTATTTAAAGCATAGAAGTGTGATAAATGTTGTAAGAAACCCAAAAAGAAGAGTCTCTTTTAGTTAGAACACTCACTGAGAAAATTCCCTTCCACATCAACTAGAGCAAGGAGGAAATAGTAGTACCACTTTCCCTACACAAAAAGTTTGAAACTTTGAACTGTGACATGTTTGCTAGCTTGAAACTCAATAGTGCAATCTTTTATACAAAGAGGAAGTATTAACAAAGAGTGAAACCAATGTTTCCAAGAGAAGAGACCTTAATCGTGGGTCTTCGATACAGCATAACACCTCCATAGACGACTCCCAGTAACAAATAACCCAGAAACGTCTGTGCTGTTGGAGCACTAATCCCTAAGAAAGATTTCAAATTTTGTAAGGCATGAATGTAAACAAGCACTAACATTCAGGAATATTGGGCAATGCCAATCTGTTGGGACCTCAAAAAGAAGAAAAAGAAGTGAGGACATGGGCTGAGGAACCTTTTCTGGCGAACTCAGAGGATGTAAAGCTAACAGAAGTAGAAAGAAGCGAGAGGATCTGTCCCAATCCAAGTCCAATCAGAGTCTTCCTCGTATTGATCATCTCACTCAAACTGAAACTGAAACACGCCATTACAGATTTCTTCTTTCAATCAGAGAAACAAACTCAAGCTGCAGTGGAAGCCAGTGAGGAATGTATAGAGAAGAGTGTCAAGGCGAGTCTTTTATTACTTCTTCTACATACCTACCACATGGAGAGTGTCGTCTCTGCTATTCGTTAACATTTTTAATGCTTAATTAATTATAATAAAACATGATTTTGGTCTGCAACCAGAAGATCAATTTTTTATGTCTTCCTTCGTGTTAACATTTACTGTATACTTCTTAGTGTAATGAGCATAAAGCATTGAAAATCACGCACATGATTTTGCTTTGCCCTGGAAAGATAAACTTTTATATCTCACAACCAATGAGACAATGACAATTAGATAACAACAAAAGAAAATCAGGCATTGGTTAGGGTTCCGGTGGAAGCACCTATGAGGCTGACTCCAAGTGCTTCACCATCCTCCTCATCGATTAGCTTCCTCTGCACATCATCTCTTTGTTCCTCCTCATCTTTCTCCTTCCTGAGAAACAGTAATAAAAAAAGGAAAACCAACTGATCACCACCATGGATTGCAGGACCGATTTTGGAATTAAAGAAAGACAAGGGAAAAGAGTGTACATTGAGTATATGAATAGTCCAGTAGCTGTAGTAGCAAATGCCAAATAATAGAGCCAATCCACCTGACATTAACAAGACAAGGCCAGTTGATCTCATCCACTGGTTTCTAAAGACAGAGATGTGAAAGTTTTTTGATGTTTTGATAAGAAAGAGCTAACCTTCTCGTGGTAAGCGAAAATGCGGATCAAAACAGCCCACATGTCTGATGTGAGTAACGAGAGGGTGAACATCGTTGCACCACTGGTCTGAGAAGATCACATCTCAAATATGTTATGGGTTTCAGAGGCAAAAACAGATTGATCATATCATGTTTTGAGTTTTGTATCATACCTTGAGTAAAACCGGGAGTAATGAGTAGAAGAGAAACATCGTGACTGTCACTCTAAGAAAAGGATAAACCTGAAACCGCGAAAGTGTACAAACCACATACAAAACATGAGTATTTGGTTTGCAGAGATTGAAAGGGAATTAAAGAAAGTGAAAGAGAGAGATAGCAAGAAGAAACTTACAACGTCAGGTGACCATTGAATAGCTTTGAGCTCATCACGTTCAAGTATGCCTCTATAAACAACAAGTCAAGGAACTTCCTGGACAATGTGCATATAAAGTTCAAGAAACACACACAAAAAGGATACATTTGAACGGCACTAACAATGGAGCCGAAAAATCCCAAAAAGGTCATCAGCTCAACTGTGTTTGCATTCTTCACAAGGAACTCCTACAACAAAGAAACACGGAGACTCAATTCCAACACTTTTGTTATTATACTTTTTGCAGAGAGTTTCTTACCTCAGTTGTATTACTGACAGCATATAAAGTTGCTCCAGCTATAACAAGAAAGTCTCCTTTCACAGGATTACTTCCTCCTGACAGAAAAAAAAAAGTTACCATCACAAAACGCTTTAAGTACTTTACTGATCAGTTTCCACTTTCCAGCATTACCTGCTCGATCCCCTGCATGGACGTCAGAGAAGACTACCATGACAACGCCAACAATACAGATAACCACACCACCGATCTTCATCAGTCTATATTTTGTGTGAAGGAAAGCCCAAGTCAAGAGCAAAACGCAAGGGATCGCCCAGCAGTCAAGTAGCATCACACTCGTTATCGATGTGTACTGATATGCCTTCACCACTGATAAAACCAATGGACTTTGATTCAAAATCTCACCAATAGTGCAGGAAAGTAAAGTGGAACATATTACTTTTACTACAGCAGCGACCAGAAAGTGATGCAAGTATTTTACATTTTTTAGCTCCAAAATGGAACTAGACTTTCACAATAACTCTAGGATCAGTGTTCAACGACAAAAGAAGAGTGCGTTATTAATAAGAACACTCACCGAGAAAGTTCCCCTCCACATCAACTAGAGCAAGGAGGAAATAGTGATACCACTTTGCCTACAATTGAAGATGTTACCAATATTAGGCTTTTGAAACTCAATAGTGTCAATCTTGAAAGCAAACCAATGTTTCCAAGCTGAGAAATTTCAACACTGACCTTAATTGTGGGTCTTTGATACAGCATGATACCTCCATAGACTATTGCCAATAACGTATAACTGAGGAACGATTGTGTTGTTGGAGCATTAATTCCTATAAAAATATTTTCAAAAATTTCAAGAATTTATAAAGGCATTCACTTTATCAAAACTCCCTAAACTAATCTTCTTCTAATTAGTAATTACATAAACAGAGCACGAATCTGCTGGATTAATGGTAACCAAATCTTTTTTTTTTTTAAAAGGAAGAAGCTTTGACCTTTTCTGGCGAGCTCAGAAGATGTGAAGGCATTACAAGTACAGAGAAGCGAGATGATTTGTCCTAAGCCAAGTCCAATCAAAGTCTTCTTCGTCTTAATCTCCTTGAAATTGAAACCCATTGCTCTCTTCTTTCCTTCGATTTGTGGAGAAGAAACGAGAATTTAAGATCAGCCTGGAAAGACAAGGAAAATGAAATTCCAGCTGAAGGAGAAGCTGAGATTCTCCGGTGACAAATCATGGTGAATCTGTAGAGATCGGAGAGGAGTGGTGTATCATTGCTGTAAACCGTTGACATAGCTTAGTTTAATCAATCAAAGTATAAAATTGTTTTTGTTCCTTTTTGTATTTAGTTTAAAAGAGCCCTACATGGGCCTAATAAGAGGGTCCAATTACAAATTGGGAATGATGGATTCGTCGTGTCCGTACAAAAACATCACCGGCCTTCTCCGCCGTCGAAACTCGGCCGTGTGTCTCCGAGTTAGGTCAATCTTTTTCTTTTGTTTATGAGATGATGCCAGGAAAGATTAATTTTTTATTTAAAACAAAAATCTTTTATAGTTCACAACCAATGAGTCAATGACATAAACAAGAACAAAAGGAAAGTCAGGCTTTGGAGGGTTCGAAGTCACCTATGAAGCTGAAAGTGTTTCACCATCCTCCTCATGGAGCAGCTTCCTCTGCACGTCATCTCTTTGTTCCTCCTCATCTTTCTCCTTCCTGAGAAATATTCAAAAAAAAAAAAAGGAAAACCAACTGGTCACCACCATTGCAGAACATATTTTGGAGTTAAAAGAAAGATAAGGGAAAAGAGAGTGTACATTGAATATATGATCAGTCCAATAGCTGTAGTAGCAAAAGCCAAGTAGTAGAGCCAATCCACCTGATATTAACATGCATACATACATGACAACTTGATAATCTCAACAGCTGGCTTCTGATGTTTGATATACAAAGAGAGCTAACAAACCTTCTCGTGGTAAGCGAAAATGCGGATCAAAACAGCCCACATGTCTGATGTGAGTAACGAGAGGGTGAACATTGCTGCGCCATTGGTCTGAGAATTACATTAACTCAAGATATGTTATATGTTTCAGAGGTCATGGCATGAAAAGTTTTGATCATGTTACCTTGAGTAAAACCGGGAGTAATGCGTAGTAGAGGAACATCGTGACTGCCACTCTAACAAAAGGAATAACCTGAAACCGGCGATTAAAAGTAGTTGGTTTGCAGAGATTATAAGGGAAAGGGTAAGAGAGAAAGTGAAAGAGAGATAGCAAGAAGAAACTTACAACATCAGCTGACCAGTGAATAGCTTTAAGCTCACCACGTTCAAGTATGCCTCTATAGACAACAAAGTCAAGGAACTTCCTGGACAATGTGCATATAAAGTCTAAGAAACAAACACACACATACAAAAAGGATACATCTGAATGGCACAAATAACGGCGCCGAAAAATCCTAAAAATGTCATCAGCTCCACTGTGTTTGCGTTCTTCACAAGGAACTCCTACAACAAAGAAACAAGGAGAGTCAAATCCAACACTTGTGGTTGGTTATGAAGCATTTTGCAGAGACTATCTTACCTCGGTTGTATTACTGACGGCATATAAGGTTGCTCCAGCTATCACAAGCAAATCTCCTTTCACAAGATTACTTCCTCCTGACAAAAAAAAAAGCTACCATCATTAGACTTGCTTAAACCGAGTTTCTTTGAGGCTATGTGAGTGTTTTACTTGCAGATGAAACGGATCAGTTTCCAGCATTACCTGCTTGACTTCCTGCGTGAACGTCAGAGAAGACTACCATGACGACACCAACAATACAGATAACCACACCACTAATCTTCATCAGTCGGTATTTTGTGTGCAGGAACGCCCAAGTCAACACCAAAACGCAAGGGATAGACCAGCAGTCCAGTAGCATCACACTCGTTATTGATGTGTACTGAAACGCCTTCACCACTGTAAAACCAATGGAGTCTTGTTACATAATCTCACCACAGTGCATGAATGTGTTATTGATGTGTACTGAAACGCCTTCACCACTGTAAAACCAATGGAGTCTTGTTACATAATCTCACCACAGTGCATGAATGTAAAAGTGGAATTACTTTTACTACAGCAGCAACCAAAATGTGATGTAAGTATTTACATTTCTAAGCTCCAAAATCGAATTAGATTGTCACAATAACCGCAGGAAAGATCAGTGTGCAAGCCAAAGACTTGAACAAAAGAAGAGTGTGTGTGTATATAAGAACACTCACTGAGAAAGCTTGCCTCCACATCAACTAAAGCAAGGAGGAAATAGTGATGCCACTTTGCCTACGAACATGTTAGCAATACTTGCTAGTTAGAATATTAGGCTTTTGACACTCAATACTGAAAATCTTGAATACACTCTCCAAATTAGCAAAGAAAAACAGAGGGAAACCAATGTTTTCAAGATGAGAAGTATCATTATACTGACCTTGATTGTGGGTCTTTGATACAACATGATACCTCCATAGACTATTGCCAGTAACATGTAAGTGAGGAGTAATTGTGTTGTTGGAGCATTAATTCCTATAAAAAAAAAAAGATTTTAGATTTTCAAGAATTTGTAAAGGAAATAACTTAATCAAAATCCCTAAACTAATCTTAATCTAATTACAGAAACAGATCAAGAATATGCTGGGTTAATGGCAAAAGTGTAAACCCAAAAGAGAAGAAGCTTTAACCTTTTCTTGCGAGCTCAGACGATGTAAACGAAGCACAGGTACCTAGAAGTGAAATGATCTGTCCTAATCCAAGTCCAATCAAAGTCTTCTTTGTCTTAATCTCCTTGAAATTAAAACCCATTACCATTGCTCTCTTCTTTCCTTCGATTTGTGGAGAAATAAACGAGAACTAATTATGATCAGAAAGAAAATGAAATTCCAGCTTGTGAAGTAGCTGAGATTCTCCGGTGACAAATCATGGTGAATCTATGGAGAACAGAGAGGAGTGTGTTAGGGCTGTCTAGCTACCGTTGACATTTTAAAGCTTAGTTTAGTGAAGGATTAATTGTTTTGCTCCTTTTTGTATTTATTATAGATAAAATCTTTCTTTCTTTTTTACCATATCACCGAAAAAATTTCGTTTATCAATTGAAATATGGATTTTTTGTTTTTAAAATAGCTGATCAAAACAAATTAATAGTATGAAACAGATTTTAATAGTATGAAAAGAAAGAAAAAAAATTCTTGAGACATAAACGTGAAACACGTGAAGAATAATACAAATAAAAATAAACACAAACGTGAAGCAACGGATGGGGTAAACATTCGTGGGGCTATATTAGGCATTTGTGGCTGACCGCCGGTGAACACAAACGTGAAGCAACGAATAGTCATCACCAAATCCCCATATATTTTATGGGTCGGGTTTTTCTTTATGAAATCGGGCTTTGATTTTTGGTTTAAGAATAATTCGGTCAGTTTACATTTGGTTTTTAAACAATAACCGAAAGTTTTGAAATCAGTGTGGGATTAGATAGAGAACTATTTACTGGTGTGGGAATCGATAAAGAACTATTTACTAGTGTAAAAATCGACTGAGAACTATTAAACGATGTGGAATTAGACCGATGTTCAAACTTCATGAGGATTTGGTGATAAATGATAGTTTTAAGGGGGAAATAGCTCGTCAACCCCCTCTTTTGAGTATTATTGTTTTTCTCCCCAACCTAACCTTCCCCTTTTGAATATTCCATTCATGAACTTCAGTTTCATGATTCTTCTTAAAAGGGGTCACTATGACAATGTCATCAGATTGACCAATCCTTATTTTCTCAGTATTAACAGAATTTCAATGATTGTAAACATTGTTGTAATCCGAGTGAACCGATGAAATAATATGACAATGTAAGTTTATTGATAAAAGAAACAGAAAATAGGAAGATTAATTTATGTAAATAGCTATATTCTATGCACAAATATATCCTTTCCAACTTTTTACATTTCGAAATTTATACGGTTCTTGTTCAATAAGAAAAACAAAACATTATACGGTTGTAGTTTTGGACTACTTTTTAAATTATAATGTAACTAGAATGTTTTCAACATTTAATCTTTCTTTTTCTGGTCAAAAGACCTTTTATCTTTTAAAAATGTTACTGTATATGACATTGAGAAACACTTTTATCATTTTCTTCATAGAAACTGATACAAACTGTAAATGTTTCTTCGGACCAAAGGTCGAACAAAGCCGACGAAACCGACCAGTTTAGGTCAAATACGTAAACAACGCGCAAAAATAAAGAAAAAAAATCATAATTGTAGAATGTTAATCCAGAAGAAAAAACACTTGACCATCGAATGATGTTGACAGAAAGCAAAGCTACATAACATATCAAAAAAGAGATTTTAATAAATATCTTCTCCTGTCTGAAGATTTTCCTTAAGCGCGTTTGCTTCTCTGTCTCCTCCTTTATATCTCTCTGTCCTTGCTCAATGCTTTTCTGTCCAACAAATTCAATTCCTCACGTCTGTTTCCCTCTTATCTTTAAACCAACAAAACAGAAGATCCGATACATACTTATACACTCCTTATACGATATTCTCGCAAAGAGATAGACTTTACAGGTATATTCTCCTCACCTCTTTATTTATTATAATCTCTAAATTTGGGGGTTTTTTTTGTTAATTATGTTTTGGAGATAAAAGTTCTATTCTTGATCGTTCCTCTCTGTCTCTCTTTGCTTTTGACACCTTCTCTTAGCTGTTTTCTCTTTTATCTTCTCTCTCTCTTTTGCTCTTTTAGGGGTTTCTAGTTGTTTTGAGCTCTTTGGGTTTCTCATTTTTCTCTCCAGGAGCTCGATCCCTTTTCGTCTCTTCCTTCTCATTTTGCCAAAATTTCTTAAATTGATTCGATCCGTCTCTCTGGTTTCCTCCGTTGATTGCTTGTAAATCGCGTTGTTGGGTATGTATCCGATGGATTCTGATTATCCTCGCCGTGGTCTGGCGGTAAGATTTATAATTATATCCAAAAGCTTTGATTTTTATTTCGAATCTGCTCTAGTTGGGTGTTTTTGGAGTTTGGGAACTTACGTTTAAGCGCTCGTGGGTTTGTGTAAAGGTCTTTAACTTTAGCGTGAATCTCGAATCAAGGCGCGTATTTAGAATCTCGATATTATCAGAATTCGTTGATACGAGTGAAATAACAATACTTAAAATCACCAAAATGTTTCTGTTGATTTGAATTTTGAAGAAAAACCTCTACTTTGGCTCTGTATTGATTGGTGGATAATGAATAAGGTTTCTGTCAAAATCTCATTTGCAGGCGAACGATCGCTCACCATACTTTGTTCGGCTGGATAAACCGAGAGCTGTAGACGATCTTTACATAGGCAAGAGAGAAAAGATGCGTAGGTGGTTGTGCTGTGCTTGCCACGTCGAAGAACCTTACCATTCTTCTGAAAACGAACACTTGAGAAGCCCCAAACACCACAATGATTACGGTACTGCTCTTTCTTTCAAACCACTTGTGATTCCTTTTTGAGATTTTGGTGCCAATATGTTGATTGTTCTTGCTAGTGAGCAGATCTTGTTAGGAAGGATATTCATCTTTTTGTGTTTTTTTTTTGGTATTGAAGGGTACAATAAAAAAGCACCGGTTGCTTTGAAGCCTGAGGCTTTAAAGGAGCCTCCATCTATTGATGTGCCTGCATTGTCATTGGATGAGCTGAAAGAAAAGACTGATAATTTTGGATCAAAGGCATTGATCGGTGAAGGATCATACGGAAGAGCCTACTATGCCACCTTGAAAGATGGGAAGGCTGTGGCGGTCAAGAAGCTTGATAACGCAGCTGAGCCTGAATCAAATATCGAGTTCTTGACTCAGGTCTCGAGGGTTTCGAAGCTGAAGCATGATAACTTTGTTCAGCTGTGCGGTTACTGCGTTGAAGGGAGTTTCCGTATTCTTGCTTATGAGTTCGCCACGATGGGATCTTTACATGACATCTTGCACGGGAGGAAAGGAGTGCAAGGAGCACAACCAGGTCCAACGCTTGATTGGATCCAACGGGTGAGGATCGCGGTTGATGCAGCGAGAGGACTCGAGTATTTGCATGAGAAAGTTCAGCCTGCGGTTATACACAGGGATATTCGATCTAGCAATGTGCTTCTCTTTGAAGACTTCAAGGCCAAGATTGCTGATTTTAATCTGTCGAATCAGTCTCCTGATATGGCTGCTCGTCTTCATTCTACAAGAGTTTTGGGAACCTTTGGTTACCATGCACCAGAGTAATGAATGCTTCTGAAACCACAAATTCAACACACTGTTCTTGAGGAAGTTGAAAGATTGTAACTTTTACATGTTTTGGTGTTGCAGGTATGCGATGACTGGTCAACTGACACAGAAGAGTGATGTTTATAGTTTCGGTGTAGTGCTTTTGGAGCTCTTGACTGGTAGAAAACCTGTTGATCATACAATGCCTCGTGGCCAACAAAGTCTTGTCACTTGGGTAAGCGTTCAAAGCCTTTTTTTGAATTTCTGTAGATAATCTTTGCTATTGTTATTGGCATAAAATTTCTCTGCTATATATATATAACTTCAGGCGACTCCAAGGTTGAGTGAAGACAAAGTGAAGCAATGTGTTGATCCAAAACTCAAAGGAGAATATCCTCCTAAAGCAGTTGCAAAGGTAGAAAAAAAAGCTTCATTTTGTTTACGGTTTCATCAATCTCTAACCTGTGAAACCACTTTTGAAGCTAATCAGGAAATGATTTTTTTTCTCCTTCTTCTTGTGTTTTCAGCTCGCGGCAGTAGCAGCGTTGTGTGTGCAATACGAATCAGAGTTTAGGCCGAACATGAGCATTGTGGTAAAAGCTCTACAACCATTATTGAGGTCATCAACACCAGCACCTGTTCCATCCCTGGATATTTGATTCTTCTGTGTAATGATTAATGCTGTTTCATGTGTTTGCCATATTATTTATATAAATGTGTTCTTAAAGAGAGTGTTTTCGTCGGGGCGTTTTTTCAGTTTGGATGTTATATGTTTGTTCAAGCTGATGACTATGAGTAGTGATTTGGTTCGTCTTTTTAAATGTTTGGTGGAGTTTAATTTATATCTGGTTTGATTTTATCTTTCTTCTTTTATAAAATGTCATTCGGTAACAGAATACTAATTATAAGTTTTTAGATACAAAATTAAGAAGAAAATACAGGTCTCACAATGGCAGTTACTGATTCATCAAATCCACTGACTGAAAAAATATGCTTTGATATATATGCGTGTATAACAAGAGAAAAAAAGAGCAAAAAAGTGACTTGATATTTTGCAAGAACCAAAGAATACAATATTTATTATATATCCAAAATACATATCTCACTCTATCTTAAAACAATACAGCTCCTTTAGACATGAGATGTTCTTCAACGAACTTACACCGACTCTTAAGAGAAGTAGGAGTTGGTCTCGTCAAAGTTTGCTTCACTGTATCCTGCTAGCATGCGAATGGAAAACCCCCAATTTCTCGGCCAAAAGAATTCTTCGGATCAAAAATCCTGCAGTGACAAGTGCGAATTTCAGATATTACTGGAGTAGTTCACATAATTCTGCAACCTAGATTGTTTCTAGATGTTGCTTTGATAAGAATCTATCTAGAAGATGGATGATTTATGGGAGCTTGAAATGTAATATGATGAAGTTGGGAGAGGATTTGTGACCTACTTTTAAGAAACTTATCATCTGGGAAGAAGCGGCGTTCTGTCGTCTGATTCACCACGGTGAGTAGCCTGAACAGACACACAGAGACAAAGAGAGAATACAAATATTAATCGACTTAATAGTTGGGACAAGTACAAGAACTGGCTTCACAAATTTGTTCTTTACCTCTGCATTGGCTCCTGCGGCCATGTTGATGAACGAGTCATTAGCCCTGAAGGAAACAACAGAGAAGGGAAACAAGTTAAATGGTGTAAAAACTACACATGTATCTATTAGATGACTTTCCGCTTGTTAAAAATGTCTGAACAAGATTTGATAAACAGAGTAATTGGTAAAGGAGTATGTATATTGACACTAACCTGTGAGTATCTTTTGCACTGCCTAATTCTACATTCCCGTTCTGTTGTGGCTCGTCTTTCACTTTGGCAAGTGGTGAAAAGAACTAAAGCATAAATGAGACATAAATCAATTCGACAGAAAATATTTTGTGTTAGAGTTAAACTGATTCACCAAGGAAACGGTTCGTATGGGTTTACCTGGTGCATTGAAATGAAAACGATAGAAATTCCAAGAAGAAAGTTCATGGTTATAACATGTCCAAAGAGTGCTGCAGATGCTATGCCGGTGAATATTGTTGCAACTGTGGATGAATATTTCTTCAAGATTGTATCTGAAAAGCATCAAAGATATGTTAGAACAATCTTCGCTCTAAGAACATATACCCTTGAGTATTAATAACAAAATCCACAATCTCCAGATTAATAGTCTAACAAAGCTTTTTCTCAGTATTACCTGCATATTTGAAGAAAAAGGAGGATAGAATCCCTTGTGCTGCGTTGTTCAGGATCAGAAACATGGTAGCCCTAGAGTGTCCTTGTAGGATGTCAAAGCTGCCAGGACCTGTCAATACCATCATAAATTTCTCAGCAATGCATCGTAAGAGTTTTCAGGATCATCTAACAAGATTAAAGAGGTTATTATGGTGCTTAAGAAGTATTATTTTCTTCCATGCCACTTTTAAAATAAAATGCACATACCTTTATATATAACAGTTCCTAGTATCCCAAGAAAGTTGAATATCGCACCATAGCCATAGAGAAATAAATTCTGCAACAGAGAAAAAATGTCCACTCAAACAACAAATACGAAAAAAGGACAGAAGAAGAAGAAGAAGACAACACAATCACTAGAACCAATCACCAGAAGCTTCCATGTTACTACAAGCATGTCATTGCTTGATGCAAGATGAAAAAAAAAATGCATCAGGAGTTCAGGACTATCTAACCTGAAGATAAATGCTTGTGTCATACTGACTCTTCAGAGCATACTCATTGAAGACAGATGCCATCGACGGGACAGTAACCTGCATGTGAATTTTCAGATTAGCCTCTAGCATGAATTACAGCTTTCCATAATGAATCAACAGGGAAACATGAGAAAGTCAGATAAAGGGCATGGAATCACTTCCATACCTTCAAGATGAGCAAATATAAGTACAGGAGGAAGAAACTTACAAAGATAACAGTACAGACGTATGCACCCGTAGCAAGAGGAATTCCAATGGCAGTAGCACCTTCAGGAAGAGAACGCAGTTGATTTACACTAATCCCTATCAGCAACAGAGCAAGTGCCTCCCACTATACCAAAATTAAAAATAAGCAGGATTGAGCAATGTATGAAAACATAAAAGTCTAAATGAGAATAAGGGGTAATGAAGGTTACAAACAAACTTTCACTATAATATTGTCTGATACTGAGAACCGGTCAAACACATGCAATCAACAAGAATAAATGAACCTGACCTGAATGATGGAAAACCGCCGCTTCATTACCATCTTTAATAGAACAGCAATGACCAGAACCTTTAGATTACTAAGCATCTTCACAGTAGCGGGATTGAAATATAGCTGGCACAGCAGAAACTTTCATTATTGTGTGAAATTAAAATACAGGAAAGAACGAAAGATACAACCAAGATAGTAAGAGCGTGAAAGTACTGGTAAATAAACCAACTGAAACAATGTACAATGGCCGACTCAAATATTCCTAAAAGGCAACTTGATATATAATGCAATGACCAGTAGGTCTCAAGGCAGAAAAGAAAGGTATATAGCCCTCCTTAGAAGCTTTTAAATCAGTCATTTGTTTAGGGTGCACTTAAGTAGTGTCTGCTGGAAAGTCATACAATGCAGGATCAACAAAATTGGATTAAAAGAACACCACAGGACATGCTATTGCCACAAAGCCAAAACATCTGACAGTAGACCTCACTAGTTTCAGCAGCTTAATTAGACTTAAGGATGCAAAAAAAAAAAAAAAAAAAAAAAAAAGAAAAGTGGATGTACCTGCATTGTGAACTTCAGATAGTTGTTAATTGCATATAACAGGGCTGGAACAGCGAGAAGCACATTATTTCGAGCTGCCTGAAAAAATAGACTCATGTCAATGACTCAGTACGATCTGCATTATAAGTAGTCAAGCAATTAAACTTAGTTTGAAGATATGAGTATATCTACTGGTCAGTAACATCCACATTTCAAAAATCCACAAAAAAATCCAATCATCAACAGAAAAAAAGAAGGTGATACGTAGAGAAGATATGTGTGTATGACATATGCCAAGCTATCAAGCAATGGAATGTAAGAAGCTAGTTTCAGATCTGATATTATGCCGTACCACAGAAAACTTCTCAATAGATTGGACTCACCTGGACAAATGTGGAAACAGATAAAAGAGGCTTCTCTCCAACTTTTTGGTGCCTGGCCTACAATTTCAACACAAAAGCTTAAGTATAAATGGACCTTCCACAGAAAGGCGAGAGGGTAATCATCTGGAAAATCGTCTTTATGCACCGCACAGAATGGGATATGTTTCACATTGGCATTACCAGTTAATCAACATCAGAACTTCTAACCGATAAGATCGGAAGAGCAAAGTTATAAATAAACTACCAGAAACCAGCCAAAGTTTCAGGAACTTCTAGTACTATTCATGTCCTAACGCAGGAGAAACGTCTAGCAACTAGTCCTAGATACTAGAGTGTAAATTTCCATGTACTGCTAAGAGAATCGAGATTCTAAAGTCAATTCAGAAACATACCTGAATTAAAAGCATCACAATTGCAAAAATAACTTTCGCAATTTCTGTCAAGAAGTTGACGCTAATAGGACTGAAGTTGAACTTCCCATCCACCTTGGACATGTACACCAAGACAGGCTGAAAAAGGAAAAGTATGTAACTTTTTAAGTGTTAAAAACTTAAAACTTAAAACACTGAAATATGGTTGTCATGGCAGCCATGAAATGAGGCTCTAATCTAAGCGAGATTGTTTACCTGTAGACCAACAAGCATGCAATCACCAACTACCAAAAGGACATTGAGAACCTTTTGCTTTGAGGATACCCTAATCTTATGGTCGTCATAAGCCCTCGAAATAGCTTTGCTACTGGGAGAGACCAGCTTTGAACGACATACACTGCACTCAGCCCCATTCATCATTTGTCTTCCTCAATTTGACAATTTACAGATTGAGCCAACCTGATAAACAAAAAAAAACAGAAATTAAGAAGAAGAAGAAGAGAATTCGAGCTAATGATCATAAGAATATGTCAACTTTTAAGTGGAATTTGAGGAAAAAGGTTATCAATCAACGGCATTTGAGATAAGTGACAGATTCAAACAAAGATTTCTCGAAACACCAAGTGTAAACCCACGATCAGATCTCAATAGCTCTATAAGAGTCACAATTCAATAAGAGCAATGAGCGCAGATAGATCTCAAAACCCAAACTTGGATCTAACTTCTAAGCCGCCATCAGAATACTTGTCGGTTCATTGCAAAAACAATCAAATTCGTGAGAAGATGGATCAAACTAACCTCAATTGACCTAACAATCAGCTTAACAGAGCATTCTCTTCAAGCCACGGGGCGTATTATCTTCTCACACAGATCCAGAGCTCGACTTGCAGAGGGAATCACTATTCTTCTCCTCTCTTCTCCTCTTCCTCGCTCTGAATTGCAGGAATTGAACAAGATCTAAAACTTTCCTGAGAGCTCTTTTAAGTACCGGGAAAAGGAAAAAGATTCGAAGAATATGCAGAGAGGGAGAGATTGAATCAATCGGTCGTTGTTTGTTCCTTATTCGCAAGTGCTCTCTTATTTGTTTGGTGCACGACCTTTTTGCTTTGATCTCACAACAACGTTTTCTTTTCGTTTCTTAAATTTTAATTATTTTTATTGTCGAATATTTAAATGAGAGATTAGCCAACATCCTTTATTAATTCACAGTAGTTTATGGGGGAAAATAACAGTAATTTCACAGCTCTTTAAGAATGTGCCTAATTTTTGGGATACACAGAATGTATTTGACAATGTGCCTAACTATTCTTTCCCTTGAGTTTTTTTCAAAAAATAAACGATTTCCTTCTAGGTGAAAACCAAAACTGAAAGAAATCTTTAGTGACAATGCTTAGTTTGGTTGATTATAAATGAAACAAAATTCTTAGATATTCTTACAAAATGTTGAGAGTAACAATATTGGTTACTAATAGTCTAATTAGACATGAATAGTGGGCCCTAATGTTCAAACTATTTGAATTTTTAGTAAATGTGTATATGTTTAATAACGAATTTTACCTTTACAGTTGAAATAAACAATTTTAGCCAAATTAAAATGATATTATTTCTAAAGCAATAAAATTTCTTCAACGCATGGGAGTTGATTACTAAAGAAGTAAATAAGTGAGATTTTTAATACCATCTTCAACATTAGTGCCTAATTAATACCTAGGGTTAGTACTTAATTTGAACCATTATTAAAAACAAAAAAAAAGGGCTCTATTTGTTCCTTATCAGTAAGAGTGATCGTGAAGCTTTTGGTGGTGACATGGCATGTGCGTGGTAAATGTGTTACCGTCACTCTGTATTTGGCACATGTGTTCTTTCGCTTTGACGTTCACCAAATAAAGCCTTGTTTTTGGTTAAATTATATCGTCTCTACAAAGCCTTGTTTTTGTGGGGAATCATCACAATTTGGAGGCTTTGTTCCACAGTGCATCTATGTTCTGTATATTTTGAGATCAAAGTTTGTACTTGTACACACTGCAAAGTCCATAGTGTTCTGCTTTACCAAAGTAAAAATTCGGTTGTTGTTGCTTTATCATATAATAGAAGCAATCTAAATAAATCTAATTACGACCCAACAAATCAAACTCAGAGTATTGAAGCCCTTACAAATAGCCAGAATTAACGTAGGATATATAAGCAAACCATTCTCTCCCAATCATAATTTTATCTTGGTCTGTGGAATAACATTATTAGCTAGAAAAACAACTCAATGCCAAAAGAAGAAACAAGAAGGCTTAGTCTTTCGTGCGGTGGTGAGAGCTTTATGCTGCAACGCTTCAATCTCTCTTTCTTTGAGTCTTTCGAAGAAAGCCACCTGTTTCACGAAAATGGTGATTACTCAAAAGTTCAGTCAGAGTCTTCAATATAAGCAAACTTATTATAAATAAAAAAAAAACCTCACATATTGACGAGCAGGCCGACAAATAACTGCAAGGACATTAGCCGTTTTTAAATCGAGATCCGCCTCTTGCCACAACCTTAAAAGTTCTGGATTGAAACTTGTACAGGTTAAAATCAAAAGATATGGTCATATAATTCGCAGAGATTCTCCTACACTTTCTCCCATTGTCAAACGATCTCGATTTTTTGGAAATTCAGAGAAGTCATAATGTACGTAACTAATGGACTGGGAGATTTTAAACCGGAACAGAAAACTAGAACCGGACTAGAACCGGGTATCGGCTCGCGGATTTCCCCAATTCAACGACATAAAAAACAATCAATTTGATCTGACCGAACTGCATTTCGATCGAAGGCGTTAAAGTGCTCGCAATCGGAGCACAATTTTGGTGGAAAGATTCCTTCTTTCTCCGACAAGAATGTCGACATCTGGGTTCAGTCTGTTCCTCGCTCTCCTACAACTCTCCGGTTTGTTATTTCCGTTGAGAGTTTCTGCAATTAGGTGATTAATTTTGGGTATAACATCCTTATTTCTATGAATTGCCGCACCCCTGTTTTGCCTCCCTCGCTTTAATTCGCCATTTCCTTTAAGATCTCGATTGGATTTTACAGGAAGGATATTGGGTTCTTAGAAGAGCGTAGTTGCAGAACAACTGTCCAAGGAAGGTATCTGATCTCCGATGATGAAGGTACGCAATTTCCCCCTCCAATTCACTTTTACAGCATTTAGCGAGAAAGGCTTGTTTTTTAAGCTTGAATGGTTGTTGTCTCAGGCAATGTGTGTGATTCTCTGTCATTGGATTCTCGAACCCGTTGTTGCCCATGGAAAGGAGAAAGATTCTCTTGTCAGTGAGTTTAGAAGATCATCATTGCCTTTAATCGTTAAATTATGTTTTTTTTTTTAGATTAGTGCGTTCTTAATCAGACTTCATTTTCTGTGGTGTTTTGGCTTGAAGTGGATGCAACCTCCTTTCACAATGCTGCAGCTCTTATGAGTTTTGCGTTTCTTGCTGCTTGAGTCCTACTCGGGTATTCTTTGGAACCTTTGGTTATTCTCTGTTCTCGCTTCATCGTTTTTCTGCTCATGTGTATATATCTTATCTTCTGCAGACGATTCTTGAGAAGGTGGTTAAGGTAAAAGTTGCAAAGCCGGCTACAGCAGGTAACTTGTCGTTTACACAGCAGCTTCGATTCTAGAACCGCATAGACGTAATTGCATTTGCAAGATTACCAAATTTTCCTCTTTTTTTTTACAGGAACTTACAAGACTGTTTTTGATTTCTGTGCCGGGAGATGCCGCCATAATTCTGAGAGTGTGGTAAGCGATTGACTGTAATTCTTGAAAATGATAAGAGGGATTATGAAAGTGTAATGTTTTTGTCCTGTCCTGAAACTTTCAGGTTCATGAAAATGCATACCACAGCAAGTTTCACCATTGCTTTTCTCTGACATCAAATGCTTCAGGTTGGCGTTGATAGCCTACATTTTCTTTCAACTGCCGTTTTTATATGTCAATATACCATTTCACATTGGTCATATAACTGAAACAGGGGCTAATCTTACACAAGTTGAAACAAGACTTCTTGGCATTGATGTGATTGTCGGAAGGTAAAACACACTCCCTTCTCTACCTGGATGAATTGTAAACGCTTTTGTGGATACCATATTCTTAAGACTCGTTTTGTTAATTTGGTTTCATAGGCAAGGAGATTCATGCGATGCAGTATGCAAGTCACGCGGAAAATTGTGTGTGATGAATAAACTCTCTCTTCTAAACCAATGTGACGTGTAAGTTACCACTTACCAAGTCATCTTATAAGCCAACCATCAAGCATACATATATCCAAACTTCGCAATTTGATGTTCACATGGTCTTTTGTTACTTTGTTTGTTCAGTATGCAAAGATACATGAGCTGCAATGGCTCCTGTTTAGCAAGTGCCGGGGCTGACCAACCTGCTGAAGTTGTCGATGATGCGCCCAGAGATTTGGTATTCCATCTTTTATCTCCTCATAAGTTCTTGATTCCTCAGTGAAACATCTCATTAAGATCGCTTCTCTTGACTTAACCTTTGGATCTTGATCATAAACTGAGTGATTCGATATGTGTGTGTTAATTTCCTTGGTTTTTTCAGTATCCAGGCGCGTGCTTGTACACACGGACACAGTCATTGCTTTCTTGTGACGGTTCACACCAATACACCCGACGACTCTGCCCATGTGCCTAGAAACTAGTCAGTATAGTTGAGACTTGCACCATAATTTTTCCCTGCTTATGCATATACCACAAAGCAGATAGTAATGGAATTTTAAGATTTATAGTTTTCTTCTAAGGGAATTGATTAAAAGATCTCTCCTTTTCCCCAATCTGTAGCTCAAATAGTCTGAAGAATGCTACTTAAAACTTTGAATTCTTTGCTGGTCATTTGTTACATGGTGGAAGAACGTTTATTCATTTAAAACCACAGAGTGGCATAAAGCATCTGTCCACATCCACTGTAACGTTTGTGGCCTACGTTGAGAATTAACTGCAAGGCCACACAAGCAGCAACGTATCCTTTAGATATTTTACACACATTGAGGTGCAGCTCTCTTGAACAGTGCCAAAATCACCACTTTTGTATTCATTCATCAAATCAGCAAAGAGGACACAAACAAGAGAAGGGCCCTTTATGGACAGCTGGAGTTTGAAGGTTGTTTCACATTGATCAACCAAGAGAGACTTTTATTATTATTATTCATTAACTAATGACTTGACTTGTGTTCATACATTCATAATCCCAACGAAACCGTCATTGAAGATGAAGATAACTCAATTTTAATTGATGATGATTGATTACAGAGGTTGGTTTATACTTTCAAATTATCAGAAGAATTATAAATAAATTAAAAAAAAAAGACATCAGAATTTGTAATCGGTTTTAAACATTCTCGTGTCTTTCTTCGGTTCTTTAGCTTTAGCCCCACCTCTGTTTTCCGATTCGTCTGGTTCCTCGTTATCATCATCAGCTATCACAAACGCGGGATGGCTCAAAACGCATTTCAGAAGCTGCGTTCCTCTCAACGCGTTTGTGAGCGGTAAGTGTCCTAGAGGCATTTCATCGTTAAGCTCCCACTTGAACTCGTCAGGGAAAGCTCTGTAGTTGTACTGAACAACCTCTGTGTCAAGAAGCTTCATCCACTCGACTTTAATGAAGAATCTGGTGAAATCTTTCTTGACTTTCAACCAGATTTTGCGTTGCACACTGTATCCGAACCTCCCATCGCTGTGTTTCGTCCACAGGTTGTCGATAGCTTGAAGATCTTCGACGGAGATCGATTTCACCTCGGAGAAGAACACGTAGCCGCGTTTTACGGCGGCTTCTCCTGCTATCTGAATGAGAAGCCTCCGAGTTTCCTCGTCGGCTTTCCTGAAATCTTGATTGATGAGATGGCTCGCTAGGACATCGAATTTCGTCGCGGTTTCAGCGGTCACGGCGGAGGCGTTTGTGGTAGTAGCAGCGGCGGAGACGACGGCGGAGGAGGAGGAGGAGGAAGAAGAGCAGATGAGTGATGAGAATGTGGAGGCGGAGGTGGGTTGTTTGAGGGAGAGAGAAGTTGGTCCGAAGTGAGATTGGCAATGGAGATTGTGGCGGGGGTGTTGGTAAGAAGAGGAGGAGGAGTGGTGGTGGTGGAGAGAGTTAGTGGTGGCCATTGATGGAGGAAGAGAGAGAGAGAAGTCACGTCAGGAAGATAGAGAGTGAAGTTGGAGAGTTTAAAGACGAAGATAAGGTGTGGAAAATCAGGAGAGGCTAGGCGGGGTCGATTCTGATTGGTCACTTATGGGTCAGGTCTGATTCTCTTTTTCTAAAATACTTTCATCATTTCCATTTTCTTTTTTATTTGTATAAAAATAAATTTCAGTGAATTTTAATGATGGATTTTGTGTCTACGTCATTTCTTTCGTTTTCGCGATTGAATGAAAGTCTTATATAGTCTCGTAAATACAATTTATTTATTATTATGAGGAAGCTATATTCCACGTCACAGTTTGTAACCAGACACAGTCACAGGTAACTGTTGTGATAACGGGCCTTTGATGAATATATAGCTTAATGGGTATAACTAGGCCCATTAACTTACTGACACCAATGCGACGTCGTTTCGGCGGTCTTTGCTGGACTGGAATCAGAATGAGATGTGTGTATACTTGTCTGATGGCGCCATCTTTGAAGAGCCGTCAATGCTTTTTTTTATGGTTTTTGAGAGACTTATATAAACGACCCATCGATTGAAATTTTCCGAAATACATCTGGAAATGAATTGGTGATTTTCAAAATTCTTAAGATTGAGATTGTTTGGCGGTAGTTGTGACTTGTTATTGAGAGAGGAGAAGGCGAGAGACGAAGAAGAGGTTTTACGGAGTTGGTTTTTGTAGTGGTGGTGATTCGAGGGAAAATCGGAGTAGAAAGTTTCTCTTTTTTTTTTTTTTTTAAATTGATTAGAGGGAATGGTTCGCAGTTCGAAGAAAAAGAAGAAACGAGGAGGAGGTAATAGCGGAAGAAGGGGTCAGCTGAAGGACCATGGATCTAACGATGATGAAGAGAACGAACTTCTCTCAGAGGAGATCACTGCTCTGTAAGTCGGGAACTGTTTATCTCATCGGTTTTCGTGTGCAATTAGGGTTTAGAGATTTATTAATAAGAGGGATTGGTTTTCGTTTTTCATTTTTTCCAGCTCTGCTATATTTCAAGAGGACTGCCAAATTGTTTCAGATTCTCGCTCGCCTCCTCAAATAGTTATTAAAATCAGGTTTCGCTTCTGATTCGACTTGTTTGCAATCAAGTTTAGCTGCTGTAATGTTACTGGTTGACTGATTCTCCGAACTCGCAGGCCTTACTCGAAAGATATGGGATATGAGGATACCAACATCTCTGCTATGCTTTTAGTTAGGTGAGTGAGTATCTTCTTTCTGAATCTATGACAAAGTTAACATTTTTATCTTTTCATTACCATTTACCACCTTCTAACTTTTATTTCTTCCCGTCTAGATGCTTACCAGGATATCCATACAAGTGTCCGAAGCTGCAGATTACTCCAGAGCAAGGGTTGACAACAGCTGATGCTGAGAAGCTTTTATCTCTTCTCCAGGACCAGGTATGGCACAGTTACTAAGCATAGCAGTTTAAAATGTTAAATTTTTAGGCGTTGGATCCTGAATTTTATCGTCTGTGAGCAATGATTATCATACTGATTTATATTCTATGCAGGCAAATTCAAATGCTCGTGAAGGTCGAGTTATGATATTCAACTTGGTGGAGGCGGCTCAAGAGTTTTTATCAGAAATCATTCCGGACAGTCATAAGGAGGAATCTGTAAGTGTATTCACCCAAATTACAGTTTATGCCATGGTTTATCTATGCAGTTTCATCAACATTATCCTTGTGTCTGGTTTGTGTTTGCGTTGGTTGTGCTTACTTTACATTGTCACTATTTCTTCTGAAGGTTCCATGCTTGACTGCACATCCAAGCGCTCAGGTCACAGAGGAAGTTGTGCTTTCGAATAAAGCAAAGTCCTCTTCTGTTGGACCTTTTGTCTATGGTTTCATAGACCTGTTTAGTGGATTGGAAGATTCAAGGAATTGGAGCCTGAATCCAGATGAAAACAGGGGAATCGTTTCTACAGTACAATCTCACCCACTAGACACTTCAAGAGTTTTGCAAGAGAAGACGGACAAGAATCTGAAGCGATCTGAAGACCACGCTAAAGAAGAAGTTGCATTGCCTTCTCCGATTGCCAAACTAGATACTCTTCCAGAGGATAATGTTGATGATACAAGCGTCTCTTCCTTTGACTCAAGCAACTCTACTGAAGATGTGGGATCTGGATTATTCCAAAAGGAAAAGAAGGTGAGGGCAGGACTATCTGTTTTATCTTAATCCCTCGGTTACAATCATCAAGTGATCCTTTATGTATGATATGAGATACTACTTTAAAAGAAGTTTAATGGGAAGTGTTGCATTTTTTTTGAATTCTTGTTTCTTTTAGCAGGAATCAAGTCTCCAAGATGATACGTCTGAAGATGACAACAATGACTCTGAAAGTGAGTCGCTGAAGTCATGGTCTTTTGATTCCTTAGCTCAAGATCAAGTGCCTCAGATTAGCAAGAAAGATCTATTAATGGTAATTTTTTTTTCTTCTTTATGCATGGTTTAAGTCTTAATGTAGCTCTAATCTAAGCACCTTGCAGGTTCATTTACTTCGAGTTGCTTGTTCTTCTAAAGGGCCCTTGGCTGATGCGTTGCCTCGGATAACAGACGAATTGCACCAACTTGGTGTATGTGTTTTATATCATATGGATTCTTCATTATATTAAGAGAAGTTTCTTCCTTTTCCCTAAAACCCTGTTTAAAAGGTAATATTGTTTTTCTCAAATCATTTCAGATATTGTCTGAAGGGGTGTTAGATTTAGCTTCTAAATCATCTTCAGACTTCAATAGAACCTTTGAAGATGTATTCAATCAAAATATGGTGCGTATCCTTTAACACACTTGTTAGTTATTGTTGATTTAGTTGCATTTCAAATAATGCATCCGAATTATGTTATCTTCTTAGGCTTCAACCAGAGTTCCTCAGTTCTGGGAGCCACCGTCTGATTTTGGCGAGCCAAAAGTGTCACTCCCAAGCTCACGGTATCTCGATGATTTTGAAGAGTTGAAACCCCTAGGTATATTTGTTATGCAGTTTTGGTTAGAGCAAGTAATTTTCTTTCTTGCTCTCTGCTGAAACTCTCTGTTGGCAGGCCATGGTGCTTTCGGTTACGTTATGCTGTGCAAAAACAAATTGGATGGAAGACAATATGCAGTGAAGAAAATTCGACTGAAGGATAAAGAGATACCTGTGGACAACCGCATAGTTCGGTAAGTGAGAAAAATGTTCATATGAGTGCATTCACTTTTCAGTGGGGATGGGAAAGGATTCTTGGAAATTGTCTATACTTTTTAAGCAACTGTAAGAGAACTGCGAATTAACACGATCTTCCTCAGAGTATTATATCTTTTGTTCTGCAAACTTCGTTTACTTGCAACTATGTTTGCTGAAAACCAGGCTTTATGGCCTTGTCTTGAAAACTTTAGTATAGGCTTGTATAGTCATTGTATGTGGTGAGCGTATTATACTTTGTATCTGATGGTTTAAAATATGATGCTAAAACTGTTTCTGCATCTGACTTGTTGTGAGCTAATTAGAGAAGTAGCAACACTTTCCCGCTTGCAGCATCAACATGTTGTACGTTACTATCAGGTAAAGGTCCTTTCCTTTCTTCTGAACTTTCTACTGATCAGTGACTGCATTCAGTGAGATATGACATGTGTATCTATGCGATTCATATTAATATTTCTATAAAAATCCTTATTCGCCACAATGTTCATTGTTCCAACATCTGTATCATGAAGTTTCTGGTGCTGTCTTAGTGCTATTCCTTTGCCTAGATTCTGTAGTTTACCGGTTCTATCTATTTTACATGAAAACAGGCCTGGTTCGAAACAGGAGTTGCTGATCCTTCTGCTGGCGCAAATTGGGGATCAAAAACTGCAGGGAGTTCAATTTTCAGCTACTCGGGTGCAGTGTCAACTGAAATTCCTGAGCAGGACAATAAGCTTGAGTCTACTTATCTGTATATTCAAATGGAGTATTGTCCCAGGTAAATAGATATAAAATCATTATTGATTTTTGACATTGTGAGTGATAGAAGTTAATTCCAAGTTCCTTAGAGTCCTATGCCTACTATATGACATATTAAGTGGTCCAAGAATTACTTAGGAAGAGTCAAATGCCTTCAAATGTCTACAATATCTCCATGAACTCGGTACATTTATCCTTGGTTTGTTTCATTTTGTTATTTTCTGTAGTCTAAGCATTACTTGCTTTCTTCTTCTTACTTTTTATGTTCCAATTATGTTCAAGGACTCTCCGCCAGGTTTTTGAATCATATAATCACTTCGACAAAGATTTTGCATGGCATTTAATCCGCCAAATTGTTGAAGGCCTGGCTCATATTCATGGACAAGGGATAATTCATAGAGATTTTACACCGAACAACATTTTCTTTGACGCCCGGAATGATGTCAAAATTGGGGACTTTGGTCTTGGTATGCTTCTGTAGTTAATGATTTTTTTCGTTTTAAGCTCCCTCATTAGGTAACGAATCAACCTGATAATGCGTTTCAAGTCTTGAAATAAAATAATTAACCTAGTCACCTCATTATACTGTGATTGTTCGACTGTCATATGGAAAACAAAAACGAATAATACATGCATATTTTTACTTTATCAGCAAAGTTTTTGAAGCTGGAACAGTTGGACCAAGATGGGGGTGTCCCCACGGATGTGGCCGGAAGTGGAGTTGATAGTACCGGTCAAGCCGGTACTTACTTTTACACAGCTCCCGAAATTGAGCAAAGTTGGCCTAAGATTGACGAAAAGGTTAGTAGCTGTTGCTGCCTTATCAAAAAATGCTTGTATATATTCTTTCTTCTGCTCCTCAGGTTTCTTTTCTTTCTGCTTATTTCTTTGTGTTTTGAAATGATGTTTCTGAACTGCAGGCTGACATGTATAGTTTGGGTATTGTATTCTTTGAACTGTGGCACCCTTTTGGAACTGCCATGGAGAGACACGTCACTTTAAGTAATCTGAAGCTGAAAGGGGAACTACCTCTAAAATGGTTAAATGAGTTTCCCGAACAGGCTTCTATACTGCGGCGGTTGATGTCTCCAAGTCCATCCGATCGACCCTCTGCCACAGAACTTCTGAAGCACGCAATTCCTCCCAGAATGGAATCTGAGTTACTGGATAGTGAGTTCTCTACTGTCGACAGTTTATATGATGTTTTTTGGGGATGGCATCAAGTAACCCTTTCTTTTCTGAATTTCAGATATTCTAAGAATAATGCAAACTTCAGAAGATTCAAGTGTTTATGACAGAGTAGTAAATGTGATATTTGATGAAGAAGTATTAGAGATGAAAAGCCATCAGTCTGGTAGATCGAGAGTCTGCGCAGATGATAGTTATGTTCAATACACAGAGATGAACACCGAGCTTCGTGATTATGTTGTTGACATCACAAAGGAAGTCTTTAGGCAGCACTGTGCAAAGCATCTAGAGGTCATCCCAATGCGTTTGCTTGGCGACAGTCCTCAGTTTAGCAGGTAGACTTCTTTACTTGTTGATATCTCATCATCTGTCATGCAAACTATGTTTTGATCTAACTTTTATATTTCCTCTAAAGGAAAACTGTAAAACTTTTGACCAATGGAGGAGACATGCTTGAACTATGCTATGAGCTACGACTGCCTTTTGTGCATTGGATTAGCTTAAATCAGGTCTGGTTCTGTTCTTTATATGGCTCTTCTGTTTCTTGTATGTTAAACAGAGAAACTCTGTTTGAGATCTTCTCTAGTTAGTTTTAAAGAAACTCTGTTTTGCTAATTACACTTACAGCATACTGTTAACTCTCTTTTGCTTTATGTATCTAATTTGGCATCAATAATTTTTGCAATGCAGAAATCTTCATTCAAGCGATATGAAATATCTCATGTCTACAGGAGAGCGATTGGCCACTCTCCACCAAATCCGTGTCTTCAGGTATTGTGCTCGGACACTCTCCTAATATATTTCCAGACCAAGATAATGTAAGATAAATGCTTATAACTGTTTTGGTGATTTGATTGCCAATAGGCTGACTTTGACATTGTTGGAGGTACAACATCCCTGACAGAGGCAGAAGTTCTCAAGGTGATAGTGGACATCACGACACACATCTTTCATCGCGGGTCTTGTGACATTCATTTGAATCATGGAGATTTGCTGGATGCTATTTGGTCCTGGGCTGGAATTAAGGCTGAGCATAGGCGAAAAGTTGCAGAGGCATGGTTATTGTTAGCTAAAGGATACGAGTCACTGTATCAATAATTCAATATCTTAACCATTTCTTTTTCCTCTAGCTTCTTTCCATGATGGGATCCTTGCGTCCTCAGTCGTCTGAGCGGAAGCTAAAATGGGTTTTCATAAGGCGTCAGCTTCTACAGGTTTGTGGCTACACAATATCATGTCACATATCATATCAATATTACTATGTCTATGTCTTACTTGGAATCTCCTGCTTACCAGGAGTTGAAGTTACCGGAAGCTGTTGTCAATAGGCTACAGACTGTTGCTTCAAGGTTTTGTGGAGCTGCAGATCAAGCACTTCCTCGTTTAAGAGGAGCTCTACGTGCTGGTACGATCTTTATCTTTTGCCTCCTCTAAAAGCGTATACCAGCAGATTGTTTATAGGTTTCACTTTGCTGCAGATAGAGCTACACGAAAGGCGCTTGATGAGTTGTCAAACCTCTTAACCTACTTGAGAGTTTGGAGAATAGAAGAGCATGTTCATATTGATGCACTCATGCCACCTACTGAAAGTTATCACCGGAATTTGTTTTTTCAGGTACAACTGAGTGTGAGCTTCTTTAGGCCTTTGATAGGTCTTTAAATGATTTTATAGTTGCTGCTAACGCTGGAATGAATCCAATGTTTGTGACAGGTTTTCTTAACAAAAGAAAATAGCTCTGGGACATGTAATGATGGTGTGTTGCTTGCTGTTGGTGGTCGTTATGATCATTTGGTTCATCAAGTTTGCGATCGTGAATATGTAAGTTCTTTACTTTGGATGAAGAGAAATTAGGATATCTAATTGATTATGATTACTAATGCAAAGAAGATATTCAAAGGCTTCTGAAAAGGCCTAGACTTTTGGCCTACCAAAAGCAGGATATTGATTTTTTTTTCTGTGAATTGCATATAGAAAATGAATCTCCCTGGTGCTGTTGGAGTCAGTCTTGCACTAGAGACAATATTTCAGCATCTTCCTATGGATCTAAGGCCTATTAGGTGCGTTGTTACTTTCTGCATCTCTTCTCATGATCTAAAATGGAAACACCTGACTCATCCATAATCTGTATTGAGCTGCAGGAATGAAGTGAACACAAGTGTACTTGTTTGCTCAAGAGGTGGTGGCGGTTTATTGGTCCAGCGCATGGAACTAGTTGCCGAACTGTGGGAGAAAAGTATTAAGGTGAAAGCTTGAGTGTTTTCTTTTTGTTTTCATTATATTTGATTGGAATTGGAAATATCATTTGTGTTTAACATATAATAACGCGTTTGAATGTTTTGGCAGGCTGAGTTTGTTCCAACACCTGATCCAAGTCTTACAGAACAGTATGAGTATGCAAACGAACATGAAATCAAATGTCTAGTGATTATCACAGAGTCTGGGGTGACTCAAAATCAAATTGAGTTTGTTAAGGTAACAAAATACGACCTATGATTAAGCCTAAGTTAAAAAAAATTCTATTATCGAGAAGAAAACTGTGGATATGACACGTGGACGTTTGCGGTTTTGCAGGTTAGGCATCTTGAATTGAAGAGGGAGAAAGTGGTACAAAGAGAAGAACTTGTCAGATTTCTGCTGGCTGCAATGGCTGTTCAATTTAGAAACCCCTCTGTTTGGAGCTGAAGAGAGTAAAGTAAAAGCAAACTTTTGCTATGTAAAAAAGTTCGATGAATACAAAAAAGAACACACTAATGGTCTAATGCTATGAGAAAAGTTTGATGTAAACTTTTGGTTTATTATAACTTCAAGTCACATATTCTATTCATGTTTGACTGGCATTCGTGTATATATATTCGACAATACATACACTTACGTGCAATTAACTTTTAAAATAAATTTTGACTTGAAACTTCTTGGGTCCACCAAGCATTGAATTGAAGGTAACGACCGTAATCTTCTTCAGAAAACACCAAGCATTGTTAAACTGAAGATAACAATACAAACATAAACAGAAATCAAAGTATAAATGCCTCAAAGTAGCTGAAGAATCAGCTTTGGAAGGTATCAGCGTTGCTTGTGGCTTGCTTGCGAAGGAGGCTTGTAATTGTTTCACCGCCTCCAACATTAACTCCTCGGACACCACCTCCTTTGAGCCCTCCTCTCAGAACATTTCAGCCCAAGAAGCTCAGAACATTTCTGCTGAACAAGTTACTAACCATCTAGTCTCCGTCTCGTATCTTGGATCATTGTGCAATCATTGTGCAAGAGGCATGGGAGAGAAGGTATATTCATGAGCGCAACAAAGAGACTACAGATGACCAGTTGTTGAGGCTTTCAGAATCGATTCACTCACTTCTGAAAGTCTCAGCAACTGGTCATCCGTAATCTCTTATTGAACTGGAAACCAAATATAAAACGGTGTCGTTTCGATTTCGCATTCTTTAATGGGCTTTGACCCAATTAAAAGATTTTAAAACTATCTCCAAAGTTAATAGCTCATATTAATTAGAAGAGGATAAATTGTAATATTAAATCGATGTGTATATGAATTATATATTGGTCTTCAACTAAATAGAGATCAAGCTCGGAATAAAAGAAACAACTTGATCCAAATCAAAAGCCCGTATAGCTCAGTGGTAGAGCGTCAGTCTTGTAAACTGAAGGTCCGTAGGTCATAAATACAACCACCTGGGGCTCGTGATACTCCATCAGGCAATTCCATGCCCAAGTCAGTGCGCCATATAATATATCCTTCTCAGAAGTGTCTTTCACGGTGACATTTGCAACGTAGGCCATTTTACAATCTGTAGTCACTTCATGAGATGTAGTAGGCCCAAGCTAAAGTTTAATTTTCATCATTCTTTCCATAAGCGTAGATAGAGAAATCACCTATGAACCCTTGCTCCTTCAGAAAAGAGATAACAGCAGAGGCAAAACTATCTGGATCACGGTCATTTGGAATTTTAAGACTTAAATTCCAGAATATACCTATTTTGCCTTCGTAGGTTGGCATTGTCAAACCGTCCTTTTCCACGTACGTGGAACCTTTGATTGTGATTTCGTTAATCAAATCCGTGATGTCCTGATGACTCTTCTCAAACAACTTATTAGCTACTGTGAGTCGATCTTGTAATGACTGTCCTACAGAGCCTATCGTTTTCGTTTTCTTCAACTTTCGATTACTAAGGCGAACGAGGGGAAGGAAGGTACATCGACTTATTGGGCAGCATGTAAGTATTAGTAGATCGAAAGATCGAGTCACTCACATTCAAAAGTCTCACAGCATCCTTAATTTCTGGATTGCAATCATTAATATTACTTCTCTCTGCACGCCTCTTGCACAGTGATCCAAAGAAGGATACAGCGAGTAGAGTTCACCGTCACTCTCTTCAAATTAGTGTAGCTGGTTCACCGCCTCCGACATCAACTCCGCTGACATCACCTCCTCTGAAGCCCAAGAAGCTCAGAATGCACAAGAAGATCAGAACGCACAAGAAGGAGACCGAGACTAGAAGCTCTTTGGCTTCTTGGGCAGACAAGTTCTGAACGTCTTGTGCGTTCTGATCTTCTTGTCTATGTAATATGAAGGACATGATAAATCAGTCTCTTTGTATCTTGTACTAATAAACAAGAATTGTTGATAGTCGTTTTGTTAGAATGATTTATAGAATTCAGTGTCACAAAAGCCCGTATAGCTCAGTGGTAGAGCGTCAGTCTTGTAAACTGAAGGTCCCTAGTTCGATCCTGCGTGGGGGCACTTTTCAATTTTTTTCCACCTTTTAGCAATTTCTCTTTATTTATTGACTGCAGAAAATAACAGAGTTGTTGTTGCTACAGACTGTTGGCTGTTTGAGAACGTCTTTAAGGAAGAACACTTATACAAAAAGAACTCTTAGTAATATAATTAGTAAGAAAAGCCTTCAAACATTCTTCCTCAAATACAAAGAGCCTGAGCCTCTCTCTCTCTCTCTCTTTGAGTCTTTTGTTACATTCCTGCCTTGCAAACACATTATACATCAGAGTAAATAAAGTTACTATATATGTCATCCTCGTGTGGGAACACTCGACTTGTTTTCAGAAATTATGATGCAAGAACAAGCTCTGTCCAGGAGAAGCTGGCCCTATCTCCTCTTCAAGACTCCTCAACGCCTCTTGTTGTTTCTTTCGTTCATCCTCCTCCTCCGCCTCCGCCACAACATCTCCTTCTGACGCTGAAGATTTCCTCCTCTGCGACGATGTCACGCTCGGGAAAGTTATCCACGACCCGCCTCTAAACTCCGTGTTCTCTGACCCCGACCTCTTCGAACCGATCCTCCATGACTTCTTGTGCATTCTGCTGCTCCCAAGAACTACTTCCGTTGGTAATATCGGCTGCTCGCTGCTCGGGTTTCCCATTAACTGCGCAAGAGCTCGTTCCAACGCTGTTGTCACTTTATCCATCGATGGTCTGTCTTTCCCTCTCATCCTCACGCATTTGCAGGCCACGCTCACGATTCTTCTCAGAGCTTCGATCTCAGTTGGTTGCTTCAAGACCGGGTCCAAGATTGTGGTTATATCTCCTCCTTTGATCAAAGGAACCGCCCATTCCACTATGTTCCCTTCTTCATAGTGCATGTCAATGGCTTTTCTTCCGCTTAGGATCTCGAGAAGCAAGACTCCGAAGCTGTAGACATCTGATTTGGTTGTGAGATAGTGTAGTCGGTAGTACTCAGGATCAAGGTAACCGAGAGTGCCTGCAGGCAGCTCTGCTAGAGGAGAGCCGCTATCGACAGGACCGAGTAAAGAGAGACCGAAGTCAGCAACACGAGCATTGTGTTCTTCGTCTATAAGAATGTTTGATGATTTGATATCACGGTGAATCACTGGAGGACAAGCGTAACCGTGCAGGTACTCGATTCCTCTAGCGGCTTGGACAGCGATGGTTACACGTTTGACCCAATCTAGTTGCTCTTTCAAGGCCTTGTTCTTGCCATGAAGATGGTTGTGGAGCGAGCCGTGTGCCATAAACTCATAAACAAGAAGCCTTTCTCCACCTTCTTCGCAGTAACCAAGAAGGCTAAGGAGGTGAGCATGGTTGAGTCTTGACAACAGATCAAGCTCCGTGCGAAACTCGTTTGAGTTCTTCTGTTTGTCTGATGTCACTATCGCCTTCTTCACAGCTACAGTGGTTCCATCTCTCAGCACACCTTTGTACACACATGAGAAACTCCCTTTCCCAACTATAGACTCTTCTTTGAATCCTTCTGCTGCTTTCTCTAGCTCCTCGTAAGTGAACACTCGAGCTCTTCTCCGCTTTTGCAGCTCGTCAAGACCAGGACGGTTCTTGCCGTTATCTTTCGTAAAAACCGAATCTTTAGAAGACCTTGCATCACTCCCTGAGCATCTACAATGCCTCAGCCTGTACCGAATGTATAAAACCGCTGCTATTGACACAACTGCTATCAAAAGCAGAGCAAAGCCAATCTCTGCAGTTGCAATAGGCAACTGCAAAGACCAAAACTTCCCTCTTGCCTTTCCCCCACCTGTCAACGAAGAAGAACACTTGGAGGAACAGTCAGGTGAGACACAAGTCGTGCAGTTATAAACACAAATCTGATCAGATCTCTCTGTGCATTCACTCTTCAGATACATATCAGGAGGGCAACTGGGACTACAGGGCAAGCAAATGTGAGAGCCAGGAGATTTGCAAGGCGAGTTGTCTCCGTCTCCATGACTTCCTGGAGGGCAAGGAGTGTCTCTGCAGAGTCCTGGCGAGACAGCTAAAGGGATAGAAGCAGGGAAACCAAGACCCCAACAAACCGGAGACATAGAGTTCCCTGAGAGAACCCCACAAGTGAAGTAGTCCCCTGCTGCAAGATCATAAAAGTCTACACCTTTCGGAGCAGGGGTGCTCCGGTTCACGAAGAACCCCCAACAGACCGCACTGTGATCATACCGTTTGACTCCACAAGCATAAAACTTTCCACCAACCACCGTCAAGAGTGGCTCTTTCGGTGGCAAATCAAGAATCTTTTCAGCTGGTGGAGAACTCCCGGAGATCTCTTCTTCGAACTCTAAGCTCTTCCCCCAACAGAGCACTCTGGAATCTAAGCCGTCAAGAATGCCACAGACGTGGAATCCACCAGCTGCAATCTTCTGAAACTTTGTCTCCTTAGGGATCAAACTGATGACTTGGCTGCTGTTCTCGTCTCCCCAACAGAAAACTGATTTGTCCTTAGAGGACAGCCCACAGTTGAACTCTGAGCCAGCCGAGAGTGAATGAATCTGCTTCTCAAAGACAAAGTTTCTTGTCATATTGTAACCCCAACAATCAACATGAGAAGAAGAAGACGAAGAAGAAGAAGAAGAAGAACCGCTTCGTCTTCCCATTAATGGCTTCCTCAAACCACAGAGATGGTAATCTCCAGCACTAAGTTCAAAATACTCAGCTCCTTTGATCATTGGCTGAGGAACTCCCATTTGAATAAACCCACTGTTTCCCCAACAATAAGGCTGATGAGACTGCATCAGAAGCCCACACATAAACCCATCTCCACCAGTTAAACCAATGAACTGGAAATGAGCAGGAGTTCCATAGAGGATCGCTGCGTTCGAACCATAGCAGACCACAAGATGAGACCCATCAGATTTCAGACCACAGAAGACAGAGCCACCTTCTCCGTAGGAGATTGCAATTGAAGACATTGAGCCAAGAGCTGAAGCAAGCTGCAGTAGATTAGTGAAAAGCACAAGCTTTGCAAGGAGATTCCATTCCCTTGCTCTCCTTTCAAACATTCTTCTCATCTTTACAAACAAGAACCAAATCTTTCTTTCCAAAGTCAACCCACACGCTTCTTAGTTACTGTCTGAGACATTCCACACAACTGAGATCTTTCTTTGACTTCAGTCAAGAGCATGCAAGAATTGAAATTTTGAAGCAATGAGAGCTGAACTAGTGTCG
Source organism: Microthlaspi erraticum (assembly GCA_902728155.2). NCBI lineage: Eukaryota > Viridiplantae > Streptophyta > Magnoliopsida > Brassicales > Brassicaceae > Microthlaspi > Microthlaspi erraticum. The sequence goes on along the minus strand of CACVBM020000244.1, from coordinate 111,501 downwards.
TAGAAACAACGGAGCCTTGAGAAGACAAGTCTCCGAAGATTCGGGAAACAATCTTGTCTGTCTTAACTTCTGCAAGGAAAACAAAAACACTTACCTCTTTCAGATCTCAGAGCGCAAGGTTATCTCATCATAGCATCCTTAAAAGACCCTTTAAAGCTAAATCTTATCCGAAATTTCCAACCCAAGAAAGAAGCACCCTCCAAATTAATTCTTGAAACTGGGTTTTTTTATGTTTGCCGACTAAATAAGTGTAGAGAGAGAAATTGGGAGATGAAAGTAGGAGCTAGAGTTATACATTGAGCACTAGCTCATGGAAATCTTGAGCAAACCCAGAGAGAGAGAGAGAGAGAGAGAGGGTCATGGAGCTTATCACAGCGTCCTGTAGTACTGAGAAGGCATTAAATGCGACCAAAACTGCTGCTTCAGAGTAAATGGCAAATGTAGGTGAAGCTATTTAATAAGTGAGTAATTGTTACCAAATTTTCTCTTCTCCTTTCTCGTTTTCCTTTTTTTATATTCTAATTCTCTCCCCATTCTTCCTAAATTTGTGCAATCAACCCCCAAAAGCTTCGTCTCAAGTAATATCAAGTTTCCATCTCTATGCACAATACTGGAGTTAACACACCAATCAATGAAGACATTAACTATTCCCTCTAAATGTTTACAAAACGAGAAAGATAACGCTTTTTAAATGGGTTTACTTTTGTTTGTTTACTTGCGCCGTTGCCGTTGGTTTTCGGTTTCGAGCAAACCAAAAAACGTAGATGAAAATCTCTAAAAATTTATATTATACTACAATAGTACTAACATCCTCTCTCGAGACACGAGACACAAACATCCTCTTTTGTCTTCTTCCTCCTCATTTCCTTGTGCCCCCAAAAGAAATGTTTTGTCTTCAGATTCAAGATTTCAAACACACACAAGAAGACAAGAATCAAATCGGAAGTCTTTAGTTGACTCGATTCATATGTTCTTCCTTCTGAAGTTGACTTGATACCTTTACTGACTCTATGATCATACACACACCTAACTATTTGGTTCAGATCCAATGGTTAAGAACTATACAGTCACGTGCTATTCACATGCAAACGAAACAGGTCATAATTAAAAATACCTCAGAGACTACTTGTAAAAAATATCTCCTTTACCTGAAAATTTTCTACTAGCAAATAACCTTAACTAACTTAATCAACATTCAAAACAAGTTTCTGAGAACATTATTTAGTATAGAAAACGATGATAATCTTCCAAATGTTATGTAAACAGAAGCTTTGTTCTCCATTGATATTACTCCAACATTTTTCATTCCCTTAAGAGTCACAACATTGGTACTATTCAACAACATGGTGTATAAAACATTGGTTTGTAAGCTAATCTCCAACATTGGTCTCTGATTGATGTGTATAACAACAACATAGAACTGCATTGATCAACCTCGAAAATCCAAAAGTTCGAGACCAAAAAGAATTGCATACTGACCTAAACCTGACTTCTCCCTAGCTTATTGTAAATAATCGACCCAATGCTCTCGAAGGAATCTCCATGTACCTAACACCAAGCCAACAACGAAAATTAAATACTTCATATAACTTCTCGCTGTTTCATTCATATGTTATAGAGAGAGCACAAATATCATACCTCAAAGAAGAAAAAACAGCATAGTCAGGAGAAAGGCCATTTCTAGACTATCTTCTACATCATCATGTATAAAATCCATTCTCCTATCACTTGAACTATATTATACAGTACAGTGGATGCTTCACCAATCAAACAAAGTCACTCTGACCTCGCCCGCTCACTTAAAACTTCGCTCTTTTCCTGTGAAAGAAGAACAACGCAAATGATAAGGAACCTATGGTGTTCTGTTAGTGCTTGTAACAAATAGATTATAAAGGAGATGTTGTTTTACCTGATCTTCAGTATTGGCTGGGAGACAGTTCTTGCCACCATTGTACTGGAACTTGAATGATTCAGAATAGCTAGTGGACTCTCTATCGATGACGATGAGCTCTGAAGAAGAGAGATTTAAGTTACTACTGGTCTTAAGGTTTGAATGATAAGCCTCTGCTTCTGATGATGATAATTCAGAACCAGCTCCACGTGGACACATAAGAGTAATTGAGTTTCCGACCTTTTCAAAACTCTCCAAGGATGGATTTTCCGGAGGTTCAATAAGGAGATCACCAGCTGGATGATTCTGTTCTGCAGCAACCATAATAACGGAGTCAACTGTCAACTTCTTCTCAGGAGGATGAACACAGTCCGAGTCAACTGGATTAACACAACAGCTTTTGCTATACGATTCAACACAAGATGATACAATCTGGCCAGGTCCTGAAGTGTCAGGTACGGACAAGTTAACCACATTTTTCTCCTTGCAAGTGTCTGAGCCCTCTTGGACTCTGCTGCATGGTTGTATAGCAGATGATGCTAGAGACCATTCACCATTAGAATGAGTGTTGTCTTTCATTGCCGGACTTAAAGATGATTCTATCCTTACATGCTTATCCTTGTCCTGCCCTGAACTCTTCTGTTTCTTACAGTTTGCAGCATTGTTATCAGAGTGTGGGGATCTTCTGCGACGCAAGCTATCAAATACATTGACCTCATCTCTCATGCTCTTAATCCAGTCTGATGGGTTGAAATTAAGATCAACTGAAAGGCTGATACCCTCTTCCAAACTGACATGAAACTCAAACGAAGACGAACTAGGACTATCACCACTGTCTACTTCTTTCATCCTATCTTGTAGCCGAGAATCCGTTGGACCCTTTTCACTCAATTTCCTCATATATGGAGGAGCACATTCAGAATAATTCAAACCATCATTTCGCTCCTGCATTTCCACACAAACGTTTAAGTGACATTAGAACTTTTGGCAAGCAAAAGAGTGGCAGAGAATTAAGGAAATGCAAATGGCAGAAGTAACCTAATACTGTGTACATTCCGTTTCGAGCAAATGGACATTTCTAAGAAGGTGAATCGAACCTGATACTGTGTACTATCTCCAAGAATAAGGCCTGGGTCTCTAGCCATGGCACCTTGAAAACAATCCCCTCTGCTTATATCCAACTCTGCAAGAACAATATTACCAATCTTCATAAATGGTTTAACAATACATGTGACAAGAGAAAGCTTAAAGCAACAGAGATAAAATTCGACAAACCTCTTGTCACATTCCATGTTCTACTTGGTGGTGGTCTAGAAGTTGTAGCTTGGTTCCCAGACACTCCAAAGCCTCTCGAGTTCAAATTATTTTTCTGCAATTGTTAGATACAATAACACATGATTAGGTCCCCCAGTAAAGGAATGAAGATGCATATTAATGATTTCAGATTATTCCCATCCTCCATGGCCATATTTAGTTTTCTCAAGCCACCAAAAAAAAAATGTACCTCGAAATAAGAAGCCAATGATTCAGCCATATCAGAAGTTGATCTATTGGCCGGCAAATTGTATTTCTTGCACAAACTCTGAAGCTCTTTCCTCGAGAATCCGCAAAAGAAATTCACATCCTCTTTCCTCACCATCTGTTACCGTTGCAGCGTTTCGAAAAAAGTAATACACTTTTCAGGGACATAGAAAGAAAGAAAGACCAAAGTAGAGTGACATTTACAATACAATCTTTCAAGATTTTTCCCAACGGTCACAAATTTGAAGCAATATTAAAAAAAACGATTTCCTTAAATTTACAAATCTAGGAGCGGGAAAGAGCTAATTTTGGCTGCAAGAGATAGAAATGACAGAATTTATGCAAAGAGAGTGCTTCCCGTTACAGAACATCAAAACCTAAGAGACTATCACTGTCCAAAGAACGACAGGACTTAATCCCATTTAGATCGAAAGCACATGGAATTTTGAAAAGATACGGCGAATAATTCGTAGGGAAAGAAGTAATACAGTACCTGTAGATGGGGTGCTTTTCCGGGAATTTTGCCGAGAAAGTGCGAGAAGATTTCTGGGAAAAAATGAAGTACGATTTCGAAATCTGCAGGGACCGAAGCAGACAAAGAAGAGCCCACTTATGTGGAGCGCTGTCTTTAAATGTGGATGTCAAATAAAACTCAGATTCTGTTAATCGTTATTTATAAATGGGCCTATTATAAGCCCATTTATTTTCAGCCCCACAAAGAGAAGCAAACAAAATTGTATTGCCTCATTTACCAAAACCCTAACGTCAACTCTTGACAAACAAATTAGGTTCATGCACGGTGTTGATGGCAATGAGTTCGTTTATCCCACGTGCGGTGTTGCTTCGTACACATAGTTTTGGTCCCTCGAGTACACACAATAAGAATATCCCATTGTTGTTATTGGAGATGGCAAAGTTGAGATAAGACTTGGTCCAAAAAAACGCAAAAGAAACTGTATGAGGAGAATCAGTGAAGTCAGATCTCGTAGCTAAATGTTTTGGTTTGTCCGAAATTGATGTGATGAGACACTCAGTTCTTGGTCCCATTCTTCTCCTTGTGGAATGTCCAGCAGAGTCGGGCGCTGAACAACTGTTATCACTTATCAGCCACATTTTAAGAGAGTTATTATAATTCATGTCCTGGCCACATGGTTTGATCATATACTTTAAGAAAAAATTGCAAAGTTGTCTAATGATAATCAATTAAGGTGGAACAATGGTCCAATAAATTGAGAGAGTAGAGTTTAAATATTTTTACTACGTTTTTGATTATGGTGTACAACTCCGTTTAAACGAAAAAATATCCAGATTTTTTTTTATAAAAAATCATGGGGAGTACTACTAGCTTCGACTTGACTTCTGCTAAAAATCTAAAAAAAAAGTTGCAACAAATTATGTCAAGGATATGATATAAAACTTGTAAAATAATGCGTATAGTTCAACTTTTTGTAGTCCTCGATTCTATCTCAGGATTTCATTAGCTGTATATATAATTAAGGATCATGAGTGGTAGTGGCTTTGGATGAGCTGGAAGACAGCCATAACACGGCTAGTCTCACATTAGTCGAGTGACATTGGATCCCCTTGCAGGTTTAATCACCCAGTCAGAATCTACAGAGTATTTTAAAACATAAATTAGTCCAACACCCACTGACCCTCATACTAAAAAGTTCCAAAATTCTGCCTCTCTTTCTTTTCTTACTTCGAGAGTTTTTATGTTGATTGTTTTTCTCTATTCCATGCATTTAAAACCTGTCATCCGTTTTGTGGCACAATCGGATCCATACAAATTTGCCTTTTTTGAGGATGGTGATCCTACTATACTAAAAAGTGTCGGTATTAAAAAAAAAAAAAAAAAACGAGTCTGATATATATATTAGAGTATATTAGGTTTGGAACAAAAAGAAGATCGAAAGGGATAGAAATTCGATACCTTTTTTTTGTAAAAGGCACTTGGTTTCGTCCGATTCAAAATTTCTACAGTATTCATATGATTAACGGTCATATTATAGCGGGCGTCATTCTCTCGTTGGCGAACATGTGCTAACGCACTAATAGATAGTCTAATATTCATGTTTCAGTGTAATGGTAACAAGAACCAAACATCAACAATTATCACAACGCGTTTTGTCTAACGAATCCTACTTGGGAGTCTATTTATCATTGTCATTTTAGAAGCCTCTACCTTCTTCACGCGTATTCTCTCCAACTTCTCGATTTTTAAAAATTCAGATTTCCCAACTGCTTACCCTGTCTTTTTTAATTCTTTTATTATTGTTTATCGACTATGAAAAAACTACTTTAACTTTTGTATTGATAGCAAAATGTTACTATATAATATTATAATAATATATCACAAGTATGTAACTAGTGTTTCTATTTTGATTTTAGTTAGATAGACTTTAGTGTGAAGGTGGCAAATACTTTTAGCTAACTTTATTACACTTTGTCTTGGATATTGTATAGAAATGTATTTCGATCTCTTGCAATGGTTAACCACAATGGAGTTCTAAGCAAAGAGGTAGCGTCAGCAACGGTTGTACCAAATTTTTAATATTATCTGCATCCAGTGGCGAAGCTAGGTAGACGGACACGGTGTCAAGTGACACCATATAGTTTTCAATTTTCTTAGTAGTTTATTTAGACTAATTAACATTGACACCATCTAAAAATTGCAATTGAACCCATAAACTATTTTTATTTACAACATTGCTTTATTTATTCTGAATCCATAAGCAAATTTTAGATATTAGCTTATATTGTCGAATAAAATTAACATATTTAGAAAGATCCAACGTTAATTTTTTTGTCAAACCTAAAACCAAATGTTGTTTTCTATTCATTTTACTATCTAAACTGTGTTTATCTATCTATTTTTCTTTTTTCTTTTTATTTGAACCCGGTTAGAAAATTTTCTGGATTCGCCACTGTCTGCATCCCCATCTCTCTCTCTTCCTCTATAAAAAAACAATGCGAGACTATTTCCATTTCAAGTTTAACATCAAAGCTCTTTTTTCATTCGATCTCTCTGTTCTTAACAAAGCCAAGAGCTATGGTGAGAGTCTTTCTTCTCTACAATCTCTTTAACTCCTTTCTTCTCTGTTTGGTCCCTGAGAAGCTAAGAGCTCTCTTCCCTACTTCTTGGTACATCGACGACAAGAGCCCACCACCGTCGAAATCTGAATCTCCGGCGAGAACAAACCGGATGGATCTAAAACAAGTGTTTCAGATGTTCGACAAGAACGGAGACGGACGCATTACAAAGGAAGAGCTGAACGATTCCCTAGAGAATCTAGGAATCTTCATGCCAGACAAAGATCTGATCCAGATGATCGAGAAGATGGATGCAAATGGAGATGGATGTGTGGACATAAACGAGTTCGAGTCTCTTTACGGTTCGATTGTCGAAGAAAAAGAGGAAGAGGATATGAGAGATGCGTTCAATGTGTTTGACCAAGACGGCGATGGGTTTATTACAGTTGAGGAGTTAAAGTCTGTGATGGCTTCCTTGGGACTCAAGCAAGGTAAAACCCTAGAGTGTTGTAAAGAGATGATTACGCAAGTGGATGAAGATGGAGATGGTAGAGTCAACTACAAGGAGTTTCTTCAGATGATGAAAACTGGTGGCTTTAGCAATAGATCATCTTCAGTTTAAGCTGATTTTACCTCCTTTTTAACTGTAAATAAGTTCGTTTTATGCTTTGTATTCTTGAAATGAAAAATAATTAAAAACCATCACCTTATGTACACTAAACTATGCCTATGCATCAACTGAACAGAACTAATGTTAGAACATAAGAAGAAAAACAAAACTTTGTTTAAGCCTTTTAAGGCAATTGCAAGCTCTTTCGTTTTTGGACAAATAAAAAACTTTATTAAAAGAGAGAAAATGAGTGATAAAAAAGAAGAGAAGATCTATCTCCTAAACCAAACTGATGGAAAAATGAACAATGAAAAATCCTGAGACAAAAAAAGAAAGAAAAAAAGACTATACTTGGTGGTTCTGTTGATGATCTCTCTGTTCCAGATCCCTCACGTTGTCTACTATGTGTTGGATTCTCTTAGTAAGGCTTTCGTTATGCTGTTCAATCTGTTCAAAGAGCATCTCCAAATGCCTTTTGTACGTAGCTGCTCTCTTCTTCTCTGCAGCTAGCTGCTGCATCAGCTCCTGGATCTTGTCATGCTCGTTCTGCAAAACTTCAAACTTTCAATACACCAAATAGCAAAGAATCTTAGATCAATTGAAAAAGAGCAACAAACAAACTAACCGGATACTGATCATAAATGCAACCTCTTCGAACCCTTCCAGGCATCAAAGGATGATTATGTTCCTTGAGAAACTTCGTGATGACCCATTTACCAGAGTTTTCTTTTCTAATCAAGATCATTGCTCTACAACCAACCCTAGTCTCCGCTCTCTGTCTAATAACCTTGTCGCGCTTGCTAGGCAACCTGTAGCCTTCCTTGTTGCAAACAAGCTGTCTGCCTATAGGAGATCCATCGTGCCTTGACCTTGACAGTTTGCTGACACGGATCACGAACCCTACTTTCGTAGCGTACGCGTTGTAGAACCCGTGCGCAGCTGCTTCCGATTCAAACTCTTGCCCTACGTAAGGCTCGTCGGCTTGAACCTCCTCCTCTGCCATATCTGCAACTACTAGGGGGATAGAATCCGGATCAACCTTCTCGTCATCGTCTTGCTCAATCATTTCTTCACCCATTTCGTTATTATGGTTGTTCTCGTCATCTTGCTCAATCATTGCTTGACCAGAGCTTTCTCCCATTTCGTTATGGCTCTCGACTGTGGTGACCTCTAGCTCCACTGGAATCCCCATCATCATCCCTGAAGCTACACCATTATCGATTCTGAAATCCACTGCGATTCAAAAGGGAAATGATTTACAAAGATGAACAGCAATTGAAGAAGAAGAAGAAAAAGAAGAACACTTTGTTGACACATATCAAATATCTACCAAGAAGAGCTGCAAGTATTATCCTCTTACTAACTAACATATACAAAAAGCCTACTTTTTAACAAATATACGAGGACAAAGCTCAAAGATATTAGGACAAAGCTCAAAGACAAGTGCTTTCGAAACCGTCCGGTCTCCACAACAAAATATAAAACAAAACAAAGCTTAAACAGAACCCTTGAAGATTCACCTTCAAAAAGACTAAGCATCACCATTTATGTAACTCATCAAATCGGATTTGTCAAAAGTAACGAAAGTTCGAGATGTCGAATTTCTCCGTCTCATTCTCTCGCAGAGACTTAAACGGCTTAATCGATAAATCCAAAATCACAATCTCAAATCCGAAATAGCTGCGAAGGAGGAATAAAGAATCTTACTTTCAGAGTTTTTCCGGGGGTGTTCGCCGCCGGGGGATGAAGGTCGGAGGCGGCGAAGATCGAATTAGGTTTTCGATGGAGGGGAGAGACAGAGGAGGTGCCGGTTCAGGGAATGGATTACAAGGGACGCAGAAACCTATGACGTGGCGAGAGATGATTGGGTCAATTTGGGAGCGAAGTCAACACACCGTTCATCTAAGCTTTGGGTTTATCGACCCTATGGTTCGTCCAGTGCGCTTCTCCTTGTCTGATAACTCCTCTCCTTCGTTTTTTTTGGCCTTTTAGATTTTTACACCATAACTCTCGCCGACCGGTGTCCACTACTTTTGATTATTGTACAAATGGCCCCCTTTATTGTTTTGTATTTACGGAATCGCCCTTATACTCACAAATTCTCTAATTGTCTACCCTTCCCTTCATTTATCGTGTGAACCATTCCAATTCAGCCGGTTCGAGTCCAAACCGGTCTGAAATTTGTTGTTGGTGTTATCCAATGATCAAATCTGTTTAGAGTTTAGACTATCAATTACTCAAACAATTCATCCCAATAACAATCGACAGGGCTGTTCTACATGGCCGTTAATCAATTTTCATTTTTCGGTTGTACACAAAGAAAGCCAATCTCTTGAACCAGCAGTATTCAAAATGCCATTTCGAAACGTGTTTGTATGTGAGCAGTGCTGTAATATCATACATAATGATCGCAGATTGACTATGGACGCTGCAAGATAGCTTATATGCAGACTGAATAATTGTTACGTAAAGAGGGTCTCAAAAGAAAAAGGCAAATCAACTTATATCATACAGTATAATATTTTTAAGTCCTATTTCCCTTTATCGTAACAATCAATGGCCAATGTGTTGTGGCTAGCTGCAAACATGATAAATGAGACTGTTCTTGAATTACAAACGACGACATTAAGTGACATTGAGTAAACCTTCACGGCATTAGTAGCTTAAGGTACGTACAACACCCAAAATTAGAAACCAACATCCTAATCTGGCAGAGACATCACACATAGACATTGTTGCATTCGCGACTAGTCTATAGATACTTTAGTAAGATTTCTATGAGATTCTCTATTGCATATATGTATATCGCGCGTAATCATTCTATTACATATAAATTTTGATCTTGTGAGTTCCGACTGACTAGTGATTGGTGCCTTAAACCGGAGTTTTTGCTTTGCTCATGGGACACACGTCACGTATTTCGCAAGGTTACTTATTAGGGACTTGTCCGTTGTTGGATAAAAATATTAATCCTGTTATCTAACTTTTTCTGTTATATATCCTCTTCTGTTATCTTATATCTTCTATGTTTATCATGGATAACTCTTGTAACTTTTATTTTTATTTTTTGGTCGAAAAAATCTTATAACTTATCCACTATAATCATCTATAGTTACTTTTATTTTATGATGATTTTAAAATGATAAATATCTATATCTTATTCTTATCTTAATTTGGCTTAGTTATCTTTTATACTTTTACATCAAGATAATTCGTAGTTTATATCATACTATGGACTAAATCATTAATTTCTATTTCCTTTTAAATACGAAGATGAAAATTAGTATACCCTTGTGAGTTGTGAACTTATATCAAATTAATGTATATACATTTCTGTTTTCTTGTGGTCCTATATCCGTTTTTAAAATATGCGTAATTAAGTCGAAGGAAACGTCTAAGGATTCGTTGATCAATTAATGATAAATACAAAAGATTTATTACTTGGGACATAGGAAATCAAATAAGGTTGGTAGATCTCTCATAAATAGAAAATATCATATCAGTCAAAGCTAATCCCGTTTCGATTTTTTTTTTCAAAAATCACACATTAATGATTTTAGTGAATTTACATGAGATAATATCCACGAACGGTGTGTATTATCGAAAATGAAAGTTATCTCAACAAATGAAATAACTGGATTTGATAGAGTATTATATATCGTTATCCAACAATGAGATTATGGATAAGTCCCTACTAATTAACCTTGCGAAATACGTCACGTGGGTCCCATGAATTAGCAAAACATCCGGTCAAAAGGACCAATCATAATCTCATCAGATCATAATTTACATGTAATGGACCAATAGAATCATAAGTTACTTTTTGATAATAACAATTTTTTGGATAAACTTATAACATTTTCATTAATTTTGTTTTAAAAACGATATTTTCGTGGATTTGACTAATCCACTGATCCTAATAGTTTTCTATATAAACCCACTCGTTCTCTAATATCTTCTCATTCATTCCCAAGTTCTAATCTCTCTCATTTCTATAACTCACTACCGTCCGATTAACACTCTCCGACCACAAATGGCTACATCCAACGGCGAGAAAAGCTTGATCGTGAGCTTCGGCGAGATGCTCATCGATTTCGTTCCCACCGTCTCCGGCGTATCCCTCGCAGACGCTCCTGGCTTCATCAAGGCTCCCGGTGGTGCACCTGCCAACGTCGCGATCGCCATCTCCCGCCTCGGCGGTCGCGCTGCGTTCGTTGGAAAACTCGGTGACGACGAGTTCGGTCACATGCTCGCCGGGATCTTGAAACAGAACGGCGTCTCCGCCGAAGGAATCAATTTCGACACCGGAGCCAGGACGGCACTCGCTTTCGTGACCCTAAGATCCGACGGAGAACGTGAGTTTATGTTCTACCGCAACCCTAGCGCCGATATGCTCCTCCGTCCCGACGAGCTCAATCTCGATCTCATCAGATCTGTACGTTCTTTTGACTTTTAATTAATTTTCATATAATAACACGTAGGCAAATCTTGATGGGTCCCATTTTTTGTTAACGGACGCGGCTAAACCGTTACCGTAACGGTTTTTGGTACATCTACCGTAGCAGTCAAGTTAGGTTTTGACGAAACGCTCTGTTTTGGTTCTCTTTTTCTTCAGGCTAAGGTATTCCACTATGGATCAATAAGCTTGATCGTTGAGCCATGTAGATCCGCTCACCTGAAGGCCATGGAAGTGGCTAAAGAAGCCGGTGCGTTGCTCTCGTATGACCCAAACTTGAGGCTTCCTTTGTGGCCTTCGAAGGAGGAGGCTCAGAAGCAGATTCTTAGCATCTGGGACAAAGCTGAAGTGATCAAAGTCAGCGACGAAGAGCTTATGTTCTTGACGGGATCTGATAAGGTCGATGATGAGACTGCTTTGTCTCTGTGGCACTCTAATCTGAAGCTTCTCTTGGTCACTTTGGGTGACAAGGGTTGTAGATACTACACCAAGGTGAATTGTTTTTGAAAGAGTTATTATCTCTCTTGCGGATTTGACTTTACCATTAACATTACTCAAGTTGTGATTACAGGGCTTCCGTGGATCTGTTGATCCTTTCCATGTGAACGCAGTGGATACAACTGGTGCTGGTGATTCATATGTTGGTGCCTTGCTTTGCAAGATCGTTGATGACCGTGCTGTGCTCGAGGTAACGATACTATTAAACTAACATATCAGATTAGTCTGCAATTTCGGAATCTTTGGTTCGATTATTGACTGTGTTCTTCTGTCTTTTAACAACAGGACGAAGCTCGTCTAAGAGAAGTGCTTAGGTTTGCGAATGCTTGTGGAGCCATTACAACTACGAAGAAAGGAGCAATTCCAGCTCTTCCTACAGAGTCTGAGGTTCAGAGTCTCCTCAAAGGGAACTGATCTACAGAAGTCTTGATTTTTAGGATTTTCCGTTTCACTTTTCTTTTTCGGATTTGAGTTTTACATTCATTTTGTTTTTGCTTTTGGTACCGTTCTTGTAGAACCCTTATGTTCTGATTCTGTTATTATGATTCGTATCATTCATCTTTCAAAAGTTTTATCTTATGGGTCCCTTTTAATGAATAATAACTCAATACCAAGTTTTGTGAACAACAATTTAGCAACGAAAGCCTTAAAGAACAATTGCTTGAGGATAACATTCAGTAACTTCCATATCCAAAGATCTCCAAATATGTTTGCATTCTTCCCACCTCGAACACATCCGCTCCAGAAATGTTTCAGCCCACACTTCCTTGCTACCTTCCATACTCAGATCATATGGCACCGAAAAACTGCAAGTCAATTCCCAAAAACACACTTGGTTATTTCCACAAATGCGTATTTGTTTAGGCAGAAAAGTCACCAATCAAAGCTCTTACCTAGTCAGCTCTTCTAAAGGGGAGTCCCCAGTGGTCCCGTTCCTGGAAGATATTTGAGTTAGACATCACAACAACAATGATCAGAAGCTACAGCAGCAAATATAAAATAGCTAACCTTTGGACTTGAACTTTGAATATGCGGAGAGACTTGGTTGTTAGGTTGTAGATTGCTTCTTCTATGTGATCTGTGCCAAATAAATACACAACCGGATAGTCCAGGAGCCATCTGCAAATAGAGATCGAACGCCAAACTTCACGGCTTGATAAACGAAGACAATCTATAGTGGATGAATCAAGTGTTGGATTGGAAATTTTACCCGTTTAAGGTTGGGATTGTAACCTTAGTGTCTTGTAAACAACAACTAAGATCAATGCATAAAGAAGACTGAGAAGATTTAGCCTCATCAGCTGCTGTTGCAGTGGTATCATTATCGATGCCTTCTAAAGGAAATGTCAAAGAGAATTGTTCCTGAATCGATCTAAGCTGCATTCCTAGATTGCTATCCTTGCTTTGTTCTACCATCTTTGAACAAACAAAAAGCAAGACTGAGATCAGTCTCAATTGGACACGGAGGAACATGAATTGAGAAATGAGTTTTTTGTAAAAGGAACAACCTTTGGAGGGTCTTGTTCCAAGTCGACAAAGAACAATTCAGGTTCAGAATTTAAGCTCGAACTTACAAACTTGGGCATTCTTCTTACGTTTATCAGGTAAATCATATCTTCTATGACCATAACCTTCAGATCTTTGAAAATTGGTAAACCCTATAAAAGTGCCAAGACAAAAGCAGGAATCAGATTAGCTATAGACATACACATTACTCAAGTACTAATAGTGTGCGTGAAGAAGAAGAGAACTAGAGTCTAACCTCTTGGATAAGCTCAAGAAGTGAGAGCAAGCGATCTTGTAGCTCAGGCAACTTTCCACCATAGTCAATCATCACTACTGGTCTCATTCCCGTGCATAATGCCAGCACATCTGGTACAAAGAAACTCGTTTAAGCGTCGCTTACAGATTCAAGCATATGGAAAATTGAGGTTATGCTGATATTTGAAGGATCTATGATGTTAAAGTTCAATATTTCTAACGATTCATCTATAACAGGGAGTGGAAATTGATAAGACCAGCAAACGAAATGCACAAGTTGGCTTCATTTATTTATGAGGATCTCAAATGCAATCAAAGCATCACCAAGCTTCAAACGTATACACAATGAGATCTAAAGAGTCAATTTTTGTTTTCAGTTCTATTGAGAAATTAGAAAAGTGTGGAGAATCAGAGAAAGTAAAACCAATTTCCCAAACTGAATCGTCCGGAACAGTCTCAGAACAGAATGAAAAAAAAAAAAAGTGGAATCAGTGAGAGCGGAGGAAGGAAACCTATTTCGAGGCGGCGTTTGGAAGTGGATTTAAGTCGCCATTTGATCTGAGAGAGACAAGAGTTCATAAATTGAACTACTTCCTCAGAGCTTGGAACCTCCATCTCACGAAAAAGTCTGAAGCTTTCTCTTCTTCTCTATTGGAATTCACTTTCTTCTTCTTTTTGATACTTTGGACGATTTTAGCATTTTACTTAGGATACAATTTCAGTAAAAACCCTGAACATTTAAGTTTTCCCGAAAAAACCCCTGAATCTATTTGTTCTATCTTAGAAACCCACTTTAAAGCTATTTCGATATACAGCTGTCGATTTTTCATTGGATCGGTGATAAACAATGCTCACACGTACAAACAAGAGGCTTCACACGTTCCTTCCGTTATTTTTCCACCTTGGATCTGTGGAATCCTTCTTCCTCACTTGCTTCGCGTTTCACCGGAACTTAGCCGGCGCACTAATCAAACCAACGAAAGCAAGCTACAGATCTGTTATCTCCTTCGCATCTGCTTTCAGGTTGGCGTTCACTGCTCGTTATCACCGATTTCTGATTGCTTTTCCTTGTTACAGTATTCAAATTGGCCATTCGTTTTTTTTTCCTCTTTTCAAACAATGGAGTTTTCTTGCGATTTTTTGTTGAGAATTGCTCTTCCATGGCCGAAATCTGGGCTCCGTGGCATATTTAGTTACGCATGATATCGGAAAACCCATAGACTAGCAACGTCGTAGTTTCTGATTCGAGGCTCGAACCTATTGAATGAAAATTAGTAAAATAGAGTATGGTTACATGGGTTTCCGATGCAATTTAGGGCTTCTTGGGGGTTATTGATCATTAACGTACGAAAGCTCTTAGAAAAGAATCATATGCAAAGAAAGTTTTGTTCTTTGTGAATATGAAGTTTATAAAGTTAGTGAATTACCTACCTTTAAGCTCTTTGTGCTGGTTTTGATTGAATGACAGAGATGTATAATAACATGGGACCACAGCCTGGGATGCCAATGCCTCAGGCAAATCCTCAGCCTGGTCCGTTTGGGAATGCAATTCCTCAGCCTAACCCGTTTGGGAATCCCTTCTCTGGACCTGGCTCTGGACTTATCCGTAGTGGCTTGGGAGCTTACGGGGAGAAAATTTTCGGCTCGAGCTCTGAGTATGTGCAGAGCAACGTAAGTCACTCCTCTCTCTCCACCTTTTCTTTTTCCCCAGCATTGTCTTTCATTTGTTTTAACCGGTTGAATTGAAAATGAACAGATAAGTCGCTGGTTCTCTGATCCCCAATACTATTTTCAAGTTAATGACCAATATGTGAGGAACAAGCTGAAGATTGTTCTTCTTCCGTTCCTTCACAGGGTAAGTTAGCTCACCTTTTGTGTGTTTTTGTGTTTGTGTGTATTTGTGGTCTTTCTCATATGTGTTTTGCTGCAACCTCAGGGACACTGGACTAGAATCTCAGAACCAGTTGGGGGTAGACTTTCATACAAACCCCCAATATACGATATAAATGCTCCAGACTTATACATTCCGCTTATGGCATTTGGCACTTACGTTGTTCTTGCTGGTTTCTCACTTGGACTCTATGGGAAGTAAGTTCTTGTATCTCTATTCATGTATGCAGTCTTTTAGAGTGCATTTTCTTTTCTCAACCTTGTGGTGTTTCTCTAGGTTTAGCCCGGAAGCTCTGAATTGGCTTTTTATGAAAGGAGCGGTTGGGTGGTTTTTGCAAGTCATGCTGCTGAAGATAACATTGCTCTCATTGGGTAGCGGAGAAGCACCTCTCTTGGATATTGTGGCGTATGCAGGCTATACTTTCACGGGACTCTGTCTAGCTGTTCTTGGCAAGATCATCTGGGGATACTCTTACTATGCTTTGATTCCGTGGACCTGCTTATGCACCGGGGTGTTCTTAGTGAAGACAATGAAGCGAGTTCTCTTTGCGGAAGCTAGGAGTTATGACTCGAGCAGGCATCACTATCTCTTGATCTTTGTAGCTTTAGCACAGTTTCCTCTTTTGATGTGGCTTGGCAACATTAGTGTTAATTGGCTCTTTTGATATGCATTATGTTTGTTAAAATACACCTATGAGGTCTTGTAGCAGAGTTTGTGTGTTTTTGGTTTAGACTTCTGTCAAACATAAATATGATGAAAGAAAAGTGTTATCTCAAATACACATCTCTCTTTTCTTATCGTCTTTTTCCAGTGTCACTTTTTATAGACTACATTTCTACTATGATTAGAAACAAACAAGGACATGAACTTTGCTCTGGTAATGTTAATAGAAACTGCATCCCATGCGCATGATCTCTACTCCAATCGCTCCTGCATTGCATTGGTGCATTGTGATTTCGGCTTTTGTATTCCTTGGCAGATTGAGACATTGTTGGGACATTGCAGACAGTTATTGGAAAGGCTTCCTCTGGTGAGTTTGGAGATCCTTTGAAACTCCTCAGGAAGTGATCCCGTGAGGTAGTTGTTCTCCAAGTACAAGCTTCTCCATGAGTTCTCAAGTCTTTTCCCATAAATCCTTGGAATATCTCCGGAGAACATGTTGCTCCGTAGATTGATGTCCTTCAAGTTTGCATAACTTGCCAGGTTCAGGGGAAGGTGGCCCTGTAAATGGTTACCTTCAGCGTCAAGACTGCGCAGGCGAGACTCCATGCCTGTAACCTGAACAACCTCTATGGATATGAACTGGTTAAAAGACACATTGATGCGTGAGATGTCTGGGAACGTTAGGATTTCATGGCCAATGGTGCCTGAGAATCTGTTCTGGCTCACATCTAAGGACACAAGCTGTTTCAGCCTATGCAAGGGAGATATACGTCCTGCGAGGCTGTTGAAACAGATGGAGAGAGTTCTTAGACTTGGAGGAAGCTTAGGAAGCATTCCGAATAGATGATTGTTACCGAGTTCCAACACTTGGAGCTTCCACAAGCCGTTGAGCGCAGGTATTCTTCCGTCGAGATGGTTGTTTGATAGGATCAGGTGAGTCAGACTTCTCAGGGCTGAGATTCTTGGAGGGATCTCACCGGCGATGCTGTTCTTTGACAGGTCTATGGTTTTGATCTCCTTGAGCCGCGTGATCGCTGGGGATATGTCTCCGGTGAAGAAATTTTCAGTGAGAGAGAGTTTGGTGAGTTTCCTGAGTTGGAACACAGTTTCAGGTATTGGACCTCGGAATCTGTTCCTGTTGAGGCTGAGGACAGTGAGCTCAGTGAGGTTCCCTATTGCATCGGAGAGAAAACCGTCATAACCGTCATCGTCAAGGTCGATCTCTGTGACTCGGCTAGTCGTGTTCTCAAGTGGGAAAGAGCACATTACTCCCAAGAACGTTCCTGAGCCTTCACAAGGGTCTTCGGAGAAGTCCCATGTGCTGAGGTAAGAGGATGGGGAGATGGAGCTTGGATCAATGCTGCGTATGATAGACTCTAGAGTTTGAATATCGGATCGAAGAGTGGCTGAGAGAACTGGTGAAGGGAGAATAACTGAAAGATGTAGTAAAAAGAATGAGATAAGTAGCAATGAAGAAGAAGAAGATGATGGTTGTGTCTTGGGAGTCATTGTTGCATGTGGTTCTTCTTTAACATGAATGAAAGATGGAACCTTCTTTTTAAGAGAGTGTTCTTGTAAGAGGAGGAAGAAGAAGGTCGTCGTGTTGAACCTAATTTGGATCTAACATGCTTTAAAGGTTTTCGGGTCTGTTATTGGTGAGATTCACATCTTTGTAGCGCTACTAATATATTTTGTATTAAACCATATTATATGGGACCTATTTAAAAAAGTTGTTTCTAACTGAGTAAATCCATGCTGCATAGGTGCATAGAAAACAAAGCGGCTATAAACCATCCACTTCTTTTAATATTTGATGTTTTTATTCTTTAGTCTTGATGAATATCTAAATCAAAATGCGTCATGCCGAAAAACATTTCCGGTGGCGGCGGTTGTTGCTGCGTCTCTTTCTTCTGTGGCCGATTCAAGAAAGTTGTTTCAAAGTGAGGAAATCTATGCTGCATAGAAAAAGAAATTTCACTATAAACATCAATCCTAACAAGCATAGGATAAGAGAGCCAAGTGAAAGCAAAAAAATACCTCATAATCAATTGTAGAATTTTCTTTTAGCATTGTATGAAGTCTTGAAAACCGTGGATATAGGTTTCATGGTTTTTGCCCTCACCAAAGTGTGTCTCTAAAACACACCACAACACAACACAAACAATAAAAAAGATAAGAATCGGAAGACAACAATAAAAAGATAACAACATACAAGACATACAATTACCTCATTAATTAGAATAGGGATGTGTGCTTCAATGAGATCAAGTTCCTCTCTCAGCAGATCAATTTTCTGGTTGATTCTTCCCTGCTCAAGTTCATCATTTGTTGCAGCCAACTCGATTTCTTCTTTTGCAATATCTTCTTTATGTTTCTTTTCCATGCCTCTCAAATCATCAATGTTGGTTTGCATCTTGGTGAGAGCATCATTCATCAATCTCTCCTTGTTTCGACCAAAACAACTTGACAACGACTCTACATGTCTAGAGATGATAAGAAATGGAGACTAATAAGAAATTCGAAACATGATGGGAGATGATAAGACCAATAAAACATTCGAAACATGATTTCACAAATTAGCAGAAATTCGAACTCATCAACATAGCAATTTTTGCAAGTCATTCCAACATTCAATTTCCTTAACATGAAATTTGACAACAATCAGATTCATGATGAGAGATGATAAGAAATTGAGACTAATAAGAAATGTGAAACATGATTTCACAAATTAGCAGAAATCCGAACGCATCATTTAATTACCATTACAAATAAACAAAACTACAATAATAAACGTCTTAGTTTTTTTTCCTGTTCCACATAAACAATTTGCCTATTAGATATATATCACAATCTTGTAAAATCATGTACTAATTGTGTACACACTTTGGAGTTTGGAGAGTTATGTTAGTATTTTGGTTCCAAATAAATATGCAATACTTAAATATCAGCTATGCATTTTTAATCAGGTTTACTTTTATATGATATCAAGCCTTTTGGCCCAAAAAAGAAAAAAAAAAAAACTTACAAATATATATATATACACATATATATACATATATATATATATATATATATATATATATTTTTTTTTGCATTTGATGAAATGCCTAAAAGAGGAATTTGGACTACTCATAGTTTCCAGCATGATAAGAAAGGAAATAAATTCCATATTTTTCTCAAACTAAATATTTCGATTAATCAAAATGAGTTTACATAATCTGAATAAGATTAACAACAAATGGATAACACAACTTCGCATTCGTATGATCTCTACTCCAAGCTGCCCTGCATTGCATTGGTGAAATGGTGCATTGTAAAAGTGTGGAAGTAATAATTAGTGGTTATTATTTTTTTATCATTTATTATTTTTTTGTTGTTAAATTTACATGACAGGCGTCATGTGCAAATTGAGAATCCAATACGATTTTAGATTTCAATATAAAAATAGTTAGTAACCATTTGACCAATATCTAAGAAAAGACAATTGAAACATTCCAAGAAATTGTAAAATTAGGAATTCACTATTTATAGAAGTTTAGTTGTGCATATAAATACGTCGGTCAGTTACCTAGAATAACTAAGAAAATAACCAAAAAAAAAAAATCAAAAACGAGAACGAGAACCATTTAAGAGCTTATTAAACTATGGCTATCGAAAAGAAAACCCTCATTGCCTCCTTCGTCATCGTTATGATGATGGTAACAATGATCGTGACCCAAGTTGAGGCCAGGAATCACGTCACAGTCAAGCCGCCTCCAAAGCATAAGTTTTTCTTTTTCTAAATCGATGGCTCATAAAGTTTAAGAGAGAATAAATGGTTCCTTCAACGAGGAGCTTCAAGCATATGCCTACACTAATCTTATTATATATGATTTTTTCATCCTCCTATTCGTTTAGTTATGGATGTATAACTTATAAATAATGTTTTGCAAAAGAATATTTGTATATGTGAATGAAATATACTAGTCTCATATTTCATTGACAGAGTTATTTTATGATTTCTCTAGAATTTGACAACACTAATGTTCATATTCTATTTGTTTTTTTAGTTAATTTGTATATTTCAAAGAGGATAAACGTATCCTTATATTAATACTACTAAAATTGTGTTATATATCAAGTGGGATTGAGTTACGGGATTGTGGTTCGTTTCGTCGTATGTTTGTAACTTATATTGATGGAAAATACGACACCAGATTCTAATGTTGGATTCAGCGATTAATATTATCATGTATAGAGGTTAATTTACTAAACATCTTCGTCTTCGTATAGAATCAATCAGCCCAAGGGAACAAATCAAGCCAAGCTAAATGACACAAACTCATAATTAAATATCAAAACTCTATAATACATTACATATACTTGACTATCCAAACTCTCATATATATACACACACTCCTACATTTTTTTTTTAGCTCAATAACTTCCATTAACTTGATCGAGATACAGCATAGTCTTCATGAATAGCATTATGTCTACATGGAATAAAAGATGGAAAACAAAGTCGACAGTCCTGTTGATTTGTTCTTTTTTTTTTTTGAACAAAGGCTTTCAAAGCTATTATGTCTGCATGTACGTTTGTTGTTTAACTGTGACGTCCATGAAAACTCGATATATGCCATCAAAATCTCGTACCCAATTGTATATTCCAATGTTGATTTACTCCGAAAGTTTTATGTGTATGAAATGTATATATAATTATATATTAAAAATTCCCACAAAATTTGGATGAATGAAAAATTGACGGTGAGAAGCTCGAGAGGGCCCTACATAGGCCCAGGACCATTAAAGTCAGAGCGACAAAGACAAACAAAAATTGAGTTTCTAAAAGAAGGAAGTTTTCTCCTGAGAAAATCAATCAATCAATCAAATCTAGAACATCAAAAACTTAGCGCGAACTCGAAGAATCGAATCACTTCCCAAGGAAGATTAAAAGATCTCTCTTTATCCTTCTAGAGAATTCGGCCGATTCATGTTTTGGTCGGCGGGCTTAAGCTGAAAGGTCACTGCTTTATAGTTTAATTCTCAGATCTGTGTATTGAATCTGTTTTTGCTCTGTTTATTTCGTGCATCGATTCAAAGCTCTTCTGTTGGGATTGAATTGAGCTTCGGGTTTAGCTTCCTTCTACTTGAGAGAGAAATTCAACCTCAACTGCAAAGTCGTCTACTTGCGATTTTCGATTTCATCTGTAAAATGGGAAGACCTTTGTTTTACGATATCATCGAGAAACCGGCGACGAGCTGCGTCGTGACGATATGCAGCTTGATCTGGTTCGTAATTCAGAAGAAGAGCATTGGGTACTCGCAAGTCGGATTGAGTTACGAGACTGCAATCGAAGGGCATTACTGGAGGATGATCACCTCCGCATTGTCACACATCAGCGTCTTGCATCTCGTCTTCAACATGAGCGCTCTGTGGAGTCTTGGTGTTGTTGAGCAGCTTGGGCATTTAGGTCTCGGGACGGCTTATTACCTTCACTACACTCTCGTCCTCGTCGTCTTCTCCGGCGTTTTGGTTATTGGGATCTACCATTTGCTCATCTCGAGGCTCAAGATCGAGTATTTCAGGAGAGTCACAGCCGTTGGATACTCCTGCGTTGTGTTTGGTTGGATGACGATTCTCTCTGTGAAGCAGCCTTCTTCAAAGCTTGACCTTTTTGGGCTTTTGTCTCTTCCCATTAGCTTTGCTCCTTTCGAGTCGCTCATTTTCACTTCCATCATTGTTCCGCAAGCTAGTTTTCTGGGACATTTGTCGGGAATTCTGGTTGGCTATGCTATTTCGTGGGGTTTGATTGGTGGGATGAACAACTACTGGGCTCTTACTATGCTTGGTTGGATCATTGTGGTGTTTGTTTACAGTTTGAAGAAGTCTGGTGCTTATGATTTCAGTTTTCTCGAGATTGAATTGCTTACTGATGCTTCTTTACCATCAGTGAGGTTTATTGGAAATGGCCGGACCTTGCAAGCAAGTGCAGTTCCTCTCAGTGGAGTGGAAGTTGTCTGAATTGAGTTTCATTGTCAGGACTCAATATTGTATTTGGGAGCAAAGTTCTTGTCATGGAGGTAGTTGTGGTAACCAAGCTTATTGAGTTCCAACACTTAAAGGCTCTTGCTTGAACTGTTTGTGGGAATGCTTCCTGCATAATGTGGTGATTTGGAGAAGGATTCTTTGTCTAATCAAGTTAGTGTTGTTTAGGCGTCATTACAAATGAATAGGACAGTCGATTTGTGTCGTATGTTTTGATGTATAGTTGTGAAAGGGTCCCATGTCTTACGTAAAGATTCCATCCACTAGACATGTTTCCTCATTTGTGACCTTCACATTTATTTCACTATGAAAGCATGCTACCAAACATTCTTGCTTTTTCTTCCATATATTGTATCTGTTCTATCATCTTCACTATTGCAATATCACAAGGTAAATAAGATGAAGTTTTATGAACGTCTTTTCGATTATAGCAGTGTCTTCTCTTGTTACTTGTTTCCATCTTCTGTCCTTTACTTGTTGCAATTATGGTTGATTTGTGAGAAGTTGTAGGTTGGATGATTTACAGGTCAAAACAGAGTCATGACAATTGTATTTGTTATCAGAGTAGTCTAACTTGGATCCACTTTTGAATTGTTGTTCATTATCATTTAACCTACTTTCAACCCAATTCTTATTCACAGGATCTGCATTATTACCCCAACTTTTCCATAACCAAAATTTTCTATGTTTCTTATATAATCTGCAGGTGAATCTGATATTGCTTTCTGATCCATCTCTGAGCCACTTCAAATGGACAAGAAAGGCCAGCATGCTACACACGACTCCTTGCTGACTCACCACCCGATTCTCTGTATCATTGCTTTGTCTGTGATTTTCATAGCGATCGACCCCTTTCACATGAGTCCAATCGGGGGTCGTGAGTTCAAACCTGTCAAGCATGTGGTTGCTCCATACAAGCAAGTCATGGAAAACTGGCCAAGAGACAACCTTAGTCGACTGGGACATCATGGGAAATTGGAGTTTGTGGACCAAGTCTTTGGTCCTGAGTCATTAGAGTTTGATAGTTTAGGTCGTGGTCCATACACAGGGCTGGCTGATGGAAGGGTGGTTAGATGGATGGGTGAATCAATCGGATGGGAGACATTTTCTGTTGTGACATCAAAATGGTAAAACATTATATATATATATATATATATATATATTCATCACTTTAATGATTGTTTCAGTTTCTCTTACTGATGTTGTGTGTTCATGTGACTCAGGTCGGAGAAGGCTTGCGCAAGAGGTGTGGATTCAACAACAAACAAGCAATGGAAGCACGAGAAGCTCTGTGGGCGACCTCTTGGTCTGAGATTTGACAAAAAGACCGGGAATTTGTACATTGCAGACGCTTACTATGGTCTGCTAGTGGTTGGTCCTGAAGGAGGTGTCGCTACGCCTTTAGCTACACATGTGGAAGGAAAGCCTATACTCTTTGCCAACGATCTTGACATCCATAGAAACGGCTCCATCTTCTTCACTGACACAAGCACAAGATATGACAGAGCGTAAGTTTTCACATAACAAAAAAAGCTCTTTGTATGATGTATGATGTAATTTTTGTATGATGTAAGAATTAGACTTTGTAATTTTGTAGGAATCATTTCTTCATATTACTGGAAGGAGAATCAACAGGAAGGCTTCTAAGATATGACCCACCTACCAAAACAACGCATATTGTGCTGGATGGTTTGGCTTTTCCCAATGGCATTCAGCTCTCTAAAGACCAGTCTTTCCTTCTCTTCACCGAAACAACCAATTGCAGGTACTACCATATAAACAAACCTTAACACTCAAGCAAGACATCTTCAAAATCATGGATATAGACTCCATGTTTCTCTCCCTCAGCTTTTTTCTTGTCGATATGTATTTGACAGGTTAGTGAAATACTGGCTGGAGGGTTCGAAGACTGGTGAAGTCGAAGTGGTGGCGGATCTACCGGGATTCCCAGACAATGTGAGAATGAACGAGAAGGGTGATTTTTGGGTTGCAATAGACTGTTGCAGAACACCAGCACAGGAGGTTCTTACAAACAACCCTTGGATAAAGAGCATCTACTTCAGGTTGCCGATACCGATGAAGCTGCTGGCGAAAGCGATGGGGATGAGAATGTACACTGTAATATCGAGATTCGACGAGGAGGGTAAGATCTTGGAGGTGCTTGAGGATAGACAAGGTAAGGTCATGAAGCTTGTGAGTGAAGTGAAGGAGGTTGAAGGGAAGCTTTGGATTGGGACAGTGGCACATAACCACATTGCCTCTTTGCCTTACCCTTTAGCAGTGAATTAATGATGAAGTTTGTTGTGTAGTTCTTAGCTTCTGGAAGTGATATCCTCTTGATTAACATTTTCATGAGGATTAACGAACAATATGTAACAATTGATGATTGGACTAAATCATCTCTTTGTAACTTAATTATCTTCGTTTTGGTTCCACTGTAATGATGTTTTTGTCTTTTTTTTTTCTTTCTGTTGATGTTATGTGAACTGGTGCATAGATTGCTCTTGAAGTTCTCTCTTTTCAAGTCATCGAAGAATAATAAACAAAATCATTTTTTACTAAAGAAATTTTCAATTACATAATTTGTATGTTGTACAGCCTAGTACATAAGATAGGTAGAACGCAAACAGTTAAGATAATTTGGTTGATCAAAGTGAAGCCCCATTGTGTCATCATCGTCTGGCCCGGACATAATAAGCTCATTGCGACATCATCCTTCCCGCAGGCAACACAGTTCCTCCAACAGCCAATATGTAACATAACTGTAACGGCCGGCTTGTTCGTAACTAAACCTACCTGTCGATTATTAAAATGAGAGCATGATTCACATTTTACACCCAAGATTCATAGTAAGAAGCAGACAAGGCTGTAGATGCAACACATGCAGAGAAGATTTCAAACGGTTTCTATTACGAGATGGCACACATAGTTAACAGTTTCGTTCAAGAAGAAATATTGTAGCAGGGGACATCATCACAGCAGAAGACCCTAGTAACTATTTGATTTCAGCACAATGTGCATATGCAAGACGAGTAGAAGAATATTGATAGCACTTTATCAGATGCCAAAGAGTACGGATTGTGAAAAGTACCAATAGATTATGAGGGCATGTGGAGCTAAGTGTCAAGGCCGTTGTCCAGTCGAAGCATTTGATGGCAGTTGCTGCTGTTGCTGAATCTGTTGAAGAAGGTTAGCAGCAAGCTGTAGTGTAGACTGATATCGCTGGTTCTTATCGACCTCACCATCTGAAGTACCTTGATTAGCTCCAGGGAGCAAAGTCTGGAGCTGCTGCTGCTGTGCATGGCCAGACGGATCCAAGTTTGTCTTGTTCGCTAGTGGTTGCATCGCAGTTTGAGAATGGGAATAATTTCCGCTATGCGCTTGATTATTTGCCAGACCGTGATAATTACCTTGCTGATAAACATGCAAAGCAGGGTTCTCAGCTCCAGGGACCGGTATGTAGTTTTGGTTAAGCATATGAGCTTCAGGTTGATATTGTGGTCTCATGGGTTGAGAAACAGCTTGATGTGAACCTTGTGAGTACGTGGCGTAATTATTCGATAAAGGAGAAGGTAACGGCGCCTGCTGAGGCATACTAACATATGGGGCTTGGTATTGCATACCACCATGTACCATTCCACTGGAGTAGCTCGGTGTGCTTGATACTGGAGGATAATGTATCGGAGGATTGTATTGATTTCCAAATTGTTGGAATGATCGATTCAATGGTTCAGAAACCATTGGCTGGTCTCGATTCCAAGCTTGGGACGGAGCTTCTACATTAGACACTCCAACGGATTGGTGACTCTCAGAGGCAATAATAGATCGAGAAGTTTCAGGGAGTAAGGAGGCCAGAGTGGCTAATAGCTCGGGAGTTAGACTAACCCCGGCTTGAGGCATTGCAGTGTTAGATACAGAAACAGGCTCGCTAGAAGGAGCAAACAATGCTTTTGGAGGAGGCTTCACTTCTTCCTGCATACTCCTGTTGTAATCAAACAAGGCTCGATCATACAAACCGTTATTGGCATTGGCAGGCGAATCCCGAGATTGATCCAAATAGGATTGAGGAATGGGCTGAGATTCTTGTCTATACGATGATGCTGCAGGAACAGGTGGGGGAGGCAATTTGAGAACAACACCATATAGCCGTTCTGGACCAGATACTTTGAGGACATGAGTTAAGAAATCTGATGGAGGAACCAAGAACAAAGTGGTTCCATCATCTAATTTGGCAACGCCTGCTCGATTATTTGAACCAAGGTAGCGGAGAAATTCAGTGTAAGACGCGAAATCGTCTTCGCTGTCTGGTAAGAAGAAAACTATTTCGAATCCAACTGCTTCGGTGTAATGCTTTGCAAGCATATCCAAACCCGTTCTTGCTGAACAATTGACCATCTCAGGGCTATTAACCATTCGAAAAAACCGAGAATCAGTAGTCGATGGCAGTGTTATCAGTGACTCAAATAAACACTACTGCAATCCATTTTGAGATCAGATATATAGACAACAAATATCACATCAAAAAGAATGAACAGATACATAACTTCTAACCAATGAACAAAATGTGACTCACAGTTCTGTTTCAATCCCTTTTCCAATAGGAACACAACGAGCATGACACACAGGAGTTCCACCTTTGGCAATGACTCCCCTCCAAATGAAATCAGTATCAGGAAAACCACGCCCCGGTCTAGCTGCAACTGAGGCACGCCCATATGCCCGATCATCTACTGATCCATCTCTACGGATTCTTTTAGGTTCTCTATCCAACTGAGCAGGATCATACCCTTCCCAAGAACCACGGTTTGACATAAAGGGTAGCCTTGTACTTGGTGCAGGAGACGGAAGTAATCCAGCACCAGTTGGAGATGGCCTCCTCCAGCTTCCTTCCTTACCAACCACTTTGCTATATTCTGGACCACTATGCAAACGTTCCATGCTACCTCGGAAGGGCCTCGTAGGGTCAAGAACAACGCTGGAGTGTGGAGATGATATGTATGGAGGATCATTGATGAACGTCTCAGGCCTTGACCGTTTGACACCAGAATTCAAACCAGTGTCATATCCTCGTTCAGGGGGAATGATATCGTGTTTGTACATAATTGTGATTCCTGGATCGTTGAATAAGCTTCCCTGTAGTCCTTCCTTACTTGGTTGTCCATCTCCAAATGAGTGAGGATACTGTTAAGTACATAACAATTTGAGCTCAGGATCTTGGCAGGCACAAAGCTTTCTAAGCACATAACAATCTGAACTCAGATACGACAGCGTAAATATGAAAAGTAAATAAGATAGCCATGGAAGTCTGTTTACAGATCATGACACTTAGTGTACTCAGTAGGGAGTTGTTACAAAATGGTTACTAAAGCTTATTCCCTGTATGTAAACAAGAGCGAACAAGAGGATGCTTACTTTTCTTGGCCCTTGAGACCGAAGAAAATCAACTCGCAGAAAACTCCCACCTATACGCTTTCCGTTCATGCTCTTTGCCTGTATAGCGTCGTCCATGTCACAAAAGTCAATAAAAGCTGTCTTGCGATCCCTAAGGAACCTGAAATCTTCGATTTTCCCAAATTTCCTGAACTCTGCCTTGAGCTCATCCTTTGAGACACTCGGGCTGATTCCACCCACCCAAAGACTCTTACAAGGTTTTGCCTGCAAACAAACAATTTCCATAAGAAGCCAAATTGACATTTCTTAAAATCCAGATTGGTTTCTAGTTGTCATAAAGAGAACTTTTTTACACTACAGAACAAACCAGACTGCAGTTATTTCACAAGGACACTGCTGTAGTAAGTTAATATCAATGACAATTACTACCCTAAACACACAACACTACTTGATGAGAATAATTTCCATAAATGGAGAAGAGCCAATATCCTCTTCAAAATCAACAAGATGATAACATTGTTTCCACAAAAATACTTGTGTTGATTATTCCACCCTGTTGGTAGTGTAACTATTACATCTCTGATGGCTAGAGGAACTACAAGGATTGTATAACTGGGCTTAAGATATTGATACATTTCGCTGGAAATCGATATACTAGCTTGCGAATTGTTACCGCAAGCATTCATCTTAAGCGTTTCTGAGTGCGGAAGCAGCTTCAAATACTCGAACTGAATACACATTTGAAGTTTACACTCAATCTTACGAGATTGACAAATACCAAACTGTATCTGGAACGAACTTCAGAGATCAAGACCTGATAGCAAAACCTGATTCAGAGTGATTTACATCGGCTTACGATTACGAAATCAATCCACATTGAATTCGGACACGGTGTAAGTCTGCAAAGTCATAAATGAGATACATATTGCGCTGTGCTCGTTTGGTGGAATCGGTTCGACAACAGCTTTGTCGGGAAGCTCAAAAAGATCGCATGGGACGACGAGTTTGATTAACCGTTGAACGTTTAAGATATTTCGAGTTTTTGATTTTGATTGAGAAACGCAAAAACACTAAAAAGCAACAATTTTTCTCGAGCTAAACAGAGCATAAGTGACGATCAAAATCCGGAAAGTTTCCCAATTTGGATCAAAAGTTAGGAAGAAACGACAAAGGAGAGCTAAGGAGGTAACGCAGAGATGAGAACAAACCGGTCTCGCGTATTCGATCTTAATCTGACTCCCCTTCAAGTTTGCACCTTGAAGCGCCTCCTTCGCCGCCACAGCTTCCTCGACGCGCCTGTAGTATACAAAAGCGAAGCTACGGGAAGAATACACAGTGACTCTGTCGATTTCACCGAACCTTCCGAACAGATCGGCCAGATCGGATTCTGTAGTATCGGTCGTCAAACTACCGACCCAGAGATTGCTCGATTGGAAATCAGATCCGTCTGCTTCTCGGCCTCTTGAAGGCTTCATTACTGGAGCCATCGCCAGCCTTCTCGACCCACCCGTCAAATTGGGTTCAAATTTCAAAACAAAAATCCCCCGAAGAAGCACAGCGAGATTCTACGATGGAGATGAGAAGATTTGTGACGATTTGTAATCTATTTGAAATGTAAATCCAGTGAAATTTGCCTCTCAAAAACAACAATTTAGATAGAGAAAACCAAAGAACGACGGCAAATTTTTCACATCCGATACACTGTTAAGACAAGACAAGTAGATTTATCAGCAAATGTCCTTTTACCCAAAACGACGGCGTTTAAATCGTTTTCTCAGGAAGTTGAACTTGTATGATGTTATTGTTGGACTTCCTTCTCAAAGACTCAAACACACTGTTAAAAAACTCAAAAGATGATGTTTCAATAGCTTTTTTTTTTTTTTTTTTTTTTTTTTTTGAGAATATGATGTTTCAATAGTTTGTACTATAACTACGCTAGATTCAATGAGGTTGATTTTAACGTGTTTCATTTCGAATTTTTGTAATGCAACTAGTTGACAATGACTGAAATGCTTCAAATCTTGTTCAATCATTAGAATGAGTTATCGTAAGTCATTTCGTCTCTTAAAGATGAGAGAACACGAGTAGTATATCCGGAAATAAGCACACTTGAAAAAGCAACAAAAAGAAGCAAAATACGATTCCACTCTGTTTAAGTCTGAAATTAAGAGATGGTAAAAAACAAAATGGACAGAATATTAAACTTCTGCTATTGGTAGACCACTGACGAAAACTGACATCAAAAGATCTTCAAAGCTCTTGCACACTCAAACCTGAAATAAATTCCAAATGCATTTGTAAATTTCCAATTTTTAACACTTATCACATACTCAAAGATGCTAAAATCTAAGACTATCATATGATATAACCAATTGCATATGTACAAACTATCATACAATCACCAAAAAGCCTATAAAGATCCATATATCACAATCTAACAAATTTCTATGTGATGAGATTCCTTAAACCCTAGTAAAACACATGCCAAAATCGAACAATGTTGTGATATAAGAGGGAGGTTTCAATTGATTGATAGCAAGTTTGTAATATAAGAACTACACTACGAATATGAGGTGTGAGAGAGAGAGAAGAGATTAATAACCTGGAGGAAGTGACTGCTTAAGCTTATCAGCCTTCTCTTGGTCAAAGACGCATAGTGTGTAGAGGTAGCTTGAGCACCTGACCTTGAACTTGACGATATCCTTGCTTCTCTTGATCTTCACCGACCTTGCATCCTTCCTTCTCGCCGTCAGAAGGAAGTCCTTGATCTCGTGGATTTGCTTAGGCTACACACATATTCAAATCAACATCCCATTTCCAGTCAATACAACTTCAGACAAATCCCAGAATGCGTAATAAAAAAAAATCAATAGAAACAATCAAGAACTCAAAACAAAATTTTAAGCAAAATGTACTGATAACCATCAACTTAAGCAAATAGATTAATGACGAGGAATGATACTTAGTCTACTAGACAATTAGAAACCATACTTGAGACCAACACAATTATAGATTAACTTCATCCGGGATACTAAAATTCCAGTGTCGAGGACAAACAGTCAAATTCTATAAAAGAAGACAAGACAGAACTATCAAGACAGTGATGTCCTAATGATGTAACAGCTAATACAAAAAGATTCAATAGCCTTCAGGAAGAATGACAAGAACTTAGAGACGACGGAAAAATACCATTCTCGGATCTGATTTTGGTCGCTGCAACTTTCAGAGAACCCAAGCAAGCGACTGGAAGAAACACAAAACTTTAAATATTCTCTTTAAGAAAGAAACCCTAAACTGTGTTATATCCCTTCGGGCCTAGTAAATCCAAACCATTTGGCTATTGGGTTTATGGCCCAAATTAATATTTGCAAATTTCGACCAGAATTTCTTTTCTTTTAGATCCCTTTATTATCGCATTCTCATTATTTAACCCTGATTATGTCACATAACTTTCCACTATTTTCAACATCGCGCCAAAATCGTTTCCCGCGCCACTAAAATCTATTTGTCTCCTCCAAAATCACATTAAACAAAAAACCCTAACCTCTTCGTCCCTCTGTTCGAAATCGATTGGGTTCCTCTTTTCCCTTCGATATTCCTTCTCTCTCAAAACCCACTCAGTCTCCATCTCTACTTGTTTAGTGTTTTTTTTGTTCTGTTTATCCAGAGCGAAGAACCTTGCCCTGTTTACTTGATTTCTCTCTAAATCTGATACCTTTAGATTTCGACGAATAAATGTTTTATTCGCATACCTATTTGGCTCGAAAGGGTCCGTTGGGTACGGTGTGGTGTGCCGTTCACTTGCAACATCTCCTCAAGAAGTCTCACTACACCTCCACCAACATCCCCGACACTGTTGGTTCGTCGTCTTCCTCTCTTCGATATTATTGCTCTCTCATCAAAGTTTGGTTTTTTTTTCTTCATCTCACTTTAAATCGAATTCGAAAAATCAACACTTTTTCCGTTCAATTGTGATTATTCTTGACATGGGTATTCGCCAGTCACCAAATTGCGCTTTGTCCTCTTTTACCTGAGTTTCTAATTAGTAAAAGTTTAAGACTTTTCAACGCGCTCTCTCTGTCTCTCTGGTTAGGTTTTGAATTGATTGATCAATTGCAGGATTGTTGATTGTTTGTGAAATTATAAAGTATGCCAATTTGTAAATCCAATTCGAAAAAATCTACACCAATCACCAAATTGCGCTCTGGCCTGGTTTACTATTGAGTTTATAATCAGTAAAAGTTTAGACTTTTCAACGCTCATTCTCTCTGTCTCTCTGGTTAGGTTTGAATTGATTGATCATATGCAGGATTGTTGATTTATATATGTAATTTTGTCTTTGCAGATCTTATAATGGTTCCTGATGCACCAATGGCACTGAGACTGTCAGGTCACCTTCTCCTTGGGGTTGTGCGAATATATTCGAAGCAGGTCGATTATCTCTTCCGTGACTGTAACCTCTTTAGCACTTGGTTGGCTAAGGCTTTCGTTTCCACTCAAGTTGACTTGCCAGAGGACGCGAGACAGGCTCCGGTTGAGTCAGTGACTTTGCCTCAAGCACTGAACTTGGACGACTTTGAATTGGAGGATGACACACGCGAGGGGTATCTATCTTCTTCACTCTCTTTTTGTTGGATTTTGACACTGTAATGAAAAGATCTTAAGAGTTTAAATTATGTTCTTGTGAATCCTAGGGAATTTGATAATCATCTTATGAGTGCGGAAGATATCACTCTCACAGGTACCTTTTGCTTATTATTCTTTGTTGATGTTGATGCATCATTACTATGATTCAAGGTGTTTATGATCCTGATGCTGATTGTGCAGATCAAATTCCTACTGGCGTTGATCCTTATGTTGCTGTAACATTCGACGAGGTGAGATTCCTTGCTTGTATCTATAGACTTTGAAGTTGATTTTGGCTCTGAGAGATTGTTACTGAAAGAGAGTTTGTATGTCTTTTTTACAGGACATCTTTCCAGAATCTACTCCGATGAATGTCGAGTGAGTCTTCAAACAGTTTTTGATTTCCTCTACTTCCCCTGTTTCTTCCCCTGTTCAAGCATATGTTTTTTTCATCTAATGTGGTTACATCTTTATATGATTTAAGCAGCCAATCCACAGAACCTGTTAGTGAGCATCGTGGAGATACTGATGTTGACATGGCTAATGAGACAGAACCAAACAGTGAGCATCGTGGCTACAATAACGACACAGAGGAAATCCCTGAATTCCATGATCCTAGACCAAGTAACTTGACAGAACCCCTCAATGCTAGTCCGGAGAGAAGCCATGCCAATTCTCCTGGAAGTGTTCCCGAGATTGAGATAAGGCGTGACGCTGCACACGACTTAAGCCCTGCGTCCCACCCACCTCTTTCTCCAAGAGTTGAACGCTCTGAATCTTTGGATGAAACTTTGAACGACAAGGAAGCCACTATCCCTGACATTGATGAAGAAATGTTGAACTCTAGAGGACATTCGACGTTTGAGCTTCTCTCAGGATCTCCAAGTTTTGTTCGTTCCGAGGAAGAACGTGCAGATTTTGGTGAGTACACAACATTGCCTGATGATATTATGCTTAAAGAAACATTGTATTCACTATCTTATTGTTTTTTTTTTTTCGATGTGTTAAGTGCATCCATCACCTCAACTGGCTCTACAGCCATCTCCTCCTCCCCAACCACAAGCAAGGCCAAGGAAGAGGAAGAACTTTGACAAGGTCACAGTATTAACCAACAGGTAAAATAACTTCATCCATTGCTTACAGTAACTTTTTATTATTTCATTACCTATTCGTACTGATCAAAGAGTTTGGGACAGGTTCATGAGAGAAAGGCTTGAAGATGCTAGTGATACTCTTCGTAAGAGAAAGAAGCTGCCTTCATCTAAACTAAATGTTTGGAGACTGAATAACCAGTCAAAGATGGATCAAATTTTCAATGAGCCTGTGCTTACTGGTAATTTTATTTTCAAGTGATTCTCTTTTATTGTCCAACCGTTTTACTTTTACCTTCTTTGATTTTGAAGAAAGTTTATTGATTTGTCTATGTGTATCCGCAGGCTTCTCAGATGAGTTACGCAGCGTCTTTGAAAAGGACTGTGTATCTTCAAAGCCATATCTTGCTGTTCCTGATGAAACTGTTACAGAACCTGCATCTGTATCTGTGTCATCTCCTACTCGAGAAGCTGAAACAGAAGTTAACCCGTCCTCTCCAGTTCCACAGTCTACGGTTCCTGACTCTACTAGTCCTGACAGAACATTGCAGCTGTCTCCTGATATGCAAACTGAAGATGTTCATCAGTCCGGGCATGCAGAGTCTGTAGCAAGACAAGCACAATCTCCTATGTCGTTTAATAATGACGACACAGGAATCGAACGTTTAAGGGATGGTGGTTACCCTGAGTTCATGCGGTCACCGGCTCCAAGATCTTCACCAGCTAGAACCGATGACTTCACCACTCAGCCTGGATCGTGGGAGACAGGATCTTCTTACAGAACAGAGCGGTCAGAGCCTTCAGCTTCCACAAATTCAGAGGATCTGCGTGGACAAAGAAACTCGGGGCTTTCAGATATACCTGAGATGCAGGACGAGGTTTGTTCTCACGTTTTTAAGTGTTTTGTTTTTACCATTTCGTGGTGTTTTGCTAACATTGATAGCAAATACCATTACAGGAACTTTATTTTCTGGAGGTAGGGAGCAATACCCCGGTAGAATCACCAGCTAGTCAAGATTCTGATGGTTTGACAGGGAGAACAAGGTACCAAGATTTCCAAAAAACCATGTAGCACTAAGAATGAGCCTACTTGTTTCTCTACTAACATGTAACATTCATTGAACATTGCAGAGCCTTGGCTCAGTATCTTAAAGAACGTTCTTCGAGTAGTCCCACTTCAAGATCTCCTTCTGGAGATCTAAGTTTGAGCAAGATCTTGGCAGGAAAGACGAGGAAGCTAGCTGCTCGGATGTTCTTCGAGACACTGGTAATTGATTCTCTATACAGATTGTTTCTTTATATCTCTGCATTGCCTTTAATTGAGACGCGTTGTTTTTTTGGATTACAGGTATTGAAATCTAGAGGACTTGTAGATGTGCAACAGGAACAACCCTACAGTGATATCACTCTGAAGTTGAAGCCTGCCCTTTTTTCAAAGTTTCAACCATGAATAAACAATGTCTCACTAGATTCATTTATGTTTGTATATTAACATAGATGCTGGAATTCCAAATATGACCTACATGAATCATTAACTTAAAAAACAATTTTTCGAATTCCAAAGATGACCAACCTGTTTTAAACGATTCTTCTTTTGAATATATTACTCATGCTATTGTAGTCATCATTCTATAAAGGGCAAGACTATGGCTATAGTTGTCAACTTGTCATCATGACTTTGAATCTTACTCAGGTTATCTTAAAGTTAAAGATCGTTGATCAACTTATTCCTTGTCACAAAGTCGAATCAAATTTAATGTATGGACACATTGTTCCCTATTAGGTTTAAAAACAGGATTATTGTTTGAATGGGGATATATATCAACAAATGTAGGAATCAAAATTAGGTTTCATATAGTTTCCGAGATTAGGCTTATGCCTTCGTCGCCAGTGGATTATTGTGATTTCTATTAAGGGACTTTTGTTAACGTTCTCCTTTGTTGTGATTTGAATTCCGTTTCCAGCAGTAATAATTGTTGTGGTTTCTTACTTCTTATAAGGGACTTGTGCTAATTGATTTGTGTTAAAATTCTCCTTTGTTGATATATATGTTGATCAAGCCCTCGATTACCTTTCTTCTTTCTCGTGAAACTTTCTTGTTCCACATGGATATTATCTAACAAGAGCTTCCTGGTTGTTAATGTTTTTCTTCATTCATTGATGGATTGTTGGTCCATAAATAACTGTGTTTCCCATTTGTGTGCTATTTTGATTTTCATTAGTATGTTGGTTATCTTTAACCTTGTTTATCTATGGTGTTTGAAATCAGGTTTTTGTGTGCCAACTGAGCTGAAGAAAGCCATCATGCAAGCAGGAGAGAGGAAGCTGACTCGGTCCCAACTTGCTCGACTACTTTTACCAGTTCAATTACTTGTTGAATTGACTGGGAACTTAATTGGTGAGTGTATAACAATCTCTTTGCATAGTGGATATTGATTAGTATGTTGATTATCTTTAACATCTTGTTGTTTGAAATCAGATGAATGTGTGCCAACTGAGCTGAAGAAAGCCATCATGCAAGCCCTTAGATAATTTGCACTAACTTTTCGCAATGTGTTTTTAAGTGCATCTATTTTCCTTTTTTGAAAAAGGTAAATATTGATCCCACGACTTATAAATACACACAACCCTCCTAAACTTGATTCCTTATCTTGCGATCCAATCAATCGCAATGCTAGCCCTAATTAACAGATTTTTTGGGGAAAATAAAGACAAATTGGAGAGGTCTGATGAGTTAAATGAATTGGAGATAAATCTTCTTCCAGAGAAACAACAACAAACGATTTTCAAGAAGAAGAAGAAGAAGATGATCGTGTTGAAGAGCTCCGATAATAAATCGTTCAAGATCGAAGAAGCGGTCGCACTCCAATCTCAAACGATTGCGCATATGGTTGGTGACGATTGCGATTGCCCCAAAATCCGGCTTGAAAACGTCACGGGCAAAACCCTCAGCAAAGTGATCGAGTACTGTAACAAGCACGCCTATGGTGACTCTTTCTCCAAGGAGGATCTCAAGCAATGGGACGCCCAGTTCATGAATAACATCATGGATCATTCCACCATCTTCGATCTACTTGTCGCTGCTAATTATCTCAACATCAAAGGTCTGCTTCATCTCACTTGCCAAACAATTGCTCAAGAGAAGAAAAACTTGGAGAAAGTGATCTGGAACTATAAATGGATTTTATTGAGGCCAGACAGCACAGAATTCATGGTACGTGATTTACCATTTTACCAACGAACAGCTAAACTTTTAGAAAGAAGAATCGAACCAGTACGGGAGCTACTAGCTTCTGTCGAAGCATCTGTGGAAGCATGTGTTGGAATAAAAGAGACTTGTTCTCTTTAGTTTGTTTCAGTCATTTCTGTTTGCGATAAACTAGAGCTAGTGGAGTCGTGTCCTTGTTTTTCGTTTGCTTGCATTTGACATGTCTTATAATCTTATGTTTTGTTTCCTGGATTCTGGCGTTTACGGTTGTCTTTCCTACAGAATAATAATGCAACTCTACTATTTTATCCTTTATTTGCAAAAAAAGAGAACAGAACAAATTAAACAGTCTTTCCGTGATGAGGATCCAATGTAAACATCAAATAGTTGCACTGCATTGAATCTGCAAATCATTTTTTTTTTCTGTGTCAACCACTTTGATTGAAATACACTTTAAGCATAGATAAACTCATGAATCTTTAAATAACGAACCATTCATAATGTATCTTTGTTTGGGCTAAAGATAGATAGATAGATAAGATCATACAGGTTAATCCTACAAGAAACAACCAAAAAGCCTCATCTTCGTCTTTTTCTTGGTGGTGAGAGCTCCTCCATCCGGGAATGCTTCAATCGCTTTTTTCTTAAGACTTTGGAGCAAAAAAATCTGTTTCCACAGAAATTGTGATATTCAAAAGTTCAGCTAGAGACTTCACTCACTGTAATCAAAACTTATATAAAAACAATGAAACATGAAAACCTCACCTCTTCAAGTATAGGCCGTAGCATATCTGCGAACTCTTTAGCAATTTCTTCGCACCTTCCCTTACTTTGCAGATACGATAAGATAACTACTTCTTCAGACTCGAGATTGCTTGCATGTTTACGGAGAATGGCAGCCCAGTCCAGGAAGTATTTCTCAGATTCTGCATAGCTCTGAAGCGCCTGAGATTAACGTAATGAGAAAGAAAGAACAATAGACCAACACTAAGTCTAA
Source organism: Microthlaspi erraticum (assembly GCA_902728155.2). Lineage (NCBI taxonomy): Eukaryota > Viridiplantae > Streptophyta > Magnoliopsida > Brassicales > Brassicaceae > Microthlaspi > Microthlaspi erraticum. The sequence continues at coordinate 73,836 of CACVBM020000244.1, read as the reverse complement.
ATTGTCTAATGGACTTTTTATCAGAGTTAAGCTCACAACCAAACATATATCTCCAGTAACTACAATCTCTTAGCTTAAAAAGATACCAACTTTCATATCCAAGACATAGAATCATACCTCGTTTAGCAAGTCTATTGCTCCTCAGTAATCTTCATCTTCTTATTGTGTTCGGCGATCCGTTTCATCGACATCGGAACCGGCGATGAAGAAATCCACTCTGATCACCTCTGCCAATAATCAAACAATCAAAGTTTGTATCAAAATTTCAGAAAAGGAAATTTGGATATAAAAAACGCTCATATTTATAATTTATGAATTTTATCTAGCCACAATTTTGAAATCTATCCAAAATTCATATCTTTAAATATCTAATGTATTTTAAATGAAACTTTAAAATATTAATTCGAATGTAAAAAAAGACAAAACTAAAGTCCATGAGTTCACATTTATTCCAAAATGTAACAAACAAATATTTATACAATATTTTCCTAATAAATATTTTGTATTTACTTTTTCTTTTCTTTTTTAACGTCTACTTTCACTTTATGAAAGATGAAATGAGTTACCAACTTACCATAATCCGCATGAATCGATTGATGTAATGTAGTACACAAGGAATATAATAAAATTGAAACTGAAAGTTTGTATCTCCTTGGATCTGGTTGTGAACGTCTTAGATCTTCTAAATGAAAACAACCAGTGTACATGAACATGATCATCCTCCTCATCCACGTATGAATCCTGTCTGCAATCAGCTTGTTACACTTTACTGTGTTTCAGTTTTAAAGGTTGCTCATGAGTCAATTAAAAAGCCTTTGATGGACTTTGGACTACTTTAGACTTTAGTTATTACATCACAAGGAAAAACGAGTTGCCTCAAAAAGTTGTCAAAAACATAGTGTACATAAATGAAATTCTTTAAATAACAGACCCTTTTTCGAATTCCAGAGATGACCTACCTGTTTTGAAATTTGTGACTCACACTTTTCTTGGTCTCAGAGTTCTTTTTTTCTTTGTTTGTTGTTGTTGGTGGGCTTTGTATGTTCTTGTTTGGTGTTGCAACTAGTAATTGCCGTATGATTGTATTTTCACCAAAGGATTAAAAATTTGTTATACTTGTACATGGCGTGAATTTGATTTTCTCGACATTGTGTAAACTAATTATGAATTACCACAACTTTTGGTAGTTATCCATCGAAACCTCTTGTAAGCTCTTTTAGGGTTTCACCTTCGGCTTTAAGAAAATATCTAACTGGTTCTGATCTAAAACTGATTTTGGAAAATTTCGATAGTTATGTTTGTATATCCTTTTCTTCTTTTTTTTCCTCTCAAATTACCTTTTTTTTGACGAATAGCTATTTCCATTTTATTTTCCCAAATAATGGAAAGTTTGATCCCACCGGGCTTATAAATACAGAGGAACAATTCATAAACTTCATTACCTTATTACGATCCAATCAATCCTTTCTCTCGAATTCTTTGAACTTTCATCCATAGAAACTCGCCCCACAACAACAACAAACCATGTCTAAGGAGAAGGAGATGATCGTGTTGACCAAGGTGTCACGCCATGAAAACTGTTGCATCTTCAAAGCTCCTACACCACTTCAGCGAACCAATCCCAAGGCTTTTCAGCCCGAGATAGTATCTGTTGGTCCTTATCATTACAATGACAAAGGTCTGGAAACCATTCAGATGCACAAGCAACGGTTTCTTGAGCTCTTTCTCGAAACAGGAAACAGACTTGGGGGACCAGTGTCCATGACTTCATTGGAGGATGATGTGGGCGCTTTGGAAGAGACCATAAGAGATTCTTACTCTGAACATCTCCAACTAAGCAGAGAAGAATTAGTGAAGATAATGATTCTTGATGGTTGTTTCATTATCATGGTTGTTTTGGTTGCCTTAAGACATGTGTCATTCGGAAGTGATACCATATTCACGGTTCCCATATTCACGGTTCCCTGGATTCTCCCGACTCTTCGCAGAGATCTCCTCCTCTTAGAAAACCAGGTCCCTTACATCGTCCTCGAAACTCTCTTTGCAAAATCTGGTATAGATGTTTCTCTTAAAAGACTTCTATGCGAATTCTTCTCCTCTTCATTGAGATTTTTGTCTGTTGAGCGAGTGATGGAACGGATAGTGGGTTCTGAACCAAGACATCTTCTTCATCTGATTCGGCAGTCTCAAATTCCTCCCTCTTCTTCTCAATTGAATCGACTAGGTGCGACCTCTTATGTTCCCAGGAAGAGAGATATATTTCCAGCTAGGAAACTTGAACTCCAAGGCATTGAGTTCAAGGCTGATTGGAGTGCAAACACGATCCTGGCTATCGGTCTACAAAACAATGCCCTTGTTATACCCCATTTGTTATTGGATCAGTTCACTGGCACGTTACTATATAATGTTGTCGCCTTTGAGCAATGTTGTATGAAGTCCGAAGACCACTTCACCAGCTACATAGTATTGATGGGATTTTTGATGAACGACAAGGAAGACGTATCGTTATTGCGCGAGAAGTGCATCATTGGAAACTGCTTTTCTGGCGATTACGAAAAGACCTCACACTTTTTTAAAGGCTTGAGCAAGTGTATTGCATTGGATTTATCTCGCACTTATTTTGAACCCACGTTTGAAGTCATCAACGCTTACACATGCAAACGTGGCACCGGGTATTGGGCACGGTTTAAACGCAATTACTTTGATTCCCCATGGGTGCTTGTATCGTTCATTGTTGTATTTCTTATGCTCATTGCTGTTTTCCGAAGTGTGGTGGCTCCTTTCGTACAAGAATGATCTAAAAGGTTAATAGGGCGTGAACATCCGAGGAAGAAGGCAGGCAAAGTTGGGAGGCGAACACCATTTGTCTCAATCGCATTTGTCGTTTATGAAATACATCTTTTATCCAAAATTCATATCTTTAAATATCTAAATTTTGTTCTGGTTTTTAATATGATTTTGGCAATATTTGACACCGAGCATGTATATTTGTGACAGGAACATTTTACTGTGTTCGTTCTTGTTTTACAGGTTGCTCATGACCGAGTTAACAAGCCTCTGATGCACTTTTGACCACCTTAGTTATAAGAATATTACATCAAAAGGAAAAGTTAATTATCTCAAAAAGTTGTCAAACACATTTAGTAACTTGATAAGCATAGATAAACTCATGAATCTTTAAATAACAGACCCTTTTTCGAATTCCAGAGATGACCTACCTGTTTTAAAACTTGTTCTTCTTTTGTATATCTTAGTCCAGACTATATTGTATCTAGAAAGAAAGAAAATTGATATTGTATCTAGCTAGAAAGAATCTATCCTAGTCACCATTTTCTAAGAGGCAGAACTATGGCTAAAGTTCTCATCTTGACTCTGAATTTCCTCTTGGATCTGGTTCTCCATTGCGGTTTGATTCTGTATCTGGTGCAGGTTTATGATGCTGAGATTGAGTGTGGCTCTGATCTTGATTACCTGAGTTAGAATATGAGGAAAAGGAAGATTGCCAAATGCAACAACTCTAGCCATTGCGGTTTGTGATTGTCAGCCACTTTGATTGAATTATGAATGGTAACGGTTCCAAGAGACTAACAAAGTAATTCTTGACAAAAATAAAAATAAAATTGAATAAGAAGGTGAAGTTGGGAGGCCAACACCATTTGTCTCAAGTTTTTCTGCAGCACATGAGAAAGCCTGTGCTCCAAGTTTCACCCGTGCAAACAACAACCTTGTAGAAGAAGAAGAACCATCATTGTTAAGTGATAGATACCTCGTAAAGGATGGTAAGTTTTGTCTCAGGTTTTGGCTATTTCACACGAAGACCTTCCTTAACCCATGATCTAAACCCACCTTGCACCAACTATGGCTTCTGTCACATTATAAGAAACCAAAGAAGAGCTTTTTTAAGGAAGTAATTTCTTTGCTGAGCCAGAAGAGTAGACAACAAAAGAAACTCCATTTGCTAAGGAACTCTCTGCAATACTAACTGATTGCCTCAACAACTCAATGGCAACAAAAACTGCTCTGTTTGAAGCATCCTTCCAGCTATATCTCCTGTTTGGTCTAGTGTAGAAAACGCATTGTTAAATGCACCATCTACAACTTGAGAAGCATTTTTTGTGATGGATGTCACAGACGAGGAGAAGGAATCCTAAGTGTTCTTTACAGCATTTTCTCCTTGGTTTAGCGAAGATCACCTGCTGCAAAAGATTTTCTCATGTAGTTGATTCTGTCCAACTCATTCTCACAGACTCACACAAACTTCTGAATGTGGATACTTTCTGTTCTGTGTTCTCGATAGGAGTTAGGAGCTAAAATCTGCAGGAACAATTCATTAGGAGCTACTACTCGTCTATGCAAATGAATCAAAAATATTTGTCTTAAAACACATAAAATCCCATAATTCAAATTACATAAACTAATCTTTTTTCCTATCAGTTAAAGGGCTAATGTCGAAGTTACCAACAGTTTTTACTGTTTTACCGGAATATGAATTTGAATTTTTAAGGAAGACGATGTCTTAATTTGAATGTTAATTGGCGTTGATGGCCTGGTCTTGATGGCACAAATGGGGTCGTCAAGTGGAGAACAAGTTTGGAATTGTTGGAAACTTTTGTATCCGCTTTCTCCAAGTTTGGATATTTTTACAGAGAAGAGTAAAACGCAAGTAATCAATAAATAACTTGGGCATAGATTGTTGGAAATTTCATCAACACAACAAAACAAGCCATTCATAATGTATCTTTGTTTGGACTAAAGATAGATAGATAGATTGATAAGATCATACAGGTTGATCCTACAAGAAACAAGCAAAAAGCCTCGTCTTTTTCTTGGTGGTGAGAGCTCCTCCATCCTGGAATGCTTCAATTGCTTTTTTCTTAAGACTTTGGAGCAAAAAAATCTGTTTCCACAGAAATTGTGAGGCTTCACTCACTGTAATCAAACTTATATATAAAAAAAATGACACAGGAAAATCTCACTCACGGTTGCATATCTGCGAACTCTTTAGCAATTTCTTCGCAACTTCCCTTACTTTGCAGATACGATAAAATAACTTTTGATCAGAGTTCAACTTTTTTCCATGTGTATACTGCTCTAAAGAAGGAATGAATTACATTTTTGCACGACAAATAATTATTTCCTTTTCTGGAAAACAAAAAAGGAAACGTTGATCCCACGAAATATCTATTTTACTTTTTTATGAAGAAAGGAAACGTGGATGCCACGACTTATAAATACACAGGACACAGCCATCATAAACTTGATTCCTTACCTTGCGATCCAATCAATCGCTCTCTCGAACGATTTCACTTACAGACGAGGTTCACAATGCTAGCCCAAATTAACAGATTTTGTTTGGGAAATAAGGACAAATTGGAGAGGTCTGATGAGTTATTTGATTTGGAGGTAAATCTGCTTACAGAGAAACAACAACAAACGATGTCCAGGAAGAAGAAGAAGAAGAAGATGATCGTGTTGAAGAGCTCCGATAATAAATCGTTCAAGGTCGAAGAAGCGGTCGCACTCCAATCTCAAACGATTGCGCATATGGTTGGTGACGATTGCGGTTGCCCCAAAATCCGGCTTGAAAACGTCACGGGCAAAACCCTCAGCAAAGTGATCGAGTACTGTAACAAGCACGCCTATGGTGACTCTTTCTCCAAGGAGGATCTCAAGCAATGGGACGCCCAGTTCATGAATAACATCATGGATCATTCCACCATCTTCGAGCTCCTTGTCGCTGCTAATTACCTCAACATCAAAGGTCTGCTTCATCTCACTTGCCAAACAATTGCTCAAGAGAAGAAAAACTTGGAGAAAGTGATCTGGAACTATAAATGGATTTTATTGAGGCCAGACAGCACAGAATTCATGGTACGTGATTTACCATTTTTCAGAAGAACATGTAAAATTTTCGAAAGAAGAATCTCACAAGTACGGGGGATACTAGTTTCTGTGGAAGCATGTGTTGGAATAAAAGAGACTTGTTCTCTTTAGTTTGTTTCAGTTTGCTATAAACTAGAGCTAGTGGAGTCGTGTCCTTGTTTTTCGTTTGCTTCTGTTATTGTTGTAAACTATAAAAGGCATTGAGACGCGATGAATAAAGTCAGATCATATCAGTGCAATATTGTGTCTTCTCTGAAATTGCAATTACAGAGAGAGAGTTGCATTTGACATGTCTCAAAATCTTATGTTTTGTTTCCTGGATTCTGCCGTTTACGGTTGTCTTTCCTACAGAATAATAACGCAATTCTACTATTTTATCCTTTATTTGCAACAAGACAACAGAACAACAAAACAGTCTTTCCGTGATGAGGATCCAATGTAAACATCAAATAGTTGCACTGCACTGAATCTGCAAATCACTTTTTTTTTTCTGTGTCAGCCACTTTGATTGAAATACACTTTTCTATTGTATAACAATAAGCATAGATAAACTCATGAATCTCTTTTAAATAACGAACCATTCATAATGTATCTTTGTTTGGGCTAAAGATAGATAGATAGATAAGATCATACAGGTTAATAGATTACCAAAAAAAAAAAAAAATCATACAGGTTAATCCTACAAGAAACAAGCAAAAAGCCTCGTCTTTTTCTTGGTGGTGAGGGCTCCTCCATCCTGGAATGCTTCAATCGCGTTTTTCTTAAGACTTTGGAGCAAAAAAATCTGTTTCCACAGAAATTGTGATATTAAAGTTGAGCTAGAGGCTTCACTCACTGTAATCAAAACTTATATAAAAAACAATGAAAACAGGAAAACCTCACCTCTTCAAGTATAGGCGGTTGCATATCTGCGAACTCTTTAGCAATTTCTTCGAAACTTCCCTTACTTTGCAGATACGATGAAATAACTGCATGGAGCTTGGTCATACAGGGTTCGTGTTCGTCTACTCCTTCAGACTCAAGATTGCTTGCAAATTTACCGAGAATGGCAGCCCTCTCCAGGAAGTATTTCTCAGATTCTGCATTGCTCTTAAGCGCCTGAGATAACGTAATGAGAGCAGACAATGAGAAAGAAAGAACAATAGACCGACTCTAAGTCTGATGGACTTTTTATTAGAGTTAAGCTCACAACCTAACAAATATCTCCAGTAACTACAATCTCTTAGTCTTAGCATAAAAAAAATACGAAGACATAGATGAAAACAGAGAATCATATTACCTCGTTTAGCAAGTCTATTGCTTTCTGAGTAATCTTCATCTTCTTATTGTGTTCGGCGATCCGTTTCATCGACATAGAAACCGGTGATGAAGAAACCCACTCTGATCACCTCTGCCAAATAATCAAACAATCAAAGTTTGTATTAAAATTCAGAATAAAGGAAAATTGAAAATTTGGTTTATGAAATAGATCTTTTATCTAGCTACAATTTTGGAAACTATCCAAAAATTCATACTCATATTTATATATCTTATTAGAATTAGAATGTATTTAAATAAAAAATTTAATTATTAATTCGGATATAAAATGAGAAAACTAAAGTCTATAAGTTCACATGATCATCCTCCTCATCAACGTATGAATACTGTCTGCAATCAGCTTGTTACACTTTACTGTGTTTGAGTTTTGCAGGTTGCTCGTGTGTCAATAAAGTCATTCATGACCCAATTACAAAGCCTTTGTTTGACTTTGGACCCCTATAGACTTTCATTATTACATGAAACGGAAAAACGAGTTGGCTCAAAAAGTTGTCAAAAACTTAAGTGTAAATAAATGAACTCATGAAATTCTTTAAATAACAAACCCTTCTCCAGTTCCAAAGATGACCTACCTGTTTTGAACTTGTTCTTCTTTTGTATATCTTAGTCCAGACTATTGTATCTAGCTAGAAAGAAAACTGATATATCTAGCTAGAAAGAATCTATCCTAGTCATCATTCTCTAAGGGGCAGAACTATAGCTAAAGTTCTCATCATGACTCTGAACCTCCTCTGGGATCTGCTTCTCCACCGCGGTTTGATTCTGTATCTTGTGCAGGTTTATGATTCTGAGATTGAGTGTGGCTCTTGATCTTGATTACCTGATTCTGATAAAAAGTTATCCAGTTAGATATGAGGAAAACGAAGATTGCCAAATGCAACAACTCTAGACTTGTGTTTTGTGTCAAGTTTCTATAAGACGATACTCTAGCAAATGAATGGATTAAGGAATTTCGGAGAACAGAGCAGAAGAGAAAACAAATAAACAAATAAGCAATTGATCCATCACTCCTGTTGGTCCCTCCTTCTGGAAATTTGCACGCTACAGTAAGAGCCAGCCACACAAGAAAATAACATCAACAGTATGGCATAAGCTATGTCACTTATTGGGGCAAGGAGAACAAAAATATTGAGTACCGTTCTTCTTATAAGCATTTCAAAGCACCAAAAGGCATCAGCGTTATCTTCAAAAAGAACCACGAAAGGAGACACTAAATCGCTCATTCCTGTCATCAGATTTAATACCAGAGGGTTCGTAAGTACCCTACATCAGTATGACCTCATACGGTGTCAATTAATAACAAGTTACAAACTCAAGAGAGATTTGGAACCTTGGCAATAACCAGTTGCAGGATCAACCCAAGCATAGACCGCAAGGATATCTGACATTCTTCCTATATTTCTTGGATCCTCATAGAACTCCATGTGGGTATCTGTCCTTACCACATCAACAACTGTGGGAGAAAAAAAAAAAAGACGTAAATATTATTTCAGAATAGTGACCATTAAAAGAGACTCACACAAGTGGTACCTATTCGGTGCAATGTCCAAAGCCATTCAGACATCCTATCATCCCTGACAGTCCCACCACGCGAAGGAGTCTCATTTCCTGATGGCATGTCAGGTTCATCTGATATTCTCAAACCATCAACAATCTCTGTCGTGGAGCCGCTATGAGACAGTTCTTCGACAGAGTCAGCATGTACTAGCTGAGACAATTCTGAGTTTGTGGATGCAGTCGACTATAACTAGCTCTGCATTTTTCTCAGTTCGAAAACTGCGCACCCCTTCATCCTCACATCTGAACTCACTTTGCATGGAAGCTTCCTTATTTGGAGTAGAATCCCCTTTCTTACCTAAACTACTCCTCCCAAACAAATCTGTTACCGGTAGGGACGGAAACTCAAAAAAACCATCCGCAACACAAGGACCAGAGGAAGGAAAGCCACGTGGACTAGACAACGGTACAAAGGAAGAGGTTTCAACTATTGTGCTGTCAGGACTTACTAGGTCAACTGACTCACTAGAACTTCCCGTTCTGTGCGCATGAGATGTGTCAGTATCATTATTACTCGAATCACCGTGATTTTCAGTATTCTCATGACCATCTGTAGAAGCTTCTGTGCTTTCATCTGTAGTTTCCTTTACCACCTCGTTTTTGTATGATTTTCGCATATCCATAACTTTAGATCCCACAACATAGGCAAGTGAACCAGTTCCCACGCTGGAATGCATCATCTGGCATTGCTTCAGCAGCTCATTGTATCGTTCTCTGCATGAATGGTATAAACAGTGCATTAAACTCTTAGTGTGTCACTTAGCACTCCCTCTGATACAACAACATCAAAGCACTGTCTAACCTTCGTGCTACCCTGAGTTGCCTACGGTACTCAGAGGTGCTGCTCAATGCATAACAGCCAAGGAGAAATTCCCAAACTTCAGCTCTAATTGATGGATCGATTCCCTAACAAGAAACAAGAAGGATGCATTAGAGGAACCAAATGAAATAACAAATGTAGCGAACTGCAGGACATGAAAATGGAAACAAACTCATCTGCAAAAGGAAACATACCCCCAAGATAATTAATTTGAGCGCCTTGTGGAAACCAGAAACCTTTCCATCACAATCGAAAAAAGCTCGCCACTTCTCTGGCTTAAGCATTTTGCCGATCTGTACATTTGACAATAAGCACTTTTAATACATCTGAGAACATTTTCAGTAACAACATCAACTACAAAAAGGTTGCATATAAGCAAAACACACAGTAAGTGAACACGAAAAAACGGCAATTAAGATTCCAAAAATGATAGAGAGAGCAGTAAACATACAATGGATTCTGAAAGATTCCTCAACTTTCAAGACCCTAAAGTATGTTTCTTATAACTTAGAAGAAGAAAAGATCTTACATTTAAGAGAACCTGAATCCCTGATTGTGAAAGACAAGGCTGGCTTAGATCCTGAACAAAAGAGGCCACTTTTTGCAAACGTACCACACCAGCATTCCCACAAGTCCATTTCCTTCCCTCTCCACCACAAAACATCAGTTAATCAAAACACACACACTCCGTTAAATCTCCCCACAAAACAGCCCAAAAGCAGCAAGAAACCTGCAACAAAGACATGATATTGTCAGCATAATGGAAGAAAGACTTCTGCTTTATCTGCCATTTACAAGCGAAAGTGAGATAAGCAGTGACCCAAATCTATATCAACCATCTCTGAATATAAGCAGATACCCAAAAATACCCAGAACACAAAAGGATATCCAGAAGGAGAGAGCAAAAAGAAAAACACTTAAAACGGCATTCTCAGAGATTCCCAGAATAATATCGGAACCTAAGTCCTTAATCCCCAGATACAGAGCTTCGCAAAGGAGAACACTTTCGCATCATAGCAATCCACAAACACGAATCGGACTAAACGTAATCAGAGATCATTCGATCCCGTACAAATTAAATTGAAATCCCTCAACGGAAATAGGTAGAAGAGCTTTCAAATGTTACGGAAATACAGAATTACAGATACATTCCTCGAAACAATGGATAAATCAAGCGCCTAAATGAGCAATGCAACACATAAAAAAGGGTCGAATGAAATACTACTCATGCATCGATGCAGAGAGAGAGAGAGAGAACCTGGGAAATGCTCAAGGAGGATGTTCTTCTCCGATCGCCATTTACCTTCAACGGAAAGTCTTTCTCCGTTTAATTGTGTGTGTTTTTCTCGTCTCTCTCTCTCTCTCAGAAGTTATGTTCCTTCTCTCAGCTTCTCTCCTCTCTCTCTTTTTGGTTTTGTCGCGTCTCTCTATTTTCGCCAAAGTTTCTACCTTTTTGTTTAGGTTGACATTGAATTTAGTCAATTACACTCATCATTGGAAGAAGAAGCAACCACTTATCCATATAATTCTTTTTTTGGAATAAATTGTTAACAACTTATCCATAACTGTATGTGATACTGAATAGTGAATGATTACTGATTAGTGCCTTACTGGTGAGTGGTGACAGACTGGTTGATACTAATCTGTAATGATTACCTGTAGATTTTTATTAATTACCAACAGGGAAAATTCTCAAAAGGAAACAAACAAAAAATCTGTGAGCTATTTCGAAATTAAGATTAATGGTTTAGTCCGGTCCGGTTAACATGCCATGCATAAAGTGTTAATTTGCTGATAACGGGCCTAAAGGATCCAAAACATGTGGTCCTAACAGTCCCAGGAACGTCGTTATATTTGGAATTGTTTCACAATATTGACGGCCTGAGTGCTGTGGCTAACTAGTTTGGTCGGCACAAAAATCTGTCCCGGCCCGCTTTGACTTAAGGTCAAGATTCAACGAGACTAACTATCTTTTTATGATAAAAAAAATTACGTTCAGTCAAAGACTTAAGAATGATCCTAAGTTCCTAACTTGCTTAGTAAAATTATGAGCAGCCAATTCATTCTTCAATTTCAAAATAAGAACTAGTTAAGTTGGAAGGTCTTGTCATGACGTTATATTTGGAATTGATTCTCAAAAGGTTGTCCAATACCTACAAGACCCTTCCATCTGGCTATACCTATCATGTTAGACACTGATTGGACAATGGACTTCGAAGCCATCTCTTTCACGTTTAGAAGAAGCAGGAACTCTTGTTTATTATTCAATCATAGTGTACATTAAACAGTCCACAAATAGAATCTCTAAGTGTTTTGATTCTTGTAACTTATTAAAAACTCTAAATTTTGTTTTAATTCATAATTTTGATAAATTTGTATAATATGCAATTGATCAAGTAGTTCGTGCTGTTTTTTCCTGGTAGAAATTTTAACTCATTAGTTTATATATATATATATATTTTCGGGTTTCATTGTGTATCGATCTCCGAGAAACTTATCCAAATGAGTGAATAATTAAAGTGAACTTGGATGTTTTTCTCCAAATGGCTCACGGTGGTAGATTTCTAATTAAAAAAGAAGCTGATCGAAAATTCAAATTGGTATAGTGACCCAACATAACACAGGGGCAAACTACTGAGCTATCGATTATGTATTCTCAAAATTAAAATAATTAAACACTAAACAAATTCTTACATGTTAAAATTTGAATGTAGCATAGAAAAGGGGGAAAATACCCAAACAAAAAAAATATGCTACTCATCAATCTATCATTTGATGTTAGAAAGCGACCAACGTCACAAGTTGACATTACCTGAAAAAGAATTACAGTGGAAATCTTCTCCTTCAACCTAAAACATTTGATACCGACAATTCTAGCTTTATTAAATATCTGATTACTGCGATAGGGTATCTTTGTTTTTATAACTTCAATTATTAATGATTTTTTAACGATTGACACCTTGTTTTTATACATAAAAAAAAAAGTTAATGGTACACCTGTTCTAGAGATGACATGATATGAATATACCTTAACATCGAGGTCTGAAAAATACCATCCAATGAAAAAAATAGACCGTTTTCTTTTCTTCTTCGTCGACAAAGACCTTAACCTATATATGGTAAAATGCTTGAGCAATATGGATAAGTAAAATTACATTAACCAACAAAATGTAGAAATTAATTAATAGTGTAATTGAATCGGACCGTTTCAATCCTATGGAGATATCTAATGTAATTAATCTTAAATCTATATCTTGGATCTCGACTGTTTATTTGCATCTGGCATCAATTGATGATATTCTAGTGCCAACACAACAATAAACGAGTTATGTATTAGGATGATTTTACACCGCATAATTAATTTGAATAACAACTAATCACACTAAGAATGCTAAAAATATAGTTAAGAAATAAAAAGATTTAACAGCAAATAGGGGAACTAGCACAGTCCTACAAGAGACGTAGGTCTCTTTGTATATTGTTGAAGATTCCGCGTGTAGAGCTAAGGAATCTCGAAAGAGAATCCGAATCTTGAAAGGAGAATGGACGGTCAGGATTCAGCGCATCTCGACTTTAGGAATCTGGTTTTAAGGAGAAACATGTAACGACAAGAGGAAGTGGATCATTCGTGACATAAGCGGGAATAGTTTAACGTATACTGTAATTATAAAATAGTTTAGGTGGCAGAATGCCAGAATATATAATCATAATAAATGTCGTGGTCCCATTATATTACATACCACTTTGTTGTTTTCCAGGAATCTATATCTATTTCATCATATTTCAAGTTCTCAATAACGATGACAACAACAACAAAATTATCTTTTCTAAACAAGACTAATTTCGAACTATTTTTATAATTAAGAAATAGTAGAATGTTGTTTACTCTTGTCTAACAGAAAAAAAATATATGTATTAACTGATGATATTGTCATTAGCTCCCTGGATAATGAATTGGTCCTTTACAAATTTACAAAATAATAGATACCTTATAATGAAGCAAAACAGTTTAATTTACAGCAGAGTTTGTAAATCTCAGGTCACATGCGAGGCAGTGCTTTGAATCCATACGTGGGTTAATTTATTCGTTTCTATGTTTTGAAACAATGGTAAACTACTAGTAAGTTTGTGTGAACAAGACGGAGTCTTCTTCCCTCTATTTTAAAATTGTTATAACTAAAGATGAAGACGGAGTCTTAATATGACTTTGTATGTTGAAATAGTTTTTGGTTTTCTTCTATTTAAATGTATTAATTGTACAATTATTCAATGTTTTGTTCGTGATTGTACGATTGAAGAATTAATATATCTCTGCCGACAGCCGCTCCTATGCTATGGGAGATCCAACAAGCAAGTTTTAAACTAATACGTGGTCTAATAATTTTAAAACTGAGTAAACAAAATGGTACTAGGTTTAGGATTAGTTTTACCTCTACATTAATTAGTATTGTTTATATATATATAATCAGTTGACAAAAAAAACATATTTTAAAACGATAATGGTGCAAGATAGTAAAATTGTATAAACGACTGAATGAAAAGCAGAATGACATAAAGCATTAGGCAAGAAAAAGTATAGTTTTGTTATAAAGCCCACAGACAGCAAAAATAATGGAAGATAGATTATATAATCAACGAAATTGTAAAGGATTCTTATAGTGATTGATAGTTCAAATGTAAAAAACCACTAATGAAAATTATAGTTCTCTAAACCTGTTTGAATGCAGAAAACCAAGAATCAACGTAACCAGTAATAGTTTTATTGTTCACTAATCAAAAACTATAAATGTGTCAGCACTACGCCACTACCCAATCTTCTTTTTCTTTCTCGAACCTACTACCTTTGGTAAGTATTCCCTCCGTTTCTAATTAGTTGTCGTTTTGGCAAAATGTATCTGCAAATATTTGGACGTATCTGGATGTGTTTTGCATAGTAAATATATCCAAATAATTGCAGATACATTTTGCCAAAACAACAACTAATTTGAAACGGAGGGAGTAAATGTTACATAAGTTTGTTTGTTTTTTCTTGTTAAAATAATAAATTTGAAAATAATAAAAGCGAAAATAGTTATTTCCATTTAAAATCCTTTTTGTCGCTTTATAATAAAAAAAAAATCATTGATGTTTTATCAGGAAAGTCGGCATGGGAAAGAGGAGAAAGTGACAGCTCTCCGATTGAGAGGAATGAAAGCAGAGAAAAATGGCGTCAGATTACGCAAATTTATGGTCCTCCGAATCCAACAGATGCACACGTGTCCCTTTCTTCTTTCACTGCAGATTAAAGTTTTTTGTCATCCCTTTTCGTTATCTGTTTTTCCCCCACATCATTTCATCATCTATACTCTTTTTGTTACACCTTTTCTTTTTTCATTTAATTTTCTACTGTTTTATGAAAATTGATATCTACGGTTCATAATATTCTGAAATATGATTCTATAAAACTTAGGCAACGTAGCTTTTATTTTACTCCTAATTGGACCTTGGATAGTCCAAAGACACGAAATGCCATAAACATCTTGTAATTAAAGCTAACCAAACTTCGAGTTTTCCTTCATGTAGTTAAGAATCAATATCTAACGTTCACGGTAAGTCACTTAAATTACTTCCGTTTCTTTTACCGTTAAGTATTTTTATTTATCCTAGGAAACATGTTCTAACTATTGTCTTGATTCGTGATAAATAGTGTAATCACACAACTAAACAATAACAAAATAAGTGAACTACACATTTTCAAGTATTAAATCCCATACTAATACAGCATTCTACAGTTTAAAGGACTACGAGTGAAAACCGAAAAGCAATTACCTACATTTTATTAGAGAAACCTAAAAAAAAATTAGAAAATAATCAAATACTTATCAATAACCTTTTCACATGACGTCATCCGTGGAGGTGGGGTCGATTAACACGCATCGTTTTTTACGGCTCAGTGACTCACGCACACACGCCAAAAGCAGAGATGAAAATTAAAATACTACAACCAGTCATTTTATTACAACCGCGATTTAAAATCGCGATTCCCATCCGTTACCTTCATCGTCTGTTAAAAAAAAGAGAAGCAGCTCGGATTCTCTCCTCCATTAATGGAACCGTCTCTCTCTCTGCTGATGTAGCTCCCACGAGCTTACGAGTAAGCTTGCAGCGCAATTTCCGCTAACTGAACAAAATCAGTTTCACTATTTTTCTTACAATATAAAAAGTTTCCTCTTTTATCTTTCCTCTCACAGAGAACCACTCAAAGTTTCGTCTCTGTACAACTCTTCTACACTCTCTTATAGCCTCATGCTCCAGGTTCACTCTACAACCCATAATTTGCTTCTCTGAGCTTTTTTCCGTTTGTGGGCTTTGTTTACTTTTGCAATTGGACGAGCTAAGATAATTTTTGAATTCCACCTAAATGTGTTGTTGCTTTCGTGATTTTGGAGTTTGGACCATACAATAACAAAATGTTTAGGATATTCAATTCTGGGATTTAAGAATTCATTTTTTGTTTTCCTTGCGGTGAAGTTTGTCCTGTTTCTGAGTTAGTGCTTGTTTAAAATTATAAATTTGGGAACTTTAAGTGTATTTAATCTGGTGTTTTCGATTTTCTCTTCTTCTGAAGGGTACTCAGGAGAATTGTATCAATCTGCCAAAAAAGATCAGACTTGTCTTTGGTTCAATCTAACCATGGAAGACCCATCAACATCCAGAGAACAAGGTTTCTGCTTTCCAGAAATTCCAACTGAAGAAATGGATGTTTGGGTTAAGAATTTGATCTCTGAAGAAGGAGAAGAAGAAGATATGTTTACCTCTTCAGAGCTTATGAATTTCGAATCTTTTGCTTCTTGGTGCAATACTCCTTCCGCTACAGATATCTTGCTCACTCAATACGGTTTATCCACCTCTCACTCTCCTACTACTACGCCCTTTGGAGGATTCAGTGCACTAGCTGATTCCAAGTCTGCTACTTTGCAAGATCCTGTTTGTTCTTTCCATGCTTTAGAAGGCTCCTACGTTGGTGAAAAAAGACCTGTACAAGAGATGAGCTCTCAGTTCTATTGCTTATCTGATACTGGTAAACGAAGCAAGAGGAATAGTTTAACCGTTGCAGTAGACTGTAGTGTTCCAAGGTCGTTGAGCTTCTCGCTTGATGAGAGGATGCTTAAGGCATTGAGTTTGTTCATGGAGTTCTCTGGAGAGGGAATTCTTGCGCAGTTTTGGACTCCGATCAAGACTGGAGATCAGTTCATGCTTAGTACTAGTGATCAGGCGTACTTGCTTGACTCGAGGCTGTCTGGATACCGAGAAGTGTCGAGGAGATTCACTTTCTCTGCAGAAGCAAACCAATACTCTTCTCCAGGTCTTCCAGGGAGAGTCTTCATCTCTGGTGTTCCTGAGTGGACATCAAACGTCATGTATTACAAGACTGTTGAGTATTTGAGGATGAAGCATGCGCTTGATAACCAAGTTCGTGGCTCGATTGCTATCCCTGTTCTTGAAGCATCTGGGACTTCTTGTTGTGCTGTTCTGGAGCTTGTAACGTGTAGGGAGAAACCAAACTTTGATTTGGAGATGGACTCTGTTTGCCGTGCTCTTCAGGTTAAACCCAACTTCTCTCTCGCTTCTCTTTGTGTGAATGCGTCTTTGCTTGTTCTGATGAAGAATGATTCATATGAAACAATGATCGTTGCATGATCCATGTTTTCTTTATCATTTTCAGGCTGTGAACTTGCAAACATCAACTATTCCTCGTCGTCAGGTACATCTAAACCAATGAGAAGATTCTGTTTTCTTTTGGTCTCTGCCTAAATCTAATAGTGTCTTTGTTTTTTCAGTACCTTTCGAGCAATCAAAAAGAAGCTTTGGCTGAAATAAGAGACGTTCTCCGAGCAGTGTGCCATGCACATAGGTTGCCTTTAGCTCTAGCTTGGATTCCCTGTAGTTACTCCAAGGGGGCGAACTCAGAGGAAAGCTCTCTTCTTTGCGTAGAAGAGACGGCATGTTATGTTAATGATGTGGAAATGGAAGGTTTTGTGAATGCATGTGTGGAGCATTGTCTAAGAGAAGGGCAAGGTATTGTTGGCAAAGCACTCGTATCAAACAAACCGTCTTTCTCATCCGATGTGAAGACGTTTGATATCTGCGAGTACCCTCTTGTTCAGCATGCTCGAAAGTTTGGCCTTAATGCTGCTGTTGCTACCAAACTTAGGAGCACGTTCACCGGAGACAATGATTATATACTTGAGTTTTTCTTGCCTGTGAGTATGAAGGGAAGCTCAGAACAACAACTTTTGCTGGACAGTCTCTCTGGCACCATGCAGAGAATTTGTCGGACACTGAGAACTGTTTCTGATGAAGTTGGGTTTCGTAGTGGAGAGATAATGTCAAATCTCCCAGAGAATATTGTATCCGAAGGAAGCTTTCAGACAACATTTCTGGATACTGATGTCATTTCTACGCGAAGTATCTTCTTGAACATCTCCTCTGATACAGCAAATGATATAGCAAGCTCTCAGGGAACTCTTCAACAGGTACTTATGATGTATCTAATTCATTTGATAATGCCATGTAGATATACATTAGCAAGTTCTCAGGGAACTTTTCTTACATATTTCATAAGGAAATTAGCGGAACAAGAAGATCAGAGAAGAAGAAAAGCAGTACAGAGAAGAACGTGAGCTTAAGCGTTCTCCAACAATACTTCTCTGGAAGCTTAAAGGATGCTGCAAAGAGCCTTGGTGGTGAGATTTGTTGTTCTCATTGCTTGTTTTTCTCTACAAACAACTCAATTGTTGACTTGTATTCTCTGTTTTGCAGTTTGTCCGACTACGCTAAAACGGATATGCAGACAACACGGAATCATGAGGTGGCCATCTCGCAAGATCAACAAAGTGAATAGGTCACTAAGGAAGATACAGACGGTGCTGGACTCTGTTCAAGGTGTAGACGGAGGACTTAAGTTTGACTCGGTAACAGGGGAATTTGTAGCAGTTGGGCCTTTTATACAAGAGTATGATCCTCAAAAGAGTCTATCTTCTCACCATGACGACGCATTAGAGCTTTTTAAAGCTAAGTCTTATGACGGTGGTGAGGTTAAGTTGGAGGAGGGTCTTGAAACAAACCAAGCAGGACAAGGTAAGAATATGTGTATAGATATAAAAAACATATAATAAGTATCTATCTAATAAGCTAGGTTCAATGTTCCCAGGAGCCTTGATGGAGCCATGGGCTTGGATGAACAAACAGTCTAGTGATGATTTCGATATAAGGAAACGGAGTGAAGAGGTAAAGAAGGATAAAGACATTTGTGTGCGAAGGTGTTTGAGCTCTCTAGCACTTGCAGATGATAGACAAAACGCAAGAGTCGAGTGTGGTATTGGTATTGGTGAACCAAACCAATCAATCTCCAGCAGCATGTCGGATTCATCGAACGGTTCAGGTGCGGTTATGGTTGGAAGCTCATCAAACTCCATGGAACAAGACTGGAGCCAAACAAGAACTCATAACAACAGCGGCGAGAGTGGATCAGTACTTACCGTAAAAGCCACTTACAGAGACGACACTGTACGTTTCAAGCTTGATCCGCACGTTGTTGGTTGCGCTCAGCTCTACAAAGAAGTTGGCATGCGTTTCAAGCTGCAAGACGGCGCGTTTCAGTTGAAATACTTGGATGATGAAGAAGAATGGGTGATGCTTGTCACAGATTCTGATCTCCATGAATGCTTAGAGATATTAAACGGTATGAGGAAACAAACGGTGAAGTTTCTGGTCCGAGATTTACCTGGCGCCGCGGTTAATGGAAGTTCCGGAGGCAGCAACGGGTACATGGGAACATGTTCATAGCATCTGTATTATATAAGAAGACTGCTATGTATGAAACACATTATCCTATGTTTGATCTGACATTAGTTTACTCATAGAAAGACAGAAGATCTGTGTAGTGGAGTTTTTTTTTTGTTTGTATGAATGTTCTGTGTAGTGGAGTGAAGAATGTTTATGTATATATAACCACAGAAAGACAAAGAAAGATTGCTCTTGACTCATCATCGTCCATGTTTAATATGCAATTCATCTTTTTATGTCTTTCAATGCAAAAAAAGATTTCATATAAACAAAAGTTATATGTACTATAGGAAGAATGTTTAATAAACAAAAAAGTCTAAGGGCCGAGAAAAAAACAAACAAACAGAAAATCTAGGGAGTCGGAGAAGTTAAAAGGCAAAATTAGAAGGTCTTTATGTAATAAAGTAAAACTATAGGACACACATGTAAATAAACAAAAGTGGAGCGGATATATGTGAAAAAACTGAAGGAAAAACAAAAAATACTCTTTTTTTTCTCTCGTTTCGCTTCATCTCTCCGCCTCCGTAACACTCTTCTCGCTGCCACTCCTCTCCGACTCTCCGGAGCAGGTGAATGTTCGTCTTTTAATCTTGTTTTAAGGGATTTACGGCTTTTCAAGTTTTCCAGATGATCTTATATAGCTCTTCTATGATAATCGAATCGGGTTTATTTCAATCAAGGAATTAAGAGTATTTAGGGTTTGAATTTTTCTGTGTGTTTCAGATGACGAGCAATATAATCTTGTTCGAGGATATCTTCGTGGTCGATAAGCTAGATCCTGATGGCAAAAAGTTCGATAAAGGTATATATATACTTTTGCTTACCTCAAATCACGATTTCTGATGAAAAAAGTCTGAACTTTATAAGCTATTAGTGTCCCATTTCTAAGTTCTGTCATCAAATTGAGAGGCTCTCTCTTAGGGAAATTGATTGTGTTTCTGTGCGTGTTTGTGGTTACAGTAACGCGTGTTGAAGCTCGAAGCCACAACTTGGAAATGTTTATGCATTTAGATGTTAACACAGAGGTTTATCCGATGGCTGTTGGTGATAAGTTCACACTCGCTATGGCTCCCACTCTTAACCTCGATGGAACCCCTGATACCGGATATTTCACTCCGGTAATCAAACTCTACTGCTTTTGATTTACTTTTTTTGTTTTGTGTATATACACACTCTTGTTTGCTTGGCCGAAGTTCATGAAATGGTATCATGTAGCCTTATTGATTCTGTGACTACTCGTTGAACCTGTGTAAGGATTTGATAAGGGCATAGACATTGTATAAGGATTTGATTTAGGCATAAACATTAATGTTAATTGCTCGATATAACGATTCAGTTGGCTTAATTCAGGAAGCCTCCTTAAGAATAGGTTAAGAGTAATCATATGGAATTTGAGCAGACCTTGGTGTCTTGAATGTTGTTCTGAACATTAAGCTAGTATGGTTTTTGTACAGGGAGCGAAGAAAACGCTTGCGGATAAGTACGAGTACATCATGCACGGGAAGCTTTACAAGATCACTGAGCGTGACGGCAAAACTCCAAAAGCGTAAGAACCCACAAACTCTAAAACTTTGAAAATCCAATTCGAGAGCTGCTTACAAGTCTTAACACCTGTTTTGGTTTCTTCCCGTTTTATTATTGTGTTTCCCAGAGAGCTATACGTTTCGTTCGGAGGCCTCCTGATGTTGCTCCAGGGAGATCCAGCTCACATTTCTCACTTTGAACTCGACCAGAGGCTCTTTCTTCTCATGAGGAAGCTATAAGATGTCACTGTCGCATCATTATTTGGCATTTTCCCATCGAAAACAAGCTTTGTGAAGCTTTATCTATGTTCAACTTTTGTATGTTATGCTACTTTCACGAAGCAGCTCTTGTACAAAAGCAGCTTCTTCCGTCCTCTTGCAGTACACTTTTAACTAGTCAATGAAATGCTTTTAACTAGTCAAATTGAAATGTGTTCGTAGCTCTAAGCTATTCAGTATAAGTACTTCAGACCAACAATAACACAACAGATATTGGCACGTATAAATTTCTGTTCTCACCTAATCTTTCCCACTTTTCTAACAATTTGGATTGAATAAAACTCAAAATTTATCGATCAAGTCAAGAAACAAGGTTTCTTTGTGACCAAGTGAAATTCTTGGAGTTTGTGTTACTCGTGCTTGTATCCGGAGGCCTTCCCGCTTCTCCCAACTATGAAAGGCTCTGGCGAAGTATTGTCGCTGTTAATCTCCAGACCACGATAAGCACGGTTGAGGAAATACTCAGGTCCTGACTTGGCAGCGGTTTGTTTAGTGAGTTGGTTCTGATCTTTGCCTCTCAATTGCAATGCTTTCTCTGCAGCTTGTACCAGCGCCATTGTCTCTCCTGTGTCTCCCTCGCCATTCTCAGCTTGATCTGCAGCAAGCAACTAACTATTTGTCAAACCAATGTGATAAATAAATGACACTTTTGTATAGAGTTTTTCTGTTACCGTTTGCATTGTGGTCTTCTACGTAACCACCCTGAAAGAAGGAGAAGCGTGGCTCCTCTGGTTCGCTATGTGCTTCTGATTCTGTCTTTGAAGAGTTAATCACATCTTGGAAATGCATTAAGTATGCACCTGTCCACTCACTCCCTCTGGAACAAACCCCAAAGACACTACTGGTTAAAGAACTCTTGGATAAGAATTACAAAAGCTTTAAAAAGATATTGTAATTTCTCACTGTACCTGCTAAAAGCAAGATTTGCTTCAAATGGAGTTATGACAGGGGACATGAACTCTTTGCTATCTAAAAGGGCGGTTTGGGCGCATGAGATGTAAATGAATACATCGCACTAAGAAAAAAACACAACATTACTCACTTGACATATCTCACTTTGATAGTTAAACGACAAGCCAGTATTTAAGTTACCTCGGGGAAGTTTGCAAGTTTGGCCGGGTTAGGCCGTCCCATGGCAAGAATGTAAGATTTTTTACCAGCCGCGGATATGAGTGCTTGCATATGGTGAATCATGTGAAGGTAACCAGCTGCATTCATTGCCAAACATCGATGGTTAAACTCATCAATCTTGAGTTCTTGACATCACACAGGCACAAATTGAGTTGACGAGAAAGGAACTTACCAACACCAAGAGTCCCCACCAAGATACCTATAATATTCGCATCCTTAGCTTTTTCCACCAAGTAGTATCTGCAAACACATCACTTTAATATAGTGAAAAAAATCGAAAAGGATTGACAAATTTTGATATTGTTATGTAATGATGTCTGCTTGAAACATACCGTCGCTTAAGTATCCTTCTCTGTTGAGCGAATTCCGTCACCAAAGAATCTTCTTCAGCATCATATCTGACTAAGATCAAACATACCGAGAATTCAGTCACAGCAGACATTGCTAACTATATTGAATCTAAAACAAGATCAAGACATAAAGCCATATACCTAGGTCACAACCATTGAAGGTCAGTACTACATTGGCGAAAGCTGAATTATCAGAACCGATCCAGAAAAGCAAATAGTCTTCAATTTTGTTTCCTTCTGGCAAGTCCCAAGTTAGTCCTCCTAATCTATAGTTTCTAGAATCGCTCTCGCCAGATGGTCCTGGATGCTCCATGGATTCTCGAGGATCTTTGGAAGGACTTATGAATGAACATATGACATTAGCTACAGAGAACTTCGCTTCAGATTCAGTCCTTGATAAGGCTTCCATAAGCTCTTCTCTAATACGCGGAATGACATGCGCGTACTCTAGTCCATAGAGAATCTGCAAACAAAGCAAAGATTAGAAAACAGAACACTTTCTTCATCATAACCATAAACTAGCTTAAGTTTAACATTAGCATACCATTATAGGCTTATCACTGTGAGAGGCGTAATCCAGCAAATGCTTTACGCAGCTCGACACTTCTGTCGAAGCTTTCCCAAAAACGAAGAATGCTGGAAGAACCGATGTCCTGAACATAAAAGCCACACAATTCAAGACATTTTCCATTTACAGCAACGAACGCAAATCAAGAACAGATTTTTCTAAAACTCACGGGCTTAGACAAGTTTGTCCATAGTGAACAACACACTCGGAATCAATATGCAAAGCTCCAACTTCATCAACGCAGCAACTTCCATAAGTTGTGTCCGCCATAACAAAGAACCTGACTTCTCTTTCAGTGTTGAGCAAACGGGTTTTGCTCTTGAGAGCACTCACGACCTTAGTCGAATCCTTTAACAACTCATCCGGGAACTATCACACAAGCAAAGGTAAAGGAAAAAAATCCAAGCATTATCATCACGTATACACTGAATTAACAATTTTGGATAAGAAACAAAATCGAATTCAATAGAAGTTTCGTTACCTGTAAAGCGACTCTGGTGAAGCTTTTGCTGATTATGAACTCTGCCGTCCGATTGATCTCATACCTCGATTGAAATTCCATGTCCATAGGTTAAACCCAGAAAACTAAAATCGTATTTTTACTTCGTTAACTGGAGGAGACGAACGAAAACACTCAGGCGAATGGCGGCTGAAGAAACAATGCGGAGACGAAGAATGATGATCGTGCAAACGGCGCCGTTTCGGTTTAGCCTTGCGCGTTCGTTATAGGACCAGGTAAGTAACGCACACCGGTTTAGAAAGCATTTAGCCGGTTCACAAAACATTATACTTGATTAATGCCACAAATTATACTTCTCTCGTCCATGTTTAACATGCAAATGATGCAATTCATCTTTTATGTCTCTCTATGCAAAAAAGATTTCATATAAACAAAAGGTATACCATGTACCAAAAGAAAAGACTGTAATAAACAAAATAGGAAATATGTGTAATAAACAAAAAATCTAAGGGCCGACATATAAAAAAACGAGAAAATCTAGGGTATCGGAGAAGTTAAAATGCAAAATTATAAGGACGTTTTGTAATAAAATAAAACTATGTGAATAAACAAAAGTGACTTGTGACTTGTGATGGGACCCATTTTTCTTAACGCTGTGACTTGTGAGTCGAGATTTAAGCTCTATATAAGCACATGCACATACACCTCTCTTCATAACAATCAAAGCAACTACGATCACCAAAAAAAAAAAAAAAAAAAAACAAAAAAAAAACAGATTAGAGCTAAGCTTTTAAAAGAAGGTGAGAAAATCACTTTCTCTATATACTCTATTAGTTTCGCGTTTCATTTCTTTTAACCTTGTTATTATTTAACTCTCTGTTAACAACAATCTGAATCTTTTTCAGCAGGAACAATGGAGGGACCTCTTGGAGTAGAACTTGATGATATCCATGGAGTTGCTTGGGATGATGGGCCCCACGATGATGTTGAGACGATACAAATCTATTGCCATGACCTTGGTATCAACGCGGTCAAGTTTGGGTACAGAGACGGCACGCACGGACAGAGGAGGCCAGATCCTAGACAAGAAACAATGGCCGAGGTAGCGGTTGTTGCTGTTTTTTCATTTTTTTTTTCTATTTCTATTTCTTGTCCAATACATGACCTTTTTCTTTTTCTTGCTTCCAAGTTTCTTTTGAAGGATGGTGAATACCTCACAATGGTATATGCAGAGTGCGGCCTAAGTGGAATAAAAACCATTCAGTTCAAGACCAACAAGCGAAACATGGAATGCGGAGCGGCCACTGACGGGACAGAGGAACCGGTCTGTTTTGGGTCCACTGACGGGACAGCAAAGATCGTTGGCTTCCATGGCGTTTCCGGGGATCAGTTCCTTCAACAAATCGGAGTCCACTGGGCTCCAGTCTAGTTGATGACCGAGGGAGGGAGGACAAGTCTATACCGATCGAAAGGGTTCTAAGCAGCTATTATATTTATCTCTGTCTTCGTCAAATTAAAATTAAAAATAAGAATATAAAACAAAATAGCTCTAACTATCTCGCTCTTCCTATTTCCTTGGCTTTCAAGTCTTTAACTATGTTTTTCTTTTCTTTTGTCGTGTCGTTGTTCTTATGTTGCTATGAACTGTTTCGATGGAATAAATAAAAGTATGTATGTTTATATCTATTAATATTCTGAGATGGGTTGTCGTAGAGTTGTCGAAGAAACATAAGGTTCAAACAAAAAACAAAATTTACATCAAAAAAGTATAATGATCCATTGATCTTATGCATCTCCATTTTTGTGTTTTTTTTTTCCCTTTCAATGTACACAATTTGTCTTCAATGTTCGTTACCATGATTTGAAAGAAAGAAAAAAAACAACAATATCTTATTTCTTTCCCCAGCCTTTGACGGCGACATCAATGAGGTCCAAAAAGAATAAGCTATGGCAATATTAAGTGACGGAGAAGAACAATGATCCCAACACGTGAAATAACAAATTTGTTTATTAATGATCGATTAGGGTTGAAGAAAAATAATCCCAACACGTGAAACAACAAATTTGTTTATAGTTTTATTAATGGTCGATTAAGGCTAATAAAATAAATAAATGAACTCATTGTTGTGACACTATCTAACCAAATACTGTATCAATAATAATTCACAATTAAAGTGTTTTGAAACATTTTCACCTAACAGGTTTGAAATTTCGTGCAACTTGCATAAAAACATTTATTTGGACACAACTTCTTTTTTAAAATGGAAATAACATTTATTTGGATACAACTTCTTTTTTTAAAATGGAAATGATAACTTGTAACTCTTTGGCAAATTAGGAAAAGTAATTCCTTTTTTTATAAAGTAATAAATATTGATGATACATTGATACATCATTTCACTCGGATTCCACATCTTTTTCTAAGACTTAGAAGGATGAAATGTAAAACTAACTAAAATGTTGAACTGGATTCCACTTATTTCTTTAAGACAGCAATAAACTAGAAAGTTGACAAACACACAAAAACAAAAAAAATTAGATCAAGACAAACTTATAAAGATTCTTTCTTACAATTCTCTCACCTATATACGGGAAGTGCTTGCATCATCCATGGTATAACCACTTTTTGTAAATAGAAATTTTCATTTAGTTCGGTGGAAAAAATTTATGATCAAATTTTATGATACTTTGGTGTTTGGTGATAATGATCCTTACAACTAGGTAATAGATGTCTTAAAAGAAAATTTGAAAATTTTACATTAATTCTGTAAGATAGTATTTTCTATTTACCATTTCTTTTCTATGACTAGAACCAGGCCGAAGTCCTCAGCCAACTTAACCCGTCTGACTAGTCTCAGAGATGGGCCAGCTGCACTACTTCCAGACTAAGGCCATACTTGCCAAAAAAAAGTGAAAAGCGTAGAAAAACTTGCTTAATTGAACCAAATTAAGTTTAAGGAAAAAAACGGCAAATAAAATAAAACTCATGGATAACAAGTAAAACATAAAGATGAATTGCATTAGACATGGACGGGAGTCGAGAGGAGAATTATAACTATTGCTTCTTGATGCCTGTTATCCTGTTGGTAACCTTGTTTCCAAATCACAAAAGCATTGAAATGTCAAGTTGAAAAAACGTCGTATAGCTCTAAGAGGTATGCAATATATATAAGTACTTGAGACCAACAATAACATAACAGATGAATTGAATATTAGACATGGACGATGAGCCAAGAGCATCATATATGTCACTTTATTCCACAATAAGAAAACCAAACATTTGTAGGTATTTGAATACCTAAATACAGTATTTTAAAATAAATACGAGAGGCTTGCATCTCACACATCTTGGAAACGAAGAATCTAGACTCTAGAGGTGGACGCCGAGAGCAGTGAGGTGGAGAGGAGAGTTTTTGCCATAAAAGCCGATGATCTTGGAGTCTCCTCCTCCTCCGAGCGTGAAAAATCTCCCCTCAAAGAGTCCGTAGTGTGGCGTATGCTTTCTCTTGTGCGTCCGGAATGCGATGGAGGTGATGTGGCTCTCATTGTAGGTCCCCTCCACGGCTTCGATGTAGTCATCTTCAGCAATTATAAA
This sequence comes from Microthlaspi erraticum, assembly GCA_902728155.2. NCBI lineage: Eukaryota > Viridiplantae > Streptophyta > Magnoliopsida > Brassicales > Brassicaceae > Microthlaspi > Microthlaspi erraticum. The sequence continues at coordinate 46,525 of CACVBM020000244.1, read as the reverse complement.
CTGATAGTATACAAAAAAAAAACTATAAATAAGCAAATCAAAATTATAAGTTGAAAAACAATACAATAATTAAGAAATCTCACGTACGTTTTGATAGTATGGAAATTGGGTCGTATTCCCATGAACGGCACCGACTACAAACGCGTCACCTTTGCGGTAGTCACAAATTCACAATTGATATAGACCAAGCCAAGATACACTACAGAATCTGTCCCAGAACTTCCATTTATCGGAAGCAAACTCGTAATTTTTTTCTGCATGGGATCCAAGCTCGACGATACTAGCTTTGATCAAGGTTTCATTGCTAAACGAATCAGACGTAAAGATCTTGTAGTGCTTTTCGGATCTACTATTGTCGTATCCTATCCCATTGAACCAATGACAGTTATCTTTGGATTGAATCCATTGAATTTGTCTCAAGTCTCAACCATGGGTTGCATATTCCCATCCCGTAACATGTAGCATAAATCAATAACCCGTCGCAATATTCGACTGTTAAGGGCATAAATCAATAACCCGTCGCAATATTCGACTGTTAAGGGCATTGAAGGTTTATAACCGGGAATATCCGAGGGTAAGTCATGTACCTCTATAGATGGACATGGACCGTCGAGATTAACGTCCACCGAACAGAACTTGGATTCGGAAAGCAAGATGAACTGTTAACGGGCAGGACCCAAAACATTGTTGAAGAACCTCCTTTCGTCGAAAACACCGTTCCATCGTTTGCAAACTGATCTGAATCGAGCCTGGATTTTTCTTGGAAGCAGAGATTGTATCTTTTCCTCCAATTCCCACGGAAGTTGCTCTGCTGGTTGCATCATGTTTCTCTAATGGACGCGGTTTAAGATGATTTTCTGTATAAGCAATTTACAGCATCACAAATAAGATTATTTATATAGATGGATTTGCAGAAACTACATTGGTACTCTTACTACATAAGAAACTCATAATTACAATAGAAGGAATAAAATGAACTAAGAAGGAAAAGTTTTTCTAAATAAATAAAAATATCATAATGATAAGAAAACAAAAATCTTGTGAGGTATTTAAAAAGGGATTAAAATTAAAAGAAATTATAAAGCAAATATGGCTATTTTAGAAGACTGACAAAAAAAAAATATGGCTATTTTAGATTGGCCCATTGTAGATTTGATATGATATGCTTGAGTGACTAGATTTATATCCGGTAAACGAGTAGTATCTAATAAACTATACTCCTCTTTCCCACAGACAAGAGGTCTTTGATTCTCCTTCATGCACTTTACAAAATTATGTGATAAATCATCTGTAGATCACACACACATTTTAAAATTACAGTAGAAACTCTATAAAGTAATACTCGATAAAGTAATACCTCGATTAATTAATAGAATTTTCAAGTCCCGAATTCAGTTTTTAGTGCAATTATCCTTTGATAAATTAAAATTTTTGCTAAAGTAATAAAATATTATGATCCCAATGTTATTACTGTATAGAGGTTTTATGTAATTGCTGTATAATTACCAACTAATTTACTGAATTTAGTTTTCTGTGATTTTAATATTTTTTTTGTTATTTGTTTTGTAGATTTTGATGGAACCATGGGAGTCTCTTGTATTAGTTAAAATATTACGATCAAGACTAACATACCAGACCTATCCAATCTTTGGAAACCAAGAAGATCAAGTGGATAAAATTGAGTTCCATCAGGAGAATCATGAAATAGTTGGGTTCTACAATCATGATGTGACATTTGGAGCTTAGGTCAACCCGCTCGGTGGTAACAATGCTTAATTAATCCATTCCTATTCTAATACATCTAGTACTCTCTCGACCTTGAGTTAATTCCTATGTTATCATCCTGTTTTTTTATGAAGTCTAGTGTTCTTCTAGTATCAGGACCATCAAACGCAATTGAACATAAATTGCACAAAAATGGATTTGATGGGAACAAAATGTTATAAACTTCAGACTTCACCATAAAATTATTCCTTTTGTTGATCCTTCAAATTCTTTAAAGTATTCTTTTAACTAAAAGTCTAAAACTATGTTCATTTTTATCATTTTGAAAGATATTTTAAAACATTGCTAAATAAAAATTAGTTTGAAGATATGTTAAAACATAGCTAAATGGAAAAAAAAAATGTTGACCTGAAAAAATCCTAACATTTTGTTTTTGAATGTTTTAAACTGTGACATGTCTTATACTAAACCGGACTATTATTGGTTTTGGTATTTATTAAACCCTTTTAAAATGCATTGCTCGGTTCAGACGGAAGCGACATCGTTTTTTCTCGCCGCTTTCACGCAATTTCGTCGGTGATCTCTTCTCTCTTGATCTCCGATTTCTCCGTTTGGTTTGTTTTAAAATTTAAAGTTACACGCACAAACAAGAAAGCTGAAAAGGAATCCTTAATCTCCAAGGATTCAATTAGGGTTTCGTCAAGGTACTACACTTTTTCCCCTTATCATCCTCCGAATTGCTTCTCCTAAGACTTATTCATTGTTATTCGTTAGATTTACGATTTGGGTCGTTAAAATTTCCAGGCTTTAGATTTCTGGGGAATCTTCTATTCGCGAATTTCGCGTATTGCTTTCCGCAAACTTTCGATTCGATCATTACAATCTTCTCTCCCAATTCTGGACTCGCTTAACGTCCTTGTTAAAGATTCTGCTGGAGTTTGATGTGTTGAGAGAAGCCACTGAGATAAAAGATGAGCTCTACGCAGGCTACTCTGTTCAGACCTTCCTTGATCCCTGCAAGGACTACACAAACGAAACATGTCTCGAGTTTGTCTTTTAGGCCAACATTACGCTTTCATAATCGTCCACGCCCCAATCTAACTCTTCGAGCATCTGCATCATCATCTATGTCTACGCAGTTCTCGCCTCTACTGAATCATCGATGCCGTTTACAGAGTAGGAATCAGAGGCAAGGTCCTGCTGTGTGTTTACTTGGTGGGAAGGATAATCTTGATCTTAGTCCTGAGGTAATATGCTTGTTTTTGCTTGTTAAATCATAGAATGCTGAGAATTGAATCTTTAGATTGCTGCAAATTGGGTTTGTTTGTGTGCATGTAAAGAATCTGGCCACAGAAATGAGTTCTGTTTCTGATGGATGATGATAAGTAGTGTTCATATGATGCTTTTGTGCTGTGTACTGATAGTAGTTGATGAGATCAGATGATATTTGGGCTTATGTTTTGTGCTTCCGATATGAATATGCTCACTGATGATGTTTTATCATTAGGGATCATCACTATGGGAAGAATTTGAGAAAGCTACAGGGAAGAGATCGGTTGAAGATTTGTTGCGTGAGCAGATTCAAAAGAAAGACTATTACATCACTAACAATGGCAACACACCTCCACGAGGAGGAGGAGGAGGAGGAGGAAGGGGAGGCGGTGGAAATGGTGGGAATAATGGATCTGGAAGCTCATCAGGAGAGGACGGTGGTTTTGCGGGTATCGCTCATGAAACTCTGCAAGTGGTTTTAGCAACCTTAGGCTTCATCTTTCTGGTAATGACAACAATCACAATCCCACACACAAGATACTTTTGAGTTATGGTATATGAGTCATTGTTTCTCTTTGTTGTTGTTGCCAGTACATTTACCTCATCAACGGAGAGGAGTTGTTGCGTCTTGCGAGAGATTACTTTAGGTATCTTATTGGACGACCAAAGAGTGTTAGGCTGACTCGAGTTATGGAAAGTTGGAGTAGCTTCTTGGAGAGTATGTCGAGGCAAAGATTGTATCACAAGTACTGGCTTCAAAAACCAATCATCACTACGCCTACGACTTGCCATGATAGCGGCCTCCTCAGATCTTATGTTGATTCAAATGAAGATGGTGAATAACTTTTTCCTTCTTTTTTGATTTAGGTAGTTTTTTTCTCCTTTTAAACCCTGAACCATGTTTCTCTAGTTACTCTCGCCATTGTTATCCAACAAATATATTGGTTTGTAGTAAACGACTGATGATGTTTTCACAAGTAAATGTTAAAGCACTTGGTAGATATATATACACGAACATGAAAGTAAAGGCAAGATAGTGTGTGATGATGTAAAAACAAAGAAAGAAACAAAGGGTAAGGAATCAAGTAAGGTGTTGCTGAACCCGAACCTGGGATGTAAGAAGAAGCAACAACACGAGCGTATGTAGAAAGTAGAAACCTTGCGAAGGGGGATTTGGTTAAGCAACAACACAATCCGGTTTTGGTTTGGTTTTTGAGAGTCTCACTTTGAATTTGTAGTGGGCTTTGTGGCCCATATAACGAACATGGGCTTATGTGTAACATCCATTTTGATAAAGAAATAAGGGTTTCTTCAGTCTCTGCAGTATAGCAGCTCCTGGTTCTTTTTCTCCGATACGAACCAGTAAAGCCTTGGACTTTCTCAGATTTCATCTTCAAATTCGAGTTTCAAATCATAATTTCTTCAAAATTCTAGGGCTTTACTTTAGTGTTCTATCATTTCTTCTTCGATCGTTGCTTTGTTGATTCGATTTTTTAATCACAAGAAATTCCAATCCCAGGACAAACGAAGAGTGAGTTTGGTAGCAATGGCGCTGAGAGGAGTGTGGCAGCTACAGAAGCTGGTAGTGAGCTACTGTAACTGGGGAGGTAGCAGTCGAGGCATCAGGTACCAATTCTTTTCACTATTTCAATCTTTATTCACCCGATTCTTTATCAGTTCTCCTGTATCGAATTGTTTGGAAAATTTGGACCTTTGAGGTTTAGCTGTGGTGTCCAGTAATGAGTCGCTACTTACCATTCTATAGTTAGGCACTGAGCATTTTCCTCTGATCAGTCTGATGCTAATTTTGGTGGATTGTTGTTGTTGTTGTGAGACAGAGCCTTTATGGAATCAGAATTGCCTGCGCTGAGGGAGAAGAATCCGCAGCTGGAAGTGATTACTGAGCTTTCGCGAGGACAACATCCTTACTTGAAGGGCATTTACAGTATGCACAATCTTTCTCCTCTGTCTTACCTGTCAACATTACAGGCCTATAATGAATGGTTCTCTCGATATTTAGTGATATTGCATACAACTGTTGTGTAGGGAACAGAAATGAAAGGGTGGTGTGTGTGAAGAACATGGATCCTGAAGAAGTGCTTCTGAATGCAACAAGGCTTAGGAACTCTCTTGGAAGGAAAGTTGTGAAACTCAGAACTAGACACGTCACCAAACACCCCAGTGTTCAAGGCACCTGGACTACCGCCCTCAAATTCTAAGCCTTTCCGGCTAGATAGTTTGTCTATTGAGTCGAATTGAATGCTCTGCAAGTATCAGGACTCGTCGTTATCAATATTTGCAAATCCCAAAGTTGATTGTACTGTGACTTGGACGAAGATTCAAGGCTACAAAATGTTTTGCAGTTTATGCAATGTTTGAATTTGGTCTGTCTTGTCCCATTTTGGTGGTGAGCTGAATCTCTCATAAGATTTCAGAAGGGCTTATTATGGTAGAACAGTACTCATTTTGCCGATCAATTGGATTTAATACTGTTTATTGAAAGCTGCAAAATTGGAGTTTTCACGTAATACCAAATAATAGTGAAACTGCTTAGTATTTACCGATACAAAGAGAATTGTAAAAGAATGTTATTTTTCACAAGTACCATAAATCAGACAAGCCCTGTAAATATCCATCCCAACAATAATAGTTACCACAATTTACATTTTCATATGTAGAGAGCACAAAAAGAAATATATTAAGACTGAGGAAGACCGAGGATGGAGGTTTTCAAAGAAGCTTTTTTTGATTTTGGTAAAGTAGGTTTTAGCTTATGTCTTCTGGTATTGGAGGTAACGAAGCAGTGTTGTTGTCTACATTGTTTGAGGGCGAGTGTGACTTTAGATGCGACAATGCAACTTCGAGCATCACTTCCACTTCTTTCTTGTACTGTGTAAAAGTTTCAAAAAAAAAAAAAAAAACTATGTATCAGAACAAAACCTATTCTGCAGGTTTAGTTTTGTATTTTTCTACTTACCTCGTTAATTGCTCCTGCTTTAATCTTCGATTGCATCAAGCACCATTTCTTGAAATGTACACCTGTACATTAAGCCAAGAAATTACTTCATACAATGTGTCATCAATCATTGCAAGTTGTAATCGATTACACACACTTTGGGCTAAGTGGTTTCTCAATAGTTTGAAGGACACCAAAATTACTTACCAACTCTTATATCTATAACAGATGAAGTCTCCTCTTTAGCTTCCAAGCGCCATCGACAATGGACCTGATACACACAAGATTCAGAAGAAGCATGATAACGAAACCTGAACCAGACTTTACTCACAGGAAACGTACCTCAAAGTAAGAACCAAAAGGAACATCATGTGGCTGCTGCACAGTTTCAAAAACCTAAGAGAAGAAAAGATATGAGTATCATCAGGATCAGATGGAATATGAATTCTTCTTTGTTCTTAGGATCTAAGCAACATTAGCAAATTACTATCTTAGACGGCACTGAATCATTCTTACCAGCATTTTCTTATCTGGTGACAGAACAAAGTGCTGCCATTCTGTCACAGCAGTGTCTGGTGGACACATAGGACTATTACATATGGATCTGAACTTAATCTCTCTAACTTGACCGTCATATTCCACAGCAGTGTGCCAAGGCTCAATCTGAAAGATCAACAACAAAGTTTCAGAGAAGATGGATCTAACAAGCGCAGCTTTTAACTAATGATCTAAGATACTAGTAAATACCAAGCTTACATTAAGATTCTTATCCTTCCGTGCAGATCTGTACTCATTCGTGTAATTGGAATCATCAGCCAACAAGACGTTCAGGAATTGCTCAGGTGTGCTGGCGAAAACATCCTTCACACAAGAGAAAGGTACGTAAATTTCAAGACAATATCTTTAAACAACTATTAGCACTGACAAGAAAAAGACATATCGTTACATTGTAAACGCCGACAAGGACTTCTTCCTTGACGAAAGCCTGAAACTTTACAGGTATAGCTGCAGTATCTTCAGGAGCTTTCACTTGTACTTTACCACCTCCTCCTCTCACAGAGCTACTATGAGCACGCAAGGCAGATTCTGCTCTCTCCTACAAGATAAGAAGCCAGGCAAAAGATGAAAATATGTTAAATTTCAGGCAACACGCGGTGGAAGAGTAATGTATTCAAGAAATGGAGAGAGACCTTCTTTTCAACTTCTAACATTGCGTGATAATTATTAACAGCACGCTGCAATGCTTTTAGTGTATGGTTCCTGTTCCAAAACGATGCAAATTTATACCTCACTCTACCTGAAATAAAGAAGGAATTCCACAGAGACATAAACATAACAAAGCACCATTACATATGAAAATTCCAAAAGCTTTGTTCCTACAGGTTTATAAGGCTAGGCCAGGCATAAAATGGGGACATTAACTCGCTGGCTTGTGCTGGTAAAGCGAAAAACTAACAAAGAAAGTGTTTGCAGAAGATAAACAAAGGCATGGAGGTAATAAACAGAATCGCTTACCATCAGGAGTCCCAAGAGGAGGAACACCATGTCCACCAGCGCCCATCCGTAGTATGATTGTTATAGCTGGATTTATCAATGCATGTTGACTTCTACGAATCTATAATAAACAGCCAAACATTATGTATAAACTAAAGTTATCAGTTTCACTCAACAGACGATCTGAGTGGTCAAGAAACGACTAGTACCTCATCTATATCTCCCAGAGGTACAACTACCTGAAAAAATGTGTGTGTTTGTGTTTTTACCATTAGTTCAGTAGAGATCAGAATTTAAAGTTATTCAAGTTATAGAAGCACTAACCTTCATTTGCTTAGAGAAAACATTGGAGTGAAAACATATGTGCCACGCAGAAACATATATTCGGCCATGGTACAAGAATGACCTCTCCAGGGCACATGAATAGCTATGCTCAGCAACCTAGGGAACATTGCACAATACCTATATCTTAACTCTCATATGAGATAACTACAGTAATACGGTTATTACTAGTTAAACTTACCTCATCAGGGAGGAGATCAAAGATCGTCTGCAGAGGCCCTGGCTTTTGATGTACAATTGTTGGGCCTTGCTGATCCAACGTCACCCTTCTTCTACAGGCTCCAGCATATCCAGTTATAGCCCTGCCAATGACCAAGACAATGACACCACTCTCCAATCTAAACAAGATTAACTCAAATGATAGAACAAATTGAAGTAGAACTTGGGGATTACCTAGAAGCATTCACAGGTAATTTGATTGCATTAATATTAAGGCAAACCTGACAGACAGAACCGGGTTAGCCTCTAACGAAGAAACAAGAACAGAAACAGGGGAAAAGGACACATACCTGACCAGATGGGCTATCTAATGAGTGCCACACTGGACCTGTCTGGCCTTCACGTTCAACGTTAATAGTTACTGAGCCAAGAACAGTACTTTTCCAAATGATATCCCAATCATGAATTGTTACATTAATCTGCCATGACAAAGCATATGGTAAGTATCTGATAATACTGAGAGTCCTGAAGCATATTAAAGTTGTAGAAAATGATGATAACCTTAACAGGAAGCTCATCTGTGGGAAAATTGAACTCTTCCCCCCACATTGGATTCCTTGAGCCAGGGACCATAGAACTGTAACAAGCACATATGTTACACTTACATCAGAAAATCAAAGGTTTAACCACTAACTGAAAAAAGAAAAACAGAAAATTAGATTTATCAAACCTGAATCGTTTTTCTGATCCACAATTTACAATAGCATAAGGATCTGATGTTCCGTTTAAGTTAGCACCAATGAGGTTCTTAGCAGCCAGTAGTTCCACCTTGGAAGAAAAAAACAATAACAAAAATGAATATCCAACAACATACAGTAATCTTAAAATTCTCCAGAATAGGAGATGAATCAAAAGAAGATACCTTGATGATATATGCAGAAGTTGTTTGAATGTCACCTCTCAACTGTCCTATCTACAAAAATAAGTGCACAACTGCAAGTCAAAAAATTGGGAAATTACTCACACACAGAAAACTGAAAGGGGAGAGAAGAAAAACCAAATTCAATAAGCACCCACGAGATTTCTCTGCATTTGTATACTGAGAAAACTGAAAGAAACGCCTAATTTTTTTAAAAAGGTAAAAAATTTGAAGAAGAAATAAAAAAACCTTGTCTTTGTCAAAAATGGGGTCGCCGGAATCGGGATTCTGCATGAGGTGAGACCGATCAAATCCCACACCACTGGCTTCGTCATCTCCGTCGCTTCTGTAAGCGAATAGCCAATAAGAAGCGATCACGAAAGCCGAAGCAACCACCGCAACTTCAATCTCCCACGACGACGGTATCAGAAACTCCACCGCTGACTGAACCATCTTGATCAATCCACTAAATGAAAAGAAGAAGAAGAAGAAAACGAAATTCGCGAATCGAGAAGGTCTATGGGTAGATTCTCCGGCTGATCAAACGACAGAGATACACCATTTCCCGGAAAGAAGAAGAAGAAGAAGAAGAAGAAGTGAGTCAAAAAAAGGACAATCGCGGAGAGAGAGAAGGTTCTGTAAGAAAAAAGAAACTGAGAAATTTTAGTTATGAATATTGACTTTACGGAAATACCCTTAATACTGTAGACAGTTACTGGCTGTGAAGTGAGAACTCGAGGGACTGTGAGAGAATTTTGAGGGTAGTTCTGGAAAAATAAAGGTCCGAACGTAAATAGCAGTAACCGTAGAACCGTCGCGTGAAGACTTTTCAAAACTGAAACAAAAAAAAAATGATGAAAAATCTGTCCGATGTCCGGTGATGTAATTTTTCTTTTTTCTTCTTTTATTTAGTTACCATCTTTTGAATTTTTCTTCGTTGAAAAAGGTGTTCAGTACAAACTTAACAAGAAAGGAGTATTTGAGAAACTACTTTTCTATTTTAGACTAATTTACTTGAACTGAACTTTTCTCGATTCGATAATAAGTCCATTGTTATAGATGAAACTACCATGTCATAACTTTTAGACTAAAGCTTATATTGACCCAAAAAATGTCGGACTAAATAATCTATCTAACAAGCTTAACATTAGACAAAATTGAACCTAATCAAATTGAACAGAACCAAACTGCCTAACTAATTGGGCTTAAGTTTGGTATTAAAATTTTCACTCCGAACGAGAGAAATAATCAATGGAATTTTGATACTCAAACGCAAAGAATTTTTGTATCAGCCTTTTTGCTTTTAAATCCGATAAAAACTGGTCTAATAAACTAAAATATGGCTTGAATTAGTTTCTAGCTTTTGTATTGGTCCAATGGTTAAGTTATAGGTATAACAGTGAATGAGATGCCATGGACATCGAGGTTAAGCTTCAAATTTCACCAATTATGGACCTTGGCTATTGTATTAGTTTCTAAAGAAATGGATAACAAATATTTAACATAAGAACAAATAGTAAAGAAAGTGTTACAATCTAATTAGATAACTTAATTATTAAAAAAATATTTATAGAAACATATTTTCAATTTTTTTATAGTATCTGATTAACAATTTTTTTTTTATAAATGCAAGGATACAATAGATTTGAATGCTAAAACCTAGTAAACCGGATAATGATCCATAGCGTGATTAATTCAGTTAAATTTATCGGTTCGGTTTTAAAACAAGTGGTTTTGATCGAATCAGAAGAGGCCACGTGGAAAACAAAGGAGACAGATAGAGAGGGAAGGACCCCGTTTAGGTTTTTTGATTGAGGGTATAAATAGATTTGATCAGTTGACGTTTTTTTTGTTGTTAAGTGCCTTCTTTACACATTCCCTTTCTTCTTCTTCCTCTCTCTACTCGCTTCTTCGCCGCAAACCTCACTCACTCCCTTTCTCTCCGGTAATCTCATATTCTCTGTTTCATATGGAACTATAAAGTTTGATTCTTTATGAATTTTGCCCATTCATTTGTTTAGCTTGGCTGCAAATGTTTTAACTTTACTACTTTTTGATTTGCCATGTGAGCTCCAGCTCCATCCTTAGTTGTGTGGATAGCTTTTGTTGTTTTCGTGGTTCCTTCTTTAATTGGTTTTTAGCTTCCTTGAGCATAATTGTTCTGAATTGAAGTCCGTTTTGTCCCGGTTGCTCAAAAGTTTCGAGCTTTTTAGATTCCCTCTACTGATAGAGGCAGAGCTTCAAATCCGAACATAGGATAGACTTATATTGTGGGTATTGATTTGCTTCTCCTCAGATTACTTTGAAAGTCTTTGCTTTTGGCTTTGTTACTATAGTCTGGTTTCAGTAACATTGAATTCTGATGAAAATCTAGATTTTTAGTTACTTTAGAGGGTACAACTTCATGGGGCATTATACTTTCTTTCTGAATGTTATATGGATTGTCTTTGAATCCCCAGGTTCTTGATTAAGGAGCATAACCGGGGTTTAACTTATATATGTTCCTATGTGAGATAAAAAGCATGTGTTATCAGTTGTAGTGACTATGGCTGAATCACATATGGAGCTCAATCAAGAAAGCAAACAATTTAATTCTGAGAAACTATCGCCAAAGGAAGAGCAGAGTCCTGGAGGAGGAGGAGGAGGTCATGAAGAATGTGGTCTTACCAGTGCTAATACAAGTGAGGAAACTTTGACTTCAGTCTCTGGTGGTGAGGAATTGGAAGTTGATATAGTTGAATCTGATGATGAGAACAACAACATATCCACCAATGATGAGGAGGACGACCCAAACGCTACTGAATACTCAAGCTCGTTCTCTGACACTGCGTCTGAGAATGGTGACATGTTGTTTAACGGACTAACCGGAGAAGCTGAGGTTGAATCTCATTATTGGGATGAAACCGACTTAGGACCTGCTTATGATTCATTTAGCAGCATTTTTCATTTTAGGTGTGTTTTCTATTCTTCTCTCAAATCCTTCTCTCCATTGTGTTATTGATGTTTCTTCTAACTATCTTTCATTGTGTGTCTCTTTACAGGAAGAAAAGGCTAACAAACCACTGGAGGAGCTATATCAGGCCACTCATGTGGCGATCCAAGTGGGTTGAGTTAAGGATTAGGGAGTTAGAGTCTCGTGCGTTAGAATACCCGAAAGAGCTTGCATCATTGGATCAAGAGAAGCTTGGAGCTAACATTGATCCGTCTGCGTTGGAAACTTGTGGCGAGGGGGTAAAGTCTTTGCCTTTCTCCAATCCTTGCTACAGGAAAAGAGCAGCTAAGAGGAGGAGAAAGCGTAAGAAGGTCGAGAACACTGATGATATATCTTCATACATGTCCCATCATAACCTCTTCTCTTATATCGGTAAGCAAGCGACTGTGATACATACTCTTAACTCCTTAACACTCTGTCTTGATTTGAGCATGTCTTGTTGCAGAGAACAAGAGATTGAGCTCAGATGGAATGTCAGTGGCTGATGACTTTGGTGGTATGTTCACTAAAACTGTGTGATAATATCTCATCTTTTTCAGACTACTAAATGTTTTGTTGTTTCATGGGGCAGCTGCAAAAGATCCACGTGTTGATTCAAAGGAAGCTGTAGAGTTAGAAGACGATGACGACTCGTTACTTTTCGATCGGCGAGAAGGAGACAGTGTCTTAGAAGAGGTTCTGTGGAAGATCGAGCTGGTGCATTCTCAGGTTCATAGATTGAAATCTCAAGTTGATCTTGTCATGTCCAAGAACGCAGCAAGATTCTCGTCCTCAGAGAATCTGAGCCTTCTTGCTGCAAGTTCTGCGCCTAGCCCGACGGGTTCTGCTGGAGGAGGAGATGTGATCTCCATTGGAGCAATCTACAACTCATCGCAGCACATGCAAGATTACATTCTTGGAGATTTGGTTTTCTCATCGGAAGGAGTGATGTCAAGCTACGGAGACGCGTTTCATATCCCTGACATAATCGAGAGCACTGTTGGCCTTTTCGCTGATGCGGATGTTACTTTGCATCATTCTCATATTGGAGATTCATGTGAAAATGTAAGCTTTTTCACATTCTCAAATTACATTACAAACATCTTTTATACTTGATGTTTGTCTGATGCAACGAAATGCAGATTTTGGATAATATATTGATACGAAATGGAGAGGCTGAAGAAATGAATGCTGATATGATGGAGACTAGTAGCCGTGAAGAATGTGAGAAAGCAGAGGAAGGTGAAGGAACCAGTGCGGCGCCATCACTGCAGCAAATTCAAGAAACAGAACAAGAAGAGAGATCTTCTTCGGTGGTACTAGGCCGTGAAGGTTCGGTTCTTAGATCATGTTTAGCTTCTGAGATGCTTGTTGTTCCTAGAAACAAAAGGACAAGAGGTGGAGAACGTAAAGCGAGTTCTTGGTGCAAGAAACATCTCAGCGATCCTGAAAGCCAGTGATTCATCAGAGAAAAACTCAGTAAGCCTTTTTATGAACAGTCTTTCCTTAAGATCGATTGCACAGGTCACAGGAAGAGGCTTTGCATTTCTCGGTCTTCGGTAATGCATCAGAGAGATTCGGTTTGGTTACTTCAGTCTTCTGTTTCTGAACATTTCCTTTTATAGTGTTTTTTTTCTTCTTCATTTCTTTCTGCAGATTCTGTGTGTTTACAGAACATGCAACTTTGTTTTCTCGTTTCATTTTCTTCTTTAGCTTATTTTCTGTTTTCTGATGTTGATGAAAAGTTAGAGAGAAGACACAAACTTTGTATAAACTATAAAGCTTTTAGAATTCAGTTCTAGTTTTGAAACTTAGTCAGGCTTGAAGAACATCTGAAGGTTTATGCTTTATGGAATTTTAATTAGCTGAATGAAATATATTTGATGGGCATCATCTTATTGGTTTCAGTATACTTGTGTTATTACATGAAAGAAAAACAGAACAAGCTATGGAAAATCAACTAACCAAAACAAAAAGGAGAAAATTATAAACAAACATTCTTTTCCTTGATCTTACGCTACTACTTACTACATAGATGTGTTTTGGAATCTCCTTTTTTTGTTTCTTCTCATTTAAAAGAGAAAATCATGAAGGAATTTACAAATCTTTATAGAGAAATTTGTAGGTTTATGAATAGTCATATAGAGCACAAAATTACTGTCTAACAAGTTCTTGTCTAATCTTTGTATACTAATTTACGATTTTATGTTGGAAGCTTATTCATTATGAGATGAGAAAATATGAAGGTGGATTCTTTGTGTACAATTGGTGGCCTATCATGTGCCCTTCGTGGGTTATAATCAAAAAGTCTCTAACTTCAAGTGGAAATTAATCTGGTTCTGATCATCCCGAAAAAAGAAGAAGAAGAAATAATAAAATTATAAAAGGCTTCAAATTTCAGCTTTACTGTAGTTTGTTTGTTTAAATAATTGTTGGGTATTAAATAACTAAATTAATTTACAAAACCAACCGGACCAATCATAATGTTGTAGCAGCTTTTTGGAGGTTCTTGATATAACACCACCCACGATATCAAATTCAGAATCATGATTGAGTATACCAGTCAATTGTTTATTACTTCTTTGATTCTCTATAAGCGTCCTCTCTTTTTATTAATTCAATCACTTATCAAAGATTTAGCGATATGCGAATATGGTTATTTTTATTCTTTCTATTAAAAAGATTACTAAGAAGTACTAAGAAATATTACTTTTGACTAATAATATAGAGGTTCAAATAGTACATTTTGATTATAGTGAGATGGTAAACCATCTCTTATATAGTTCGTGTTTCAGTTAGTACAATGAAACTTAATATTCTAGTAGAGTAGAATAGTGATAAACATCATAATCCCAAACAAGAAAATGGTTTCATCATGTAGTAAATATGTGAAAGCTAATAAATGCTCTAACTATGATGCATGCCCATATTAATCATCATTCAAAAGAAGATGGTCCCGTAAGGTTAACATGATTAATCCAGCACTTAACCCCTTTCTTAATTATTCTCGTATATTTTATGTAGTCATTTTATACAAGTAGTGAGACCCATTAGTAATTCTCTATTGTATGAGGTTATGATCTCAAGTAAAGATTAGGGAGAAAGAACAAAAATATTTCATAAGCATATGTTTGGACTATCAAATGAGAAATATATATTTTAAAATGAATAATTCGATTTGCATATTAAGAAATTAAGCTTGTAATTGGTCGGATTCATCCTATGAGGCTATGTGAGTTCACAAAATCATTAGACGGCAACAACCATTCGGTTTAGATTCTAATGAATATAACACATGCAAAATATGAACCAAAGCGCTGATATGAGATTTGATGAGAGAAGACAAGTCCTTAAAGGCTTCCATTGAAAGTGGATCATGAGGACAATGGTAATTGCATTAAAAGCACCAAATCCCATTCACCTTTCTCTTTACAATATTTGAATCTCTTATCTTTCTCTCTCTCTCCACAACTACAAGACTCATATGACTGTAAAAGCAAGAGAGAGAAGAGAAAACAGCCACTCTTAAAGAATGAAATAAAGAGGAAAAAAGCTAGTCAATTGTTTAACTCACACTCTCTCCATCACACTCTCTCTCTCCTCTCTCAAAATTCTCTAAAATTGGCATTGGGCAGATGAGAAAAATCTCCATCTCCTTCTCTATCCTTTGGCTATCTCTCTCTCAATCATTCACTCACTCACTCTTCATCTTCTTCTGTTTCATGCAAGATTCAAAGATCTCACCTGCAAGGTATGCACATCAACTCACTCCTACGATCACTGCTTACTCAGTTCTGGATTATTTCTTGTTGTTGTCAATACAAATCTTCAAAATCAATCAGGATTTAGTAAACACTCACATAATTAAATTAACTGTTTGGTGTTTTCTTCTAAAAGAAAGTGTCCTATAAAGACCGTATCACATTCTCATTCTTGCCATACTTAACTAGGAAACCAGAATTCTCATGGGCTAATATCATTTACACATAATTTAATATATTTTTGGCAATCCCAATTTTTACCCTCAAAACACGGTTCCTTTGATAATTAAGACGAAAATCTGTTTTACAGATTTACAAGACATAAAAGATGATATCTTATTTAATTATTTGATTATCGAAAATAGTGTTATATAACTAGACTTTTGTAACATGTTTGGGCCAATATTGGGCTTAATCTCTAAAACGGGTTCTAGTCAACATATGTATGTTGTTGACCATAAATATACTTGCAAAGCCAAAAAGGACATGTACAATATTTTCTTACCATGATATAGCTGATTTTTCTTTTCAGAAATTTCAGAAAATTGATTGTTGTAATAACACAACTGTCTACAAATCAATGAGAAACAGTTATTGGTCCCATAATTGGTAAATAAATAAAAGTACCTCTTAATTTGTTTCCTTGTTGAAAGTCAAAACAAAGATAATAGTAGTATTCATATTTCCTTTTCCTTTATGTTTTTTTCACAAACCCAAAGTAGGAATCTAATTACCACACATTTAGGACTTGTAATCAATTTGGCTTCATCTCCATCTACAAATTCTTGTACCCGTTTTTATAGTTCAACTTAAATCAGTAAATAATTTATTAAAAAAATGTGTGAGCGTGACACAAAGGTTATGCCAAACAGAAAACCTTGGTACCAGCGAGCCATGGCGATCGCAAGAATCGCCACGAACTGGAGAACAATCCCCAAATCCCCATCGCGAAGCCCTAGCGTCAACAAGTCGAATCATCATCACCAAACTCAAAACCATCATCACCACCAGCTGAGGAAATGCACGTCTCTGAAAGTAGCCGCGAACTCATTCACTAGGGTTTGTCTCTGCGCTCCGATCGGTCCATACGACGACGTGTTTCGTAACTACGTCCCGCCGAGACGGAGCTCGAGCTATCCTCCGTCGAAGCCTCTTCCGATGGTGACGGAGACGGCGGTTGCGACGGCGACGGCGAGGATGAGCGTGGATTCAGGGAGGAGGATTTTTAGAGGGAAGTCGTTGAAGGAGAACGCGTTGATGAGAAGATTCGTGGCGGCAGAAGAGGAAGCGATGATGGAGAATAGGAGGAGAGATCAGATGGAGGTTGTGAGGAAGAGACATCAGATGAGGAGGAAGAAGAAGCTTGGACCTAGTCCTCTTAGTCGCATGGTTATTGCTGAAGATGATGAACAAGTTTTTCATTAAAAAAAAAAAGTGGGAAGATTTTGGCATTTTGCTTTTGATTTTTTTTTTTTTTTTTTTTTTTTTTTTGTAATTGTGCTTTTTTTAATCAGAGTTAATTAATTAACCAGAAATATGCCTGCCGTTTTGTAATTTAATCAAGCAGAAGGATGAAGCTAAACATGAAAGCATTACCGGTTTTTAAGAAACAACAAACATCAATTAATTAATTGTGTTTTGTTTCCTGTGCAACGTGGAACTCGGTTAACTATTTTGTTGATGGTTTATTCATTGGATGCTTAAGCTTGAAGAGTCGTTGGTTCTGTAATCGTTCTCTTGGTCAGGAATATAATCAGGTTTAAAAAATAAGTCAACATCTCTTCTTGCATTGTATATGGATGTGTATTTAATTGATTAAATAAAGATGTCAATGTAATCTAATTTTGTTGCATGCAGGCATCTGTACATACATGAAACATTAAAGTATATTGAGTTATAGTAGTTGGATAAGAAAACATTACATGTTTGTTTAGCTTAGCTTGGAAGGCACTCAACGTAACTAAGTTTGGGTCTCTCATGAAATGTCTGACATCATATGATTTAGGCTCAGCATTTCCTCATGTCTCCGGTTAGTAAACATTTGTAAATCAATCCAGGTTATCCTCTAAGCATTGGAAAAACAAAATTATGTAAACAGATTTAATAATTCATTTCTTTTTAGTTCATGGTTTCTTAGAAATATAAACTTTGTTTGTAAATCCTCTTCCCAATTAGTTTCAACTAATTAAGTACTTTTAACTGACGAAAGCAATAACTTTTTAGATAAAATGTTTAGATCGATCATATATAGCGAGTGTACTGAACAGAGTTTCATTAATGCATTCAAACGTACCGGATGCAGTAAAAACATTTCACCATATAAAACCGCAAGATCATATTTTTCTTCATCTTACCCAAACATGGATTAATAGCTTCTACACATGACTATGAGGACAAACATGACTGAAACGGTCTCAATCCAAGCGAGGAACATCAAATGGACCTAATTTGGGACCCAGTAGAGGTAAGGAGTCCGAAATGTACCTCTGTGACTCCACATTGTAGAAACTCACTTGTAGTGTATAATATGAATTAGATGGACCCATACTTACTCAAACATGGATTAATAGCTTCTACACATGACTATGAGGACAAACATGAGTGAAACGGTCCCAAAACAAGGGAGGAACATCAAATGGACCTAATTTAGGAACCGGAAGAGGTAAGGAGTCCAAAATGTACCTCTGTGACTCCACATTGTGGAAACTCACTTGTAGTGTATAAGATGAACTAGATGGACCCATACTTACCCAAACATGGATTAATAGCTTCTAAACATGACTATGAGGACAAACATGAGTGAAACGGTCTCAATCCAAGGGGAACATCAAATGGACCAAATTTGGGAACCGGAAGAGGTAAGGAGTCCGAAATGTACCTCTGTGACTCCACATTGTGGAAACTCACTTGTAGTGTATAAGATGAACTAGATTGGTCCATACTTACCCAAACATGGATTAATAGCTTCTACACATGACTATGAGGACAAACATGACTCAAACGGTCTCAATCCAAGGGAGGAACATCAAATGGACCTAATTTGGGAACCGGAAGAGGTAAGGAGTCCGAAATGTACCTCTGTGACTCCATATTGAGGAAACTCACTTGTAGTGTATAAGATGAAACTAGATTGTTCCATACGTACCCAAACATGGATTAATAGCTTCTAAACATGACTATGAGGACAAACATGACTGAAACGGTCTCAATCCAAGGGAGGAACATCAAATGGACCTAATTTGGGAACAGGAAGAGGTAAGGAGTCCGAAATGTACCTCTGTGACTCCAGATTGAGGAAACTCACTTGTAGTGTATAAGATGAACTAAATAGTTCCATACTTACCCAAACATGGATTAATAGCTTCTACACATGACTATGAGGACAAACATGACTGAAACGGTCTCAAGCCAAGGGAGGAACATCAAATGGACCAAATTTGGGAACCGGAAGGGGTAAGGAGTCCGAAATGTACCTTTGTGACTCCAGATTATACGACAAAATCCCTCTACCTAACCTAACCGTTTTGGTCCAAATTTATTATTCTTAACATAAGTCTGAACTAATTTATCCGAAGCTAAATAATTATGTTGTGAATTTTAGTTCTTTTAAGACTAGCTTTCGTTATCTATCATCTAAGTCTAGGTCTAATTAATGATTAGATCAACGGTTTTTGGTTGAATTTGAATGGAGATTGGTTTCTAGGTTTTTGGTTACCCTAAATTTGTTTGTCTTTACAATGAAGTAAAGTTAAACAAACATTGAGTGAGAAAGTGGCCAACTAATTCTCTCTGTACCATCCAATCTCAAAATTAAAAAAATATTGTTTTGATTAATCCAAAAGGTGGTCAGAGATAAAAAAAAAAAAGGAAAAAGGTTTTAAATTTCTTCCATACCAGCTAGACCAAGAATCAAAGTTGCTCACTTTTCCTACAAAATCAAAGTAGTTTAACCTCCAGAACCCAACATTTTTAAAGAAAAGAAAGAAAAAGTTAGAAAGGGAAAATAAGAAGAAGAAGAAAGGAAATCAATAGACAATACTCTTTCTTCTCTGGCTGTTTCTTTTTCTCTGTGTTATTTAGGAACAGCTTTTTATCTGTTACTTTGCTTCTTTGAGAAAACCGAGGATCAATGTAAGTGATTCATGTTGCTTGTGATTATCTCAATGAGTGTTTTTCTTTTTTGCTTCTTGGTTTTCGGAAAAAAGTTATATCTTTTTGTTAAAATCACAGAATTGTGTATAATCTGTCTAATTTGTTTTTGTTAGTCTCACTGATCTACTTCTTGTTTAAGTTGTTGTTCTCTAGGACCATTTTCTAGGTTTAATATGGGGCAATTTTCCAAACAAAATCAATAATACTACTAATGTCTGCCTTAATAAATTATCCAATCTGTCTGTTTATGTGACTTAATCAGCTCACCTAATCTGGCCTAGTATGATAGAGTTCGATTCAAGTTTTCTTAAAAGTTAAAAAAAAAAAACCTATCCTTTTTTCATGAAAGCTCAACAACTTCAAATCTTTGTTTTCTGGCAGTTTCCTCTTGTCTTCATTTGTTCGAGTTCTTTGCAATTTTTGTTTGTTTTTGTTCCTTTTGTCCGAAACTGCAACTGCTGCTTCATTATAAATCACGTTGCAGGCGTTTTTGTCGTTGAAGCTGTTCATACTTGGTGAGCAATCATGCTAACATGCGCCGTAATTCCAAAACTTGGACTTCATTAAGCGTTACTTCTTGAAGTCATACATACAAAGTAAGTAAGCAACACTTCCTATGGAATTAAAATCAAGAAAAGCTTCGAAATGTTTATGTTCTGTTTTGATGTTATTAGCTGTTAAAAGGAAAGTAATGTTCGAAAAATGGGGAAGAAAGGAAGCTGGTTTTCTGCAATCAAAAGGGCTTTCACACCACATTCCAAAGAGAAACAACTAAGTAGCAACGTAAGAATCTTTTCTTGATTTCATAAAAACTGAAATGATGATTGAAGTTGGTGTTTTTGGTTTTATGACTTGACAGCAAGAACAAGAGAGTAAGAGCAACAAAGAAAAGAAGAAGAAAAGTTTTGGGAAGAAGCTAAAGAATGGAGAAAACAATACATTTCTTACAAGTTTCAGACAACCTAGCAGTATCGAAAAGATCTTGGGTGAAGCCGAACGAGAGCATAACCTTGTCTTCAGACCACCAACTCTCACGGATCTTGCAAAGCCATCAATAACCTCTGCTCCATCTTCTCTTGTTAGGCCTGCTTCTCCTAAAGCGTCTTCTCAAAGATATGTCGCTTCTCCAAGACCAATTTCGCCAAGAACTACTTCCTCTCGACCACCTTCTCCGAAACCTCCTTCTCCAAGGATTGTTCAGCGGCGTGAGTTTGTGCATAGACCAGAGCCAACTCTACTTGTCAAAAAAGCTTCTGCAGTAAAGATTCAAGCAGCTTTTAGAGGTTACATGGTAATAATAACGTAAAACATTCCTTGATTCTTTTCTGTCACCATAATTCACAACAAGCATCCATAATTTAGGAGATGTAAAATGGTTTGCTTGTTAGGCAAGGATGAGTTTCAGAGCTTTGAAAGGTCTAGTTAGGCTTCAAGGAGTGGTTAGAGGACACAGCGTGAAGCGTCAAACAATGAATGCTATGAAGTATATGCAGCTTTTAGTCCGTGTTCAAACACAAGTCCAGTCACGTCGCATCCAAATGCTTGAAAACAGAGCAAGGAACGAAAAAGACGACACCAAATTAGCCTCTAGCCTTGCAGTAAGTGCCTTCATGATTAATCTTTGATTTTTCCACTAAGAGAGAGCTCTCTCATTTGGAAACATTATTGTTTCTTTCTTGCAGTCTGAGGATTGGGACGATAGCGTGCTAACAAAGGAAGAGAAAGAAGCGAGACTTCATAGGAAGATTGATGCATTGATCAAAAGAGAACGGTCCATGGCTTATGCATATTCACACCAGTTGTGGAAAGACAGTCCAAAGTCTGGTCTTGACATTAGATCAAATGGTTTCCCACTTTGGTGGAACTGGGTGGACCGGCAGAAGAACCAAAACCAACCTTTCAGGCTAACACGAACACGACCAAGCCCTAACCATAAACCTCAAACTAGCAGCAACCAAAAACATTTCAGGCTCAGCAACAGTTTCGACATTTCTACACCAAATTCATCAAGATTCCTCACTCCCTCTAGACCCATTCATACTCCGCAGCCGTACAATAGCCTCTCAAGATACTCGCGAGGAGGAGGAAGAGGCTCACAAGATTCTCTTTTCAAAGATGATGATAGCCTCACAAGCTGTCCTCCATTCTCAGCTCCAAGCTACATGGCTCCAACGGTCTCAGCTAAAGCAAAGCTGAGAGCACACAGCAATCCAAAGGAAAGAGTGGAAAGTACACAGGTCAGTACCAACAATGAGAAGAGACGGATGTCGTTTGGTTCGTTCAGATGGAACAAAGGGTCTTTGTTCATGAGCAGTAACAGCAACAGCAAACGTCCAGGTTCTTCTTCTGGTGCTGTGATGCTTGAGAAGCAGAAGACACTTAAATCCGTAGGAAATTCGAGTATTGATTCCACTGTCTCGATGCCTGCAACATTTGGAAGGAGATCTTTTAACAGATTTGCGTGATTTGTAACTTTGACTCTCTTTTTTTGGTTTTTGATTTTGTTTCTCAGTTGATTCTTCTTTGATTTGTTTTTTTTTTGTCTTCAGTTTATGAGAGTGATGATTTTGAGTGCTTTTTTTTGTAATATAATAAAAGCAAAAAACAAAAACAGAGGATGATACCTCAAAACTTGGTTGTGATAGTTTATTCGTTATCACCAAAATTTCCTTGTTGCCAATTTTGACCAATGCCCTGAAAGTCAAACAGTTGACTTTTCAGTGTTTCTTGTTAACACTCAACAGATGCTAATATCGTCAAATATCTTTTCCTTCCACAAACCAAAAAAGAAAAATAAACAAGAAATGTCTCGTGAACATATTATTCGCTTTCAAGCAATTCTTGTTCTGTTCCTTGCTCTGTTTTACAATTCTCATGCCTACTTCGTCTCAAAAGGATCCGTAGGAATCGGCTTCAATGGTTACTTCACTTTAACCAACACGACAAAACACGCATACGGTCAAGCTTTCGACAGCGAAACAGTTTCAATCACGAACTCATCCACAGGTGTCACAACATCTTTCTCAGTCAACT
Source organism: Microthlaspi erraticum (assembly GCA_902728155.2). Classification (NCBI taxonomy): domain Eukaryota; kingdom Viridiplantae; phylum Streptophyta; class Magnoliopsida; order Brassicales; family Brassicaceae; genus Microthlaspi; species Microthlaspi erraticum. Next base: position 23,741 of record CACVBM020000244.1, on the reverse strand, counting down.
TCTTCTTCGCAATCGTCCCTGAGCATAACCGGCGTGGCTCACACGGCATGGCTTTCGTCATCTCTCCCACAAGAGGCCTTCCCGGAGCTTCCTCCGATCAATACCTCGGAATCTTCAACGCAACAAACAACGGTAAAGACTCGAACAACGTGATAGCTATCGAGTTAGATATACACAAAGACGAAGAGTTTGGAGATATTGATGATAATCACGTTGGGATTAACATTAACGGTATGAGATCTGTTGCCTCTGCTTCTGCTGGTTACTATGATGATAAAGATGGAAAGTTTCACAATCTTTCTTTGATCAGCAGAAAGGTAATGCGACTTTCCATCGTTTATAGTCAACCTGAGAAACAGCTCAATGTTACTCTACTCCCTGCTGAGTTCTCTGTGCCTCCTCGTAAGCCACTTTTGTCTTTGAAACAAGATCTCTCTCCGTATTTTCTTGAGAAGAGGTATCTTGGATTCACGGCTTCTACTGGATCCGTTGGAGCGATCCATTACATGATTGGTTGGTTTGTCAACGGAGAAGTTCAGTATCCGAGATTGGAGTTTGCTACACAACCAATCCTTCCTCCTTATCCAAAGAAAGCATCTCACAGAACAAGGACGATTTTAGCAGTCTGCTTAACTGTATCCGTGATCGCTGCTTTTGTTGCATCGTGGATTGGTTTTTTCTTCTATTTGAGGCATAAGAAGGTTAAAGAGGTTCTTGAGGAATGGGAGATTCAGTATGGACCTCATAGGTTTGCTTATAAGGAGCTTTTCAATGCCACAAGGGTTTCAAGGAGAAACAGCTTCTTGGAAGAGGTGGTTTTGGTCAAGTCTTTAAAGGAACACTTCCGGGTTCTGATGCAGAGATCGCTGTGAAACGGACTTCTCATGATTCAAGACAAGGTATGAGCGAGTTTCTAGCTGAGATATCAACCATTGGTCGTCTCAGACATCCGAATCTGGTCAGGCTTTTGGGGTATTGTAGGCATAAAGAACATCTCTACTTGGTTTATGACTTTATGCCTAATGGAAGCCTTGACAAGTATCTTTACCGTAACAACAGAGAATGAAGAAGGGCTTACTTGGGAGCAACGTTTCAAGATCATCAAGAATGTTGCATCTGCTCTGCTATACTTGCATCAAGAATGGGTACAAGTCATCATTCATCGAGATATCAAACCGGCTAATGTACTATAGACCGAAATGAATGCGAGGCTCGGGGATTTCGGATTGGCGAAGCTGTATGATCAAGGGTTTGATCCTCAGACATCTAAAGTAGCGGGAACGTTCGGGTATATTGCACCAGAGTTTCTAAGAACAGGAAGAGCAACAACAAGCACTGATGTTTACGCTTTGGGTTGGTTATGCTTGAAGTAGTTTGTGGCAGGAGGCTGATTGAGAGACGTGAGCGGAAAAAGAAGAAGTTCTTGTGGATTGGATCTGAGGCTTTGGGAAAAGGAGAAACATTTTGAAGCGGTGAAGAAAGTATACGTCAAGAACAAAACAGGGGACAACTTGAGCTTGTTTTGAAGCTTGGTGTGTTGTGCTCGCATCAAGCTGATCGGTTAGACCAGCTATGAGTTCGGTTATGCGGATCTTGAATGGCGATTCACAGCTTCCGGATAATCTTCTTGATGTTGTTAGAGATGAGAAACTGAGAGGATGGCCTGAGACGTCAATGGAATTGCTATTTGATGTCAATTCTTTGGGCTCAACGACGTTTACAGATTCTTTAGTCTCACATGGACGCTGAAGGTTTGCCAAATTAATTGACTCATGTATAGGAGCAGCACATAGCCAATTGTATTTTTCAAGGGTATACACAAGAACTCGACCACACAGTCTCCTTCAAACGTTATATGATCCACTTGTCTTTTTTTAGCGTCATGTATGTCTTCTCTGTACAGTTGCTTTAGTTGAGGTAAGTTTAGTCTACGTTTACTTGGCTTTTCAGTACAAATCTGCTACAACTAAACTCTGTTCAGCAACTTTTTCACTCCAAAATTTGTACTTGCATTAAATTTTATATCCAGTAACATTTTTTTATGTTAAAATCAATTCAGGAATCACAGGCTAGACTAAAATGATACGTAATTCATGAGATTTAGATTTTAATTTTCCCCTTGAACTATTAATTCAATAGTCTGAAAATATCCAAATTCAAACCTAAAAGGTATTCTTGTGGATCCTAATATTAAATCAAATAACTTTAAAGGTTGATCGGATTGAAAAAATATTCAAATTCGTAAAAGTCAGATCTTTAAAAACGTATGAAAAAAAGATGATTTGGTAAAAACAAAGGAATGTAGCGACTTGTTCGAGGCCACGATCAATATGAAAGAACTTGATAGGCACGGAGAATCGCTTTTTGTTATTGCCAACCTTCAAGGCAACTCACGCCATTCTTATTTTGACGTCATTGCTCTGCAAATTGGCTTTCTCATTTTTCAAACTTGATTTCAAAACAAAACTACCAAACCCGATGGAAACTCTACTAAGCGTTGAAAGAAGATCTAAACAACCTAGAAGATAAAGAAGCAAACTAAGACTAGAAATCGAACTTGGAGATGATGATTCTGAAAGTCGACGCCTTTACTCCTTTATATAGGAGAAACAGTAGCGGCTGCGGAGGAAGAAGAAGCCCTAATTTCATTATTTGTCAAACCGACGAAATCGAAGCTCGTGTTCGTGATATGGGCCATTTCAAAATGGGCCATATTTCGAATCAATATGGGTCCGGGCCCTTAAACTCATTACTGTGGAAGACGTAAAATCCAAGTCAAGCTGAACGATTTATTTCATGGTTTATAACCCGACACACGTCGAAAGGAGATTAATGTGGCATTTAGAAAAAAAACAAAATAGAAAACTCAAATTTCTCTCGCTTTCTCTTGGTCGTTCGACTTCTCTCTCGTTCTCTCGACCGAATCGAATCGATGATGATCCCTCCGTCAATGGTCAATCAGCGCTTTCCGATCGGAAAAGATGATCTCGGTTTCCCTCTTTTCTCGCCGCGTATGGCTAACCTTTGTGCCCTGCCACGAATCTCACTCTCTCTGTCCATATCTCTCTGTTTCTCTTCCACCAAGAGATTTCCGGTCGCGATTATTTTCTTCTGCTACACCGTCGACGGTCTGAGCAAGGCGTCGCTTCTTCTGCGGTTGTGGATCTCACTGGACGCCGATCCGAGAAGCTAAGTCTCTTCTCTCTTCTCTTATCGATGAAAAATTGGGTTTGCATGTATGTGTTTTCGTTTTGAACTGTCTGATTTTGGCTCTTGAGATTTTAACTTGAAAATATATGCAATTGATTGTGTTTTTCGCCCCTTTAGACCTTGAAAATATAGCTTTTGTTTGTGTTTGGTTGAGATTGTTTGATGCAAGTAATTGTATTCTCTTACTTGTGTGGAAGTTTAATTCGATTAATTTGGTGAATAATTTGAGCTCTTTTTCACGAGCTCATCATAGTATTTATGTTCTTGATTTGGTTTTGACATTTGGATGTATTTATTATAGTATTTGGATGTATTTGAGCTCTTTTTCACGAGCTTATCATAGTATTTATTATTTTGATTTGGTTTTGACATTTGAATGTATTTCTATGGTTAGGTGCAAGGCTCATTGGCTGGTGGTAGCATAAGCTTTGAGGCGAGCAGCAAAATGGAAGGATAGACCATCAAAGATTCATAGGTAATCTTTGTTCCTCTTTGTAGTGTTCTTAACTGAGTAGATGATAGGTTCTGTTTGTAGTGTTCTCTATGCAACTTATGTGAAATCATTTTTGCTCTGTTGCCTTTTCATTAAATGGTTGATATGATGTGTGTAAAATCGTTTTTGTCTTCTTCAAATTGTAAAATAGTTGATATGATGTGTGTTAGTTGTTAGGTGGAAGATCATTAAAGTTTATGGTTATGCGACCTTGTGGATTTCATTACTTAGTTATAGTTTCTTTGTCTCTGGTAGCTAACTAGAAGTTTAGGTTAGTTGCATTTGATTTCATTGTTTGCTTAGTTACGGTATCATTAAATGAAAATGGTTTTGTCATTTTCGTAATTGACTCATATTCTGGTTATGCATTGTTTTGGTTTGGTTTCATTGATGTCTTATTTGGTAGATAACTAGTTGTGTAGGTTAGTTTAATGCGATGTGATTATTGTGGTTGAAAGTAACTCTTTAATGCGACAAGATTATTGTGGTTGTAGTTCATTGATGAGTTGTGTAATGATGTGTGTTGTGTTTTTTGTTGATTGCGTTTTCTTTTCTTTATAATCAAGAAGTTGATCCTCTTTGAAAACACATACCAACTTCCTTCTCGCTCATTTTCCGTTTCCTTCTCGTGATCTTCTCTACTCTCTTTCGTGCCGTTTCTTTTCCGTTCCATTCTCCTTCATCCGGAAATGGACTCCACAAACCCATTTAGTTATGGAACCAGCTACACAGACCTTCTAACAAGCCAGGCGAGTGGCTTCTCTCAAGGCATAGATCTAGGCTCAGCCGAAGATCCATTTTACTCTCAGTCGCCTCATGCTCCGGTGGTAGAGGAAGAGACTGATAAGGAGCGTAGAGTCAGAAGAAAGTGGGGTTCAGGAGAAGATAGTGTCCTCATCAGCGCCTGGCTAAACACAAGCAAGGATCCTATCACTGGAAAACAACAGAAAGCAGGAACGTTTTGGAAACGTATCACTGTCTTCTTCAACTCAAGTCCTAATATGGCTGGACTTCAACCAAGAGATCATACAGTCCTGAAGCAGAGGTGGCAGAAGATAAATGGCTTGGTTTGCAAGTTTGTTGGTGCCTACGAGGCTGCCAAATCTCAGAAAAGCAATGGTCAAAACGAAAACGACACTCTGAAGCTGGCTCACCAGATCTTTGACAACGATCACCACAGCGCCTTCACACTGGAGTATGCTTGGAAACTGCTTCGTAATGACCAGAAATGGTGTGAAATGTACAATACAAAAACCGGTGGGAGTTCGAAGAGACTTAGAGGTGATGTAAGCTCGCCAGTAGTTTTAGAGGATGTGAATGAAGCCATGGCTCGGCCTATGGGAGTGAAAGCATCAAAAGCGAAAGCTAAGAAGGGCACAAAAGGAAGTGAAACTATTTCTGTTGAGCAATACGAGAGCATGTCCGCTGAGAGGAAGCAAGACTTAGCCATGAGGCAAAGGCTGTCGAAGCATGCAGTTCTAGATAGTCTGCTAGCTAAAAAGGAACCACTTAGTGAGAAAGAGATTGCTCTCAAGGAGAAGCTACTCGATTTCATGCTGTTAGATTAGCTTCTATGTGTTTTCTAGGATTTTCATGTGTTTAATTAAGTTCGGCTTCTATATTTTTCATGTTCTCTTAACTTAAATTTGGTTTTTCATGTCTTCAGTAAGCTAGTTTTGAGTTTGGAAAACATTTTCCCTTTGTAATTTGTCTTTCCTTTCTTCGGATAATAAGTGTTTCCGGATTTTCATGTGTTTTGTACCATCTAATGATATAAACATGTTTTCCTTGTTCGGTTTTAATTTGACAAGTGATTAACTTATTAAAATTGGTTTGTTTCTTGATTGGTTTTGGTTGCAAGTTAAATGTTCAACGAGATACACATGTTCAAAGACACACATGAAGATGGACTTGGATGGAAGGCAGCCACGTCTCTCAGGTTTTTTAACTTATCTCTGGTTTTGTCTTTGGATTAGTTATGGTGCTTGTAAAATTCTGATAAATGGGTTGGCGAAAAAAATTGATTCTCTTAGACAGTTGGCAAATGTTATTGTGATCTAAGTAAATTTTGAGCTTGAAGACTTTAATTTCTTGCGGACGTGTGAAAACAAATTTGGTTGTCAAACTTTTAGGGTCTAGTATCTCTGGTTTTGTCTTTGGATTAGTTATGGATCTTGTTCTTGATTTCCTGAATCAAAGTTTATAGTTACATTGCTGAAGTTGATACTTAGCGTTTCTTGTGTTATTAATTAAATGAATAGATTAGTTTTGTGGTTTTGTCTTAGGATTAGTTCTCCTCTTTCATTGTTGCTTATGGCTTATTTACTAATCTTTGTTTCAGACAAGCTAGACTATTGGGGTAATGGAACGTGAGTAAAGACACAAAGCTTACTCACGTGAAAGCAGGAGACAAATGAAAGAGACAAAGCTTTTACTCCAAGGGGACAAAGCTTCACGTGTTTTTCTTTTCTTCTTTACTCTGTTTGCTCACATGACTTTTCTGTTGTTCTTGTTGTTTTCTTGCGTTCCAAAAGTTGTATATATTGAAGTGTTCTTCACTCATTCAAAACCAACAACCTTGTAAAATTTCTCCTCTTGTTCTTCTTTTTTGTTCATATTTTGGAGTTGCTTCTTGTTCACATTTATTCTCTTTTTTTGTTACGACAACATCAAAAGGGCTTGATCCTTGTTGATGCAAAGCCAAACCAACAAAAACCCTCTTCTTGCAAATCCAAACTACTCAAACTAAAACCCTCTTCTACTCTCTTCTTGCAAATCCAAACTACTTTAATAAAAACCCAAATCCAAACTACTCAAAATAAAACCCAAATCCAAACTACTCAAACTAAAACCCAAGTTTATAGTATTTACCAAGCTTATGGGTTCTCCTTCTAATCATCACTTCTCTCTTCATGATCACTATGATCCTTACGATCAAGAATCTGACAAAGCATGGGATCAAATCTTTGAGCAAGCAACCCATGGATATGGTCAGCCTAGAAAGGAGAAGAAGAAAAAAATATATATAGAAAGAAACCGCGAGGAAGGCCATGAACAATTATTCAAAGATTATTTCGCCGAAGATGCCACATACCCGGCGTATATGTTCCGTCGACGTTTCAGAATGAACAAGTCCTTATTCGAGAAAATAGTTGAAAAACTCTCCACTCACGTTAAGTTCTTCAAAACACGACCGGATGGTTTGGGAAGAACTAGTCATACCGGACTACAAAAGTGCACAGCAGCTATCCGTATGTTGGCATATGGTTGTTCAGCTGACAAGTTCGACGAATACCTTCGGATCGCTGAAAGTACGGTATTGTTATGCGTGGAAAATTTCGTGGATGCCATCATATCCTTGTACGGGGATAAGTATCTAAGACGACCCACAAAAGATGATCTTAAACGGCTACTTGACGTCGGAGAGGCACGTGGATTTCCCGGGATGATAGGGAGCATTGACTGTATGCATTGGGAGTGGAAGAATTGCCCAATCGCTTGGGCAGGACAATATACACGTGGCTCTGCAAAACCAACAATTGTCTTAGAGGCTGTAGCTTCACATGATCTTTGGATTTGGCATGCGTTTTTTGGATGTCCAGGTACCTTAAACGATATCAATGTTCTAGATCGTTCACCCGTTTTCGATGATATTTTACAAGGTCGAGCTCCGCCAGTCAGTTACTATGTCAATGGGCGAAAATATAAGTTGCCTTACTATCTCACAGATGGTATTTATCCTAAATGGGCAACTTTTATGCCAGCAATTCAAGTTCCACAAGATCCCAAAGCATCGGTATATGCTGAATATCAAGAACATTTCCGGAAAGATGTGGAACGAGCTTTTGGAGTCTTGCAAGCTCGATTTGCCATCATCAAAAACCCGGCTCTTTTTTGGGATAAGGAAAAAGTCGGAAAAATTATGAGAGCATGTATTATACTACATAATATGATAGTTGAAGATGAACGGGATGGATACAACAATCTAGTTAATGTATTTGAATTCCAGCAAGGAGGAGGAAGTACTTCACAAGTGGAGAATCCGGTCTTTACCGATATGGATACAGTTCAAGATATCGATAGTATGATGGCCAATCGAAATCAAATTCGTGATTTAATGAAACACGAACAATTGAAAGCGGATTTGATTGAGCATGTATACCATAAGCATCGTCCGAATGGAAACTAGTTATATTCTGTTTTAATTTCCAAATTTGTAATCAAATATTTTGTATGTCATTCTATGTTTCAAATTTTATTAAATGCAATATATTTTATGTTTTTTATGTTTTATGTTCCAAATTATCAAATTTGTAGTTTTTTTCTTTTTATTTGTTAAGAACCAAATGAAAAGTTTTAGGGATGGAGGAAGAAAGAACTAAGAAACCACAAAAAGTTTGTTAACTTGATTTGTGTGAAAATTAATTATAAAAAATTGTTTAGAACAAAAACATGGTTTTAGGGATGGAGATGCTCTTATATTATGGAAATGCTCGAAACATGCTGATCTTGATAAAAAATATTGAGATGTTTGACGGTACATAAACATTTACGTTTAAGTTAAACTAAAGTTAATAGGATTTCTAAATTCATGAATTGATTCGACTGATTGAACCAAACGGAACCTAACTCTATATTAAACCAAAATAAATCACACCCTAATCAAACATGCATGTTAGTATGTTACATATCACGATATAAACAAATGTAAACACAATTTAATATATTATTTTGTACCAACTGTGCGACTTTTATTTTGCTCTAGTAACAACTAACAACTACGGAGTAAATAATAACAATGATAATGGTCTATATATGCGTATAGGTGTATAAAAAATTAAAAACTATACCAAAATCACAACTTGGAAATAATTTTCTTCTGATGTGAGCATATATAAAACTTGCCGGAGGTCAGATTCTCCGGAGGAAGCAACACCAACTTGGCGACGGTTGCAGCAGCTTCGTCCGCCGTGTGAGTCCCCTGACCACCGGTCATAGACGTGCGAGTGAAACCAGGGCAGAAGCAATTCACACTTAGTTTCTTGCCGTCGTTATGTCGAGCCAAAACTCTAGAGTAAGCGTTCAAGGCCATTTTAGAGACCGCGTAGTCCGCCCAATTCTCCGGCCATCCTTGCTTCTCCCAGTTTCCACTCTTTACCTCATCTAGAAATAGATTCACCGTCGCGTCGATTTGTTCGTAGGTGAGGCTTTCATCTTCTAGGGTTTGTCGTATACTAGGGTTTCTTAGTTTCTGTATGCAAGAAACATGTCGAAATCATGAGCAAAAATAAATAGTAGTATTATTATTGACGGTGAATTCGACTATGAATTTCAAATTTATATGTATACGTGAATTTATAATACAAACTTTGAATATCTAAAACCACACCTAAAAGTCAATGCATGTAACATGATAAAAAAGTTAGTGAGTGGATCAAATTTGAGTATCATTTTTTTATACTAACCTCTCTTGGTACTGTATATACAAAAGCTATAAATTTATACAACTATATACACGTATTGTAGTAAGAAAGGATTTTTCTTACGTTTAATGCACCAAGCCTTGAACTAATGTTAAGAATGCGGCTAACGGAGACCGAACGGCTAAATAACGGCAAGAGCGCCTCCGTTAAAAGCTTAGCACCGTAGTAGTTGGTCTTGATTGTGGTCTCTGGCTTTTTGATTGAATTATCGCCGACCTCGTTAAACGAAACGGCGGCGTTGTTCACCTGACGGAAACGACGCCGTGTTAGTTCCTAAACCTAAAATGTTATTGCGGATGATCATCACCATAAAAGTCTAAAAATACCAGAATGTCGAGTACTCCAAAGTTGAGACGGAACCAGGAGACGAAGGTGGCAATGGATGGAGGATCGGAGACGTCGAGACAAAAGAAACGAACGTTTCGAAAACCAATGCGGCGGAGACAATCGACGGCGTGGCTTCCATTTTCCTCGTTTCGGGCGGTTAAGACGACGGTTAGTCCAAGCTCCAATAACCTCTTGACAACCGCAAAACCTATACCTTTGTTTGCTCCGGTCACAACCGCCGTTGTTTTTTCTGACCACCACCTTCAGTGATCACATTAATAATCAAAATTAAGTTAAAGTAAATTTTATTGGAAGAATTATTACATATATATACCAAAAAAATAAAAACTTAGAGATAGCCAAGAACCTGTTTGAAGGTGGTGTTGGAGAAAGAGGAGAAATTAGATGATCCATATATTTTTATTAGCTTTTTGAAAGCTAAAGGGTTAAATGATCTTGATGCTAACGACGACTTGATGAGGGGATTGTATATATGGTTTGTATATATGATTTATATAATCACAAGATGACGGTTTATATAATTAATAATAGACTTGGATCTGAACACATGCGTTTTGATATTATACTTACATAACATTTATGGTTGTGTTTTGTGTGTGACGGTGTCAGAAATTAACAAGAATAAAATATGTGTTATAATAAAATATCCAACAAGGCAAGAACTCGTGCATACAATGCCGAACAGTGTAAAATTTTAGAATATGTAACTGTAAAGTCCATAGGTATTAAGTGTCCACACCTTATAGGTTTTGAATATTTGACTATTAGTTTACATGTCCCTTTTAAACGTTTTAGATGGCCAAAAAATGATTTTTGTAAGTTTATCTGAGATCATCGGTCGTGTGTGATGCAAGAAGTTTTGGCGAAGTGAATATACAATGCTAACTCAAAAGGTTAAGAGGTTTTTGTCAAGAAGTCTTAACAGAAAAGTTTGCTATTAATGTATTAGGTAGCAATTAATTGTATTGCTTCGTATGTTATCAAGGAATCATGAACAATTTTTTTACCATTTTATCTCACAATACTGAATTCACTCTCTTATACAAATGTGTTTTACATTTAGGGAACATCTTCGACCTATTAAAGTTTTTTTTAATATAACTTTTTCTGGTGTTCAATAATTTTCAGTTAAAACATGTTTCGTGCCTATAAGTTTTGTTCAATGTGGGTACGATCAAAACGAATATAATTTTCTCGAGGAGTTGATTGATATGTGTATATAATTGTAATGTTCTAGAGGAGTGGAAAACTGACTACGAGTCTTTAGTTTAGTGTTTAGTGCTTGCCGTGCTTCAACAAAAGAATCCTACTTTTCAGTTTAGACACTCAAATTAGTAGTATAAAAATTTGTGAACAATTAGTTTGAAAAATTATTATTACTTGATTGGCTAGTTTTCAAATAAATTGAATTAGCCCAAAAGTCAGAGCTCTTGAGTTCTGAATCGATACAGAGAATTAGTGAGATATAGCCATGTCACCATGTGCTTGCTTTATCATTGGCTTTACTAAATCATAAAGGTTTTAGTTTAACAAATATAATATGTTGTCAACTTTGCCGCCACTTTTGATGGCCTAATTATTGGAACATGTATAAGCACGTCTACTGTATTTGTCTGTAATTATAATAACGATTTTCGTCCAATTATTTGAAAAAAAAAATATAAAACGTTGCTCTCATTATTCGAAGTTTCAAATTATGTTTCCATGGCATTTTACACATCAAATTTTCTTTTTGTATGTGTCTTGCATTTTGAGCGAGGGAGAAACATGCGACCATTTACAACAATAATAATTCCTTTTTATGAAAGATTAATACAGTAGAACTCAACCCACTGAAGAAGTCTGAATTGTGGTAAATGTCTGAAGAAGAGAAAGAAAAGTAAACGACAACGTAAGAATTGATGAAAGCTCTCTGAATCAAGTGAGTTAGCTCTGACGAGACTGTGGTCTCTTTCATGAAGGAACTTGGACAATACTACAATGAGGGGATTGTGTTCCTAAACAAACTACAAAGCAAAGCTATTGAATCTCTAGATAGGTTAACATATAAACTCACCAGTGAACGTCAAAGTACCACCAACGAATCCACATCAACTAGTACTTCAGTTGATATCTCAGGCCATCCTCTCAATTTCTCATCTCTTACAACCTCAAGAAGATTATCCGGAAGCTGCGAATCGCCATTCAAGATCCGCATAACCGAACTCATAGCCGGTCTAACCATTTCAGCATGATGCGAACACAACAAACCAAGCTTCAAAACAAGCTCAAGTTGTCCCCTGTTTTGTTCTTGACGTATACTTTGTTCTACCGCATCAAGAAGGTCACCTCCTTCTTCCCAAAGCTCTAGGATCCAATCCACAAGAACTTGTTCTTTTTCCGGTACACGTCTCTCAATCAGCCTTCTGCCACAAACTACTTCAAGCATAAGCAACCCAAAGGCGTAAACATCAGTGCTTGTTGTTGCTCTTCCTATTCTTAGAAACTCTGGTGCGATATACCCGAACGTTCCCGCTATTCTAGTTGTCTGCGGATCAAACCCTTGATCATACAGCTTCGCCAATCCGAAATCCCCGAGCCTCGCATTCATTTCATGATCGAGTAGAACATTAGCCGGCTTTATATCTCGATGAATGATGATCTGTACCCATTCTTGATGCAAGTATAGCAGAGCAGATGCAACATCTTTGATGATCTTGAAACGTTGCTCCCAAGTAAGCCCTTCTTGACTCTCATCCGTGTTGCAACGGTATAGGTACCTGTCAAGGCTTCCATTAGGCATAAAGTCATAAACCAAGTAGAGATGTTCTTTATGCCTACAATACCCCAAAAGCCTGACTAGATTCGGATGTCTGAGACGACCAATTGTTGATATCTCGGCTAGAAACTCGCTCATACCTTGTCTTGAATCATGAGAAGTTCGTTTCACAGCGATCTCTGCATCAGAACCCGGAAGCGTTCCTCTATAGACTTGACCAAAACCACCTCTTCCAAGAAGTTGTTTCTCCTTGAAACCCTTTGTGGCATTGAAAAGCTCCTTATAAGCAAACCTATGAGGTCCATACTGAATCTCCCATTCCTCAATAACCTCTTTAACCTTCTTATGCCTCCAATAAAAGACGAAACCAATCCACGAGGCGACAAACGCAGCGATCACCGCCAGTGTTAAGCAGACCCATAAAATCTTCCTTGTTGTATCATGCAGTTTCTTCGGATAAGGAGGAAGGATGGGGACTGCAATAAGCTCCAATGATGGATAGTCGACTCCTGGAGCAATTAGCATATTCAACATATAATGAAGTGCTCCAATGGATCCGGTTGATGCCGTGAAGCCAAAAATAGACAGATCTTGGTTTAGAGACAAAAGTGATTTTCTAGGCGGAACAGAGAACTCAGCAGGGGATAGAGTAACATTGAGCTGTTTATCTGGTTGACTATAAACGATCGAAAGTCGCATGACCTTTCTGCTGATCAAAGAAAGATTGTGAAACTTTCCATCTTCATCATCATAGTAACCAGCAGAAGCAGAGGCAACAGATCTCATACCATTAATGTTAATCCCAACATGATTATCATCAATGTCTCCAAACTCTTCGTCTTTGTGTATATCTAACTCGATGGCTATAACGTGGTTAGAGGTTTTACCGTTGTTTGTTTCGTTGAAGATTCCGAGGTATTGATCGGAGGAAGCTCCGGGAAGGCCTCTTGTAGGAGAGAACACGAAAGCCATGCCGTTTGAGCCTTGGTGGTTATGCTCAGGGACGATTCCAAAGAAGAAGTTGATGTTGAAAGACGAGTTCTTGATGGAAACGGATGGGTTGTTGAAAGCTTGACCATAGGAATGCTTCGAGGTGTTCGTTAAAACGGTGAAACCGCTTGAGCTGAAAGCTGCAGATCCCTCAGGGATAAATTTGCCATTGGAGTTGTAGATAAGTGAAAACAGAGTAAAAAACAGAACAAGAATTCTTTGCAAGTCTTCAAATTCACGAGACATGTTATGATTCTGTCTTTATTTATTCATTTACGGAATGTTGATCTTAGTGTGAAATTTATATGATCATGACTCATGAGTTTAAGTAAGAACATAAACTGAGTTAAAGTAAGGACATTAAAGAATGATAAACTGTAAAAGTAGAGTTGAACTTGAAATAGTGGGAACGAACGTTCTAGTGAGATTCATATAAACAAATGTTTGTAATTTACACACATGGCTTATATCAAGTCGTAAAGCAATTTAATAAATCATACTTATGAGATGAAAAGCAATTATTGTGGGTAGAGTGAGTCCTAATCCTAACATAAACCACTGACCTAATCTCTTGGCATGTGAAAAATTGCAAAAAGACAGAAATTTTCTATGTTATCTAAAACCTTTGTGGATTAAATTAACAATAACAAAAGTGTGGTTAGCATATTCAAACAGCAATCAAGCAATGCTTTTTTTACCAACAACTTTAATTTCGCAATTTTCCTTGGAAAACAATGAGCAGTGTGTACTACTGTTAATTAGCAAAATGGGTTATGTTCTAGACCTCACCATATGGACAATGAATGACAGAAAAAAATTCAAACATGGCATAAACTGCAAAACATTTTGTAGCCTTGAATCTTCGTCCAAGTCACAGTACAATCAACTTTGGGATTTGCAAATATTGATAACGACGAGTCCTGATACTTGCAGAGCATTCAATTCGACTCAATAGACAAACTATCTAGCCGGAAAGGCTTAGAATTTGAGGGCGGTAGTCCAGGTGCCTTGAACACTGGGGTGTTTGGTGACGTGTCTAGTTCTGAGTTTCACAACTTTCCTTCCAAGAGAGTTCCTAAGCCTTGTTGCATTCAGAAGCACTTCTTCAGGATCCATGTTCTTCACACACACCACCCTTTCATTTCTGTTCCCTACACAACAGTTGTATGCAATATCACTAAATATCGAGAGAACCATTCATTATAGGCCTGTAATGTTGACAGGTAAGACAGAGGAGAAAGATTGTGCATACTGTAAATGCCCTTCAAGTAAGGATGTTGTCCTCGCGAAAGCTCAGTAATCACTTCCAGCTGCGGATTCTTCTCCCTCAGCGCAGGCAATTCTGATTCCATAAAGGCTCTGTCTCACAACAACAACAACAATCCACCAAAATTAGCATCAGACTGATCAGAGGAAAATGCTCAGTGCCTAACTATAGAATGGTAAGTAGCGACTCATTACTGGACACCACAGCTAAACCTCAAAGGTCCAAATTTTCCAAACAATTCGATACAGGAGAACTGATAAAGAATCGGGTGAATAAAGATTGAAATAGTGAAAAGAATTGGTACCTGATGCCTCGACTGCTACCTCCCCAGTTACAGTAGCTCACTACCAGCTTCTGTAGCTGCCACACTCCTCTCAGCGCCATTGCTACCAAACTCACTCTTCGTTTGTCCTGGGATTGGAATTTCTTGTGATTAAAAAATCGAATCAACAAAGCCTAAAGTAAAGTCCTAAAATTTCGAAGAAACCATGATTGAAGATGAATCCGAAATGGTCGAAGGCTTTACTGATTCATATCGGAGAAAATAATCGGAAGTTGATGCAGAGACTGAAGGAGCCCTTATTTCTCGACTTATCAAAATAGATGTTACACTGAAGCGCATTTTCGTTTTATGGGCCAAATGCCCAATAAAGATTCAAATTGGGCCTTCATAAACCGAAGCAAAACCGGATTAAAGATGTTTTCTTGGGCGTTACTCAATGAGACGTTGCATGGTCATGGATTGTTTATAAGAAAAAGGTCAGATTTATAAAATCAACTTTGAAGGAGACTGTGGCTCCACAAGCAAAGCTATTGAATCTCTCTATTGTGGATAGATTATTTAAATATAAAATGTTCATCAAAATAGTGAAAATACTACCAAAATACATATATCGAATACAAAATGTTCATCACAATACATGAATATAAAATGTTCATAAAAAAGTACTACCTTAGGTTTCAGCGTCCGTGGGAGATGAAAGAATTTGTAATCGTCAATGCACTCATTGAATTCATATCAAGTAGCACTTCCATTGATATCTCAGGTTGTCCTCTCAATTTCTCAGCCGTTATCACTTCAAGAAGATTATCCGGAAGCTGAGAATCGCCAGTCAAGATCCGCATAACCGAACTCATAGCTGGTCTAACTGACGCAGCTTGATGCGAGCACAACACACCTAGCTTCAAAACTAGCTCCAGTTGTGCCCTGTTTTGTTCTTGACGTATACTTTCCTCACTCGCTTCGAAAATTTTCCCAATTTCCCAAAGCTCTAAGATCCAATCCACAAGAACTTCTTCATTTTCTGCTTCACGTCGCTCAATCAGCCTCCTACCACAAACTACTTCAAGCATAAGCAACCCAAAGGCGTAAACATCGGTGCTTGTGGTTGCTCTTCCGGTTCTTATGAACTCTGGAGCAATATACCCAAGCGTTCCCGCTACTCTAGAAGTCTGAGGATCAAACCCCTGATCATGCAGCTTCGCCAATCCGAAATCCCCGAGCCTCGCGTTCATTTCATGGTCGATCAGAACATTAGCCGGTTTGATATCTCGATGAATGATGACTTGTACCCATTCTTGATGCAAGTATAGAAGAGCAGATGCAACATCTTTGATGATCTTGAAACGTTGCTCCCAAGTAAGCCCTTCTTGGGTCTCATTCTTGTTGCTACGGTAAAGATACTTGTCAAGGCTTCCATTAGGCATAAAGTCGTAAACCAAGTAGAGATCTTCTTTATGCCTACAATAACCCAAAAGCCTGACTAGATTAGGATGTCTGAGACGACCAATGGTTGATATCTCGGCTAGAAACTCGTTCATCCCTTGTCTTGAGTCATGAGAAGTCCGTTTCACAGCGATGTCTGCATCAGAACCCGGAAGTGTTCCTTTAAAGACTTGGCCAAAACCACCTCTTCCAAGAAGCTGTTTCTCCTTGAAACCCTTTGTGGCATTGAAAAGCTCCTTAAAAGCAAACCTATGAGGTCCATACTGAATCTCCCATTCCTCAAGAACCTCTTTAACCTTCTTATGCCTCCAATAGAAGACGGAACCTATCCATGAGGCGACAAGTGCAGCAATCATGGATAGCGTTAGGCAGACCACTAAAATCGTCCTTGTTTTATTAGATGATTTCTTCGGATAAGGAGGAAGGATGGGGAGTGCAATAAGCTCCAATGATGATGGATCCTCGACTCCTGGAGCAATTAACACACTAGTCAAATAATGGAGTGCTCTAATGGATCCGGTTGATGCTCTGATACTAAAATACATCTCCTCCATAAAATACGGAGAGAGATCTTGGTTCCAAGACAAAAGCGGTTTTCTAGGCGGAATAGAGATCTCAGCAGGGAATAAAGTGACATTGAGTTGTTTATCGGATTGACTATAAACGATCCAAAGCCGCATTAGCTTTCTGCTGATCAAAGAAAGATTGTGAAACTTTCCATCTTTGTCATCATAGTAACCAGCAGAAGCAGAGACAACAGATCTCATACCATTAATGTTAATCCCAACATGATTATCATCAATATCTTCAAACTCTTCGTCTTTGTGTATATCTAACTCGATAGCTATCACGTTGTTCGAGTTTTCACCGTTGTTTGTTGCGTTGAAGATGCCGAGGTATTGATCGGAGGAAGCTCCGGGAAGGCCTCTTGTGGGAGAGATGACGAAAGCCATGCCGTGTGAGCCACGATGGTTATGCTCAGGGACGATTGCGAAGAAGAAGTTGATTGAGAAAGACGAGTACTCCTTGATGGGAATAGACTGGTTGTAGAAAAGTTGACCATATGAATGCTTCGAGGTGTTCGTTAAAACGATGAAACCGCTGGCGTCGAAAACTGCGGCTCCCTCCGGGATAAATTTGCCATTGGAGTTGTAGGTAGATGAAGACAGAATAAAGAACAGAACGAAAATTGTTTGCAAGACTTTAAATTCACGAGACATGTTACGATTTTGTCTTTCTTTTTTTTCTTTGTGCTAATTGGAATATTTTAATCGGTTATATATATAGCATCTCATAATAAGAGTTAAATCTGTAAAAGGAAGGTCGACATAATGGTACGAATGTTCTTCTGTTTTTCCTCGTAATTCTGTAAGAAGACATTTGTATTTTGTCACATGGTCTTAATCAAGTCGTAAAGCAATTAAACAAGTCACAGTTCACTATGATACAAAATAAATAAAAGTCAAACCCAGAGAAAAGAAAGACCTTTCTTTGTTTCAAGGGAGAGAGCGAGTTAGGAATTGTATGCCCATTCTTAATTTCTCCACGCATTTATCCGAAATGAGAAAATTGGATTATCATTGTTTACAATATGAACAGAAAAACAAATCAATACAATTCCCTCATGATACAAAATATAAATAAATAAAAGTTGTTAGATCCGAAATCGCACTCGTGCTATTAAAGATGTGAGTTTAGGAAACTGGAATGCTTAATTCGACTCTTAGATTATCAAGAAAGTTACAAGAAAGTAATCTCGCTAACAAGCCTAGCGAGATTATAGTGATGAACAAGAGGATAAAGTAAAAGTGGGTGTAAAGGCCTAGTGATTCTAGATGATTCTGGATCCTTTTCCCCAATGGGGGATCTTCAATATATAGTGTTGATAACTCGGTCGAACGATGAATATTCTCATTCGGGCGAGATGGAAAACTTCCTCTTTTGCGATATGGAAAACTTCCTCTTGTTCTTGATCTCCTTCCATTTTTAAGTTGGCATGAAGATTTATTTACATTTCTCCATGGATTGTGCCTTCCTTCTCAAGTTTTATTGAGAAAGTTAGGTCTAAAGTTGGATTGGGTTTTGTGACTTTACTAATAATGACAGGCAGTGAAATGTGCTAATTTCTCCTCTAACAAAAGTCAAAACTAGAGGAAGAAAACAAAAAAGACCTTTCTTTGTTTCAAGAGAGCGTGTGAAGAATTGTTGCGAGGAATTGTCTGACATCACATTATTACTTCTACCACGCATTCTAAAAAATCAGCGAATCTTATCTATCTAACCAGTCTCTCTCTTAAAAACTTCCAGGAAAGTTTCGACGTACCATTATACTTTCCTTCTCTAGCAAAAAAAAGAGGAGATCATAGTAGATATCAGAGACATACATAGTAGTAGAGTTTTGTACGTAGACTAGTCACTAATCTAATTCACTTCATCACTTGAATATCTTTATCGCGCAGTCCGATTGACATTTTTCTGTAGATGTGCCTTTTTTCTTTGATCTTAAACCTTTGGCTATAAGAATTAACTACGGTGTAAAAGCATAAAGATCAATAATTAAATTTATCCACAAGCAGCAAAGCTATTGAATGTCTAGGTAGACTGAATATAAAATGTTCATTAAAAAGTAACTTTCTGTTCAGGTTTCAGCGTCCGTGGGAGAGGAAAGAATTTGTAAACGTTAATGTATTCACTGAATTCATATCAAGTAGTAGTACTTCCATTGATATCTCAGGCTGTCCTCTCAGCTTCTCAGCCCTTACCACTTCAAGAAGATTATCCGGAAGCTGCAAAACGCCATTCAAGATCCGCATTACCGCACTCATATCCGGTCTAATCGATTCAGCTTGCTGCGAACACAACAAACCAAGCTTCAAAACTAGCTCAACTTCTCCCCTGTTTTGTTCTTGACGTATACTTTCCTCAGCCGCATCGAAAATTTTCTCCTTTTCCCAAAGCTCTAAGATCCAATCCACGAGAATTTCTTCATTCTTGGCTTCACGTCGCTCAATCAGCCTCCTACCACAAACTACCTCTAGCATAACCAACCCAAATGCGTAGACATCAGTGCTTGTGGTTGCTCTTCCTGTTCTTAGCAACTCTGGTGCAATATACCCGAATGTTCCTGCTACTTTAGATGTCTGAGGATCGAACCCCTGATCATACAGCTTCGCCAATCCGAAATCCCCTAGCCTCGCATTCATTTCGTGATCTATCAAAACATTAGCCGGTTTGATATCTCGATGAATGATGACTTGTACCCACTCTTGATGCAAGTATAGCAGAGCAGATGCAACGTTCTTGATGATCTTGAAACGTTGCTCCCAAGTAAGCCCTTCTTGATTCTCATTCGTGTTGTTACGGTTTATATACTTGTCAAGGCTTCCATTGGGCATGTAGTCATAAACCAAATAGAAATCTTCTTTATGCCTGCAATATCCCAAAAGCCTGACCAGATTCGGGTGTCTAAGACGACCAATGGTTGATATCTCAGCTAGAAACTCGCTCATTCCTTGTCTTGAATCGTGAGAAGTCCGTTTCACAGCGATCTCTGCATCAGCACCCGGAAGCGTTCCTCTGTAGACTTGACCAAAACCACCTCTTCCAAGAAGCTGTTTCTCCTTGAAACCTTTTGTGGCATTGAAAAGCTCCTTATAAGCAAACCTATGAGGTCCGTACTGAATCTCCCATTCCTCAAGAACCTCTTTAACCTTCTTATGCCTCCAATAGAAGACAGAACCGATCCACGAGGCGACAAG
The DNA here is from genome assembly GCA_902728155.2 of Microthlaspi erraticum. NCBI lineage: Eukaryota > Viridiplantae > Streptophyta > Magnoliopsida > Brassicales > Brassicaceae > Microthlaspi > Microthlaspi erraticum. The sequence goes on along the minus strand of CACVBM020000244.1, from coordinate 3,708 downwards.
TGCAGCGATCACTGCCAACGTTAAGCAGACGGCTAAAATCCTCTTTATTTTATCATAAGATTTCTTCGGATATGGAGGAAGCGTGGGGACTACGGTTAGATCCATCAATGGATGCTCGACTTCTGGAGTGATAGACACTCCCAACATATAATGAAGTGATCCAACGGTTCCGGTTGATGCCGTGAAGCCAAAATACATCTCCTCCAGAAAATACGGCGAGAGATCTTGGTTTAGAGACAAAAGCGGTTTCTCCGGCGGAACAGAGAACTCAGCAGGAGATAACGTAACATTTAGCTGCTTCTCAGATTGGCTATAAACGATTGAAAGGCGCATGACCTTTCTGCTGATCAGAGAAAGGTTGTGAAACCTTCCATCTTCATCATCATAGTAACCAGCAGAAGCAGAGATAACAGATTTCATACCATTAATGTTAATCCCAACGTGATTATCATCAATATCTCCAAACTCTTCGTCTTTATGTGTATCTAACTCAATAGCAATCACGTGATTCGAGCTTTTACCGTTGTTTGTCTGGTTGAATAACCCGAGGTACTGATCAGAGGAAGCTCCGGGAACACCCATCGTAGGAGAGATAACGAAAGCCATGCCATGTGAGCCTTGCTGGTCAAGCTCAGGGACGATTCCGAAGAGGAAGTGGAAGTTGAAAGTCTCGTTCTTGATGAATAGGGTTTCGTTGTTGAACACTCTGCCGAAGGAATGCTCCGTGGTGTTGGTTAAAACGGTGAAACCGCTGTCGTCGAAAACTGCAGATCCCTCCGGGATCAGTTTGCTACTGGAGTTGTATACAAGTGAAAACAGAGTAAAAAACAGAACAAGAATCATTTGCAAGACTTTGAGTTCGATAGACATGTTCTTATTTGTTGTTTCTTTGCTTATGGAAGGTTTTGATCCTACTGTGATTAGTTATAAATCATCTCATAAAAGAATGCCAAATTGTAAAAGTAGGTTCGAAATCATGGGAACGAACGTTCTTTGTGTTATCCTTCGTTATTTATAAAAATATATGTATTTCACACACATGGCCTAAACCAAGTCATAAAGTAAGTAAAAGTTATCTTCTAATCATTTTTAGATTAAAAGAAATTATAGTGGGATTGGTAGAGAGTATCTTAATCCTAAGATAAACCACTGAGTCTCTTGGCATAAGAATAATTGTGGGTCAAAATTGCAAAAAGACATAATTTTTCTATGATCTTGAAACCCTTTAAGGCTTAAACAAATAACAACAGCGTGAAAAGCATAAAAAAATACAAAGCAAGTTTCAGTACCTAAAGGTTTGAGCATAAAATATACTAAGTTTTTGACATGTTTTAGTGTAGATTCTGACAAATTTTCTACTGGTCTAAAGGACGAAGTGAAGAAGATACATGTCACTAATATGTCATGCATAGATCATTATACATCAGACTCTACAAATTTGTTTGGTTGATAAAAAGTATAGATGAATACCAATGGTGATTTCCGATAAAAAATGTTGAACAGTAAACAAGAGTATTGATGAATGTCCAAAATAACTCATACAACCTGCACTATTTGGCTTATTGATAAACAGGAATTGCTTATTGCAAAACTTACAGTAGAAGCGAGAGATTCGCAGAAGTAAGACTAACTTGCTTTTGTTAATTTGTTCATAGCTCAGGCTGCATTTTCTCGACTTCTTCTCGGATCGACTGGAACAGAGGCGTTGATAGATACCGCTCTCCAAAGCTCGGGAAAACAACCTGGAACCGAAAGTCACAGATTCATTCACATGTCAAGATTTCATTTCCTAAACCACACAAAACAACTGGCTTCATAGATGATCTTTTAACACAGAAGATGAAAAAGCTAACTAGCTGATAGGCTGTAGTGTTGGTTCTTTGGGTTTAGTATAGGATCACGCGCTGGAGAGAGTTTATACAATCCTAAAATCTATCTTGTGATGTTTCTATAAAGCAATTATATGACACGAAAAGGACTTACAGCTATGAGTTTCCCAGCATTCTCAGGTCTCTTTGCGACCCTGATTGCAGCAGCAGCAGCTGCTCCAGATGATATACCAACCTGACAAAATGATTACCTTCACCTGTTAAATCCTGCTAATTTCCACCATGCCACCATAGCATTGATGTAATTCCGCTCAGAAATCAGAGATAATACGAAGGACTGACCATCAAGCCTTCTAGAAGAGCTAACTGTTTTGCGGTTTCTATAGCTTCCTCGCTTGAAATCTAGTATTGATATATAGAATAACTTTTTACTTGATTGATAATCACATAAAACCGAAGAAATTTTAGCCATTTGCATCAAACTTAAACTTCCTTCTTGCATTCGTGCTCCTCCGGAAGAACACACTAAAATAAGAGGTAAACATTGATTGGTAGCATACTCGATCAAACGAGTTATTTTTTCGCCTACTACTGATCCCATACTACCCCCCATAAATTGAAAATCCATAACCCCAAGGGCTACCGGAATACCATTTAGTTGACCTGTACCTGTTTGAACAGCGTCAGTCAATCCTGTCGTTTTTTGAGCGGAGTCAATACGATTTTTATAAGGTTCCTCCCTCGAATGAAATTTAATGGGATCCGCAGAGACCATGTCTTCATCCATAGGATTCCAAGTACCCGGATCAATCGAAAGCTCGATTCTCTCTGAACTAGTCATTTTCAAATAATGTCCACATTCTTCACAAACATTCATTTCGACTTTCTTATACATTAATCCATAACAATTGTCGCATTGAATCCACAATTGATTGTAGTTTTTAGTTATATCGAAATCCTTAGAACTCATTAAATTACTACGATTCCTATTAGTTCTTATCTTGTCATTTTTGCTTTCGCGAATCTTTCCACTTTCACTACAAATGAAATTATAAATGTAACTTTCATTGGAATTATTACTCTCACTTAAAAAGTGACTATCAATACAGATGTGAGAACGAAAATAAGAGTCAATGCAACTATTCATGTGATTATTACAATTATATTTAGTATCCTTAATGTAAGGATCATAGTGCAGATCCTTGTCACTTTTAGATCTATTATTCAGATAACTAGAACTACAATAACTATAAAAAAAAAATTCTAGGTCACTCAAATCCGTGTTAATCTCAAATTTTTTTTTTTTTTTATCAAAATATATAGAATAACAATTCTTATTACTATCCCTAACAAAAAAGGTGTCATCCGATATGAAATTCCGAATGTCTTTGGCGCTAACTAAAAGATCAACCTTATTGTTAGAACGCTCACCCCAACCATAAAAGTGTTTATCCATCTCATATATAAACCGGTCTTTATATATAGTAGTCTTTTGAATAGGAGCAAAACTATCCATTGCTTTACTTAGCTCGCCTCCGTATTCCAATTCTCCCTTAGAAAACATCAAATTGAACCACGATTTTTCCATAGAGCTTTTGGCCTCTATTTACATGAAAATACAATAACAATAGATGAATAGTCATTCAATGAAAAAATTGAAAAATGCAAAAATTTTTTGAATAGTTCATTTGCTAGTCAGAGTACGCAATCGATGCAATTGCTAAGATTATTAAGTAAAAGTAAAGTAATTGAAATTAATAAATTTCAATTCTAAACGAAAAGTAAGGATTTTCTTATATTGTGTAAAATTCTCCTAAAAAAAAAAAAGAAATATTTGTTCTTCGCTTATGAATAGAACGATATGAAGAACTTTTTTATA
>CACVBM020000243.1:0-15077 GCA_902728155.2 Microthlaspi erraticum | reverse complement strand
GAACTCCAGAAACTGATGTTGCTTTTAGTGGGGACTCGATGTTTCCATGTAATTCTTTATCCAACTCACCAAGTCTGAGCTTCAGGCCGCTACGGAGTGAAATTCATGTTACTGCTATGGTTGACGAAACTAGCAAAGTTAAAGAGAGTCAAAATGAGGGTATTCTGTTAGATACTTTACAAGAGCAGATCATGACCTCCCATGAGGTAACCCAGCCTGGTAGTTCTGTGGCGCATTCTCCTTGCTTAGGTCAAACATCACCTGGTTCGTATGTTGATTCTTATAACCACACCATGTCAAAGTATCCTGGTGGTGATATAGTTGAGAAGCCAAATGGTGATCCAATAGAGAAGCTGACTGATGTTGGCTCCCAAGAAAAATACTCAGGCAGTGCTAAGATTGATATGTTTGATGCTGAAACATTGTCATCTGATGGAAAAGTTTTTGGAACTGAAATTATTGGTGATTCAGGTGTTCGTCTATCTAGATCACATGTCAAAGATCATGTGTCTCTGTGCCACATCAGGATTCCCAAAGTAAGACATCTCTGAGTTCTAGGTCTGATATAGAAAGGAGGAAGAAGAAATCCGATTACTCTGCTCAGAAAAGTTATCCCCGTTCCCTGCCTTTTGTGCCTACCACTGTGAAAAATGCTAACCCGCCAACTCATATCACAAAGCGTCACACTTGGCATCGAAAGTCCGATACTTCTGCCTCTCCTTTTGTAGCTGCAAAGCCTTTGTCTACGCAACAGAAGTTTCCACTAATGACTGCCGAATCTGGTAGAAGTTACGTACGTAAAGGGAATAGTCTTCTTCGAAAACCCTCGTATGATTCTTCTGGTGTTTCCCTTGGACTGCCTCCATCTGCTATTCAGTTAAACCGCGTCGAAGACAAAAGCACGGGATCTGCCAGTAGGGTTGATATAGGTAACGCTTCCTTTCTTGTTAAAACAGGAGAAATACCCACTCTTGAGAGGCAATCAAAGCCTCCCTCAGACAGCAGCACGTCCAAAGTATCAAATGCCATTGCTACTTCTTTAGGAAAATGTGCGTTAACTAACAGCATGGATCCCCTCACCACTGGTTTACCTGAGTCTATCATGGATTCTTCTACATCTGGAGAAGCTAATGTTCAACACTCTAGTGGGGATACATTCAAAACATCTGAGGCACTAATTCAGACAGGCTGTGCTTCAGATTGCCAGCAGAAGAAAAATCCTCCTAAATTGGATTCATCAAATTTGCAGAGAATGATATATGTCAAAAGGAAGGCAAATCAGTTGGTTGCAGCTTCGGATATTCATGGTGCAAGTAAAAACCAGATTCACCCCTCTGATGGCTACTTCAAGCGAAGTAAGAATCAGCTAGTAAGGACTTCAGAGAGCCGTGCCAATCACTCACCTGATGAAGCATTACAGTCACGACCAGCTGCAACCATGGTTCCGAAAAGATCATCTAGCTCAGCATTCTCCGACTCTGGTATGTCAGCGCTCTTTGAGCATCTATCAGGAATGTGTTCAAATTGATTTGACGCATAGTTCTGTTGGAGATCCTAACCAGTGGAAGAAAGGAAGAATTGGTTTGATTTGCCTTATTCCTTTTTCTTTTTGGTTTAGGATTTCTTACAGAAACATGCGTATCAGATTCCCTTTTTTATATACTTGTATATGATTTTCTTGTTTTGCACCCATAACCAGATGCGAAAAATGAAGTAACTGGTCCTCTTTGTATTTGCAGCTGTCACGAGACCATATAAGCAGTCAAAATTTTCTCTGGTTTGGACGCAAAATGATCCAAAGTCAAGAATGCCTATAAGTCACATGCGCTATCAGAGGATCTTGCCGCAACTTGTTCCTTGGAAAAGAGTGACATACTGGAGAAGATTAATGAATTCAGTGTCTGCTATGCGAAATGGTTCTTTTTCCAACATCAGGTATGTAGCATCTAATGTGCTCATATTCCTTGAGCTGCAACTCTTCTTCTTCTTTTTTGGTGTGTGCAAACTTAGTGACAGGGTATTCTAATCTTCAGTCAAAAGTTGTCGATGACGAGGAAGAGACATACAGTTTACACAAGATCAACTAATGGGTATTCACTTAGAAAATCCAAGGTATTAAGTGTTGGTGGGTCGCATTTAAAATGGTCAAAGTCCATTGAGAGAGACTCGAGAAAAGCTAATGAGGTTAGTTTCTTCGCTGAGTTGCTTCTTTAGCACGATTTAAAAGAGGCGTAGACAAGACAATAACAATTTCCCCCTATTTGTACAGGAAGCCACCTTGGCTGTGGCTGCAATTTCAAAGAAAGAAAGTGAAAAGCATTCTGGACAAAGTAATACCAGGACGACAAGCAGAAACCATTTGGCTCGTAAGTTGGTTCACGATAAGTATCCATGGCTAGTAATTTGGACGAATTATTCTGTTTTTTGGGAGGCCTCCTGGCCAGTCCATACAAAGCTTCAATTTTGTTTCTCTTGGATTTATCTTCTTTTGTCTCTTGAGATTCCCGGATAACTATTTTAGCAAACCTCATGATTTGTTCTTATCCACTTCTGTTCTTCAGGGGAGCGTGTTTTCAGGTTTGGTTCTCTTCGCTATAAAATGGACTCTTCAAGGCGAACTCTTCAGAGAATATCTGGTAGGGTATCCGAAATTTAGAATACACATAAACGTTATAGGATTTATATTATTATGATCCGATCAAAATAGGATTTTAGAGAATCAAGAATATGGGATCGTGCGAGTAGGAAATAGAAACGTTTAGCCGGGACAAAAGTCAGCCATAGTGATCCATTATCAAATATCTGGAGTTTCTATTCGTGTATAGTATAGGGATGATCCGTTCTATACAATACACAGTCAGCCTTAGTGATACGTTATCAAATATATGGTGATCATTCCCTCTAGGTGGTTGATGATTCTCAACAAAGGTTTTGATTGGATATGAGAAATCTCTAGGCTTGGAAGTGTTGTTAGTTTTCATTTGTCGCACAAATTCTTTGCCTTATGTATCTCTGCTGAGCTGAGACATGATTCTTTGTCAGATGTTGATTCACCGTGCTCTGGACTTTCTGAAAATGGGAAAGGTGCAAAAATACCGTTTATCCCAAATAGATTGGTGATCGGCAATGAAGAGTATGTAACTCTCTATTCAAATTTGTCTAATTTTACTCCATGTTCTGGAGCCTTAGTCGAGCATTTCAATTCAATTTTTTGCAGGTATGTTCGTGTGGGAAATGGTAACCAGCTTGTCAGGGATCCAAAGAAACGAACTCGTGCGTTGGCAAATGAGAAGGTCAGATGGAGCCTGCACAATGCTCGGTTGCGGTCGGCTAAAAAGAAGAAGTACTGCCAGTTCTTCACAAGATTCGGGAAATGCAACAAAGATGACGGAAAATGTCGCTACGTTCATGACCCCTCGAAAATTGCAGTTTGCACCAAATTTTTGAATGGAATGTGTGCCAATGCAAATTGCAAATTGACTCACAAGGTTTTCTACTAGTCATTGCTGCAGGATTTACTTCACAGAAATCTTCTAACTACTCAAGTTACTTCTTCCACAGGTCATTCCAGAAAGGATGCCTGATTGTTCTTATTTTCTGCAAGGTAATATATTTCCTCTGTGCTAAGATCGATCCCATTGCGGTTTATATATGCACAATACTAATACCTATAACGCAGGCCTCTGCAACAACGAGGCATGCCCATATAGGCATGTGCATGTCAACCCAAGCGCCGCTATATGCGATGGGTTTTTGAAGGGGTACTGTTCAGACGGAGATGAGGTAAGGATCCAACTTAGCATATATTACACGTTGATATGCTAGTTGATATGCATATACACCTTTCTTTAGGCACTGCTAGTGACTATTTTAGTGACCTCAATATTAGATTAATCTTTTGGTGACTTTAATAGCATATTAAATTGACTAATACCACAAGAAGTACAAAGCAAAGAGGTCCCTCTCTGGCTTTGTTACATATATTGCTTCTCCCTCTGAATTCGCTCACGAACACTTGATGAAGTAAGATTGCGGATTGTCTCTACCTAATTTGGTAACAGTGTCGGAAGAAGCATTCCTACATCTGCCCGGATTTCGAAGCCACTGGATCATGCTCTCAAGGATCGAAATGCAAGCTCCACCACCCGAAGCACCAAAGCAAAGGAACGAAAAGGAAGAGACCAAGCGAGCCTTCTCAGAAAAATGCCCGTGGTCGTTACTTTGGTTCGCTTCAGAAAGGTCTTTCGGAGGCTGAGCCAATGGTACTACTCGATGGACGTTCTACTGACAGTGAAGCTTTTGGTATGGAAGGCCTCGACTTTATCATCCTCGGCGCCGCTACTGAGTACGAATCCGGTGATAACAATGATACAGCTACCGAGCAATCTGTCTCCAGTGATAATGAAGAACCGGTTTCCATATATAATCTAATCAGACCAGTCGCCTTGATGCAGTGAGAAGCAATCGCCAGTTCTGTTTTTTTGTGACTACAAAGGTAAGCTTTTTCTGTTTTAAGGACAAGTACACGTTTTCTGATGTACCTTCTTCGCTCTCTTTTGTAGCTGGTTAGGGATTTAGCTTTCTCTAGATTATACGTTTGACAGGGAAGAATTGTACATAGTTTATCTGTAATTAGATCGCCACATTATAATACATTTATCTCTTTTGTGCCTTCTTCTCTTGTTATTCTTTTTTTTTTTTTAAATAAGTTGGCTTGGGAAGCTATTCGTTAATAATACTAATACATAACAGAAGTCAGTAAACAGGGTAGAGATATAAAACATTACAGAACTTGCAGCCACTGGGGGCTGTCTTTAGATATGAACTACTAGACAATGATGAAGTTAATAGTTAATACATAACAGAAGCAAAGCCTTAACGAAGTTATGTCATGAAACAAAAGTCCACGATAACAGAAGCTACTCTTGTCAGAAACATCACGTGATCTTCAAACATTCACGGTCGCGCCAAGGTTTGAATGCATCATGACGAACCATTTTCTGAGAAACAACAAGATCCAATAATTAAACCACAAACAGGGTACAGGACGCGTTTTCAGGGTAAACGAATCGAATGTAAAACAAGAAGGTATCTCAAACTCTTGAGAAGGATTGAAATAAGTTGGAAAAACAGATCACTTTTATTTACCTCCAAATAAAAGATAAACCCGCGCAACAGGTTGAGAGCTCTATGGTGATCCTTATCACGCAAAGCTTCTTTCAACATCGTTTTGAAATCTGCGAAGACGAAATCATAACAAACACTCAATATAAAGGTGATGAACATTTTTCTATGCGACAAATTTATATATACTTGCAAGAACATCATCTGTCTGGTGGACTTACTAGGATACTTGTCGAGATATGAACGTCCTTTTTCGTCCGTTTCATAATCAATCTCTCTTCCATCTCGCAGTTCCCTACACCGAATCAACGATCTACGCTCAGCTGCTTGTTTCTTAAGTTCCAACAACTCTTTCTCATTGTACGGTTTCTTGAGAATACTCGTTATCTCCTTCCTGAACCAAGAACTGCGTTGATCATCGTCGTCCTCATCGCTCTCTTCCTCCAAGTCCTTATAAAACTCAAACAAAAGATTTCAATATGTGAGGCAAAAACAAAGGTGAACGAAGGTAAGGTTAATAAATAATTACTCACTGTAACTTTGTAACTTTTTGATGCCACAAACGGAGATTCCTCTTCATCCTCAAACGGACGATCTCCAACCGCAATAATATCCGAACCAGACAAAGACATCGTATCATCTTCTACCTCACGCTTCACTTGTATCTCTTTCTCAGCATTAGCTCTTCGAATTCTCGATTTCTCCACTAACCATGCGAGATAAGCTCTGTAATTCTCATCAGGTACCATTTCTCCTTCCGAATGCTTCTCCTTGCGAGCTTCTTGCGAGTTTCTTCCAACTCCATCAACACTCTTCTCTCTTCGCCTTTTATCCGAAACCACAGCTTCTTTTGCTGTCTTCTTACTACTTGCTTGGACATGACGATGCTTTGACTCAACAACATTCTTCTTCTTGGTCACATTCACACGAACAGTGTTACGATCTTCTTCTCTACTCCTCCTCTTCTTCTTCTCATCTGTAACCGCTTTGAATTCGCGCTTGTCGTAACCTCCGTTATCAACGTCATACCTAATACACCTCAGTGGATTATCTCTGACTCTCGGATATGAATCCCCATCTTCTCTAAAACTATCCAACAGCATCATATAACGCCGATCGATTTTGTTATCCCAACCATCATTAGCATTAGTAGCAGCACAAGAAGTCGGTTGCATGTTGGAGGGATTAGCTTCGTCAGGCTCTATTGGAGTATCGGTTCGCTGAGCATCATCCATCATAATACACTCATTCACTTCACCACAAGGCACATCTTCATCTGGCTCCTTCTTCACAGGTCTCATATCAGCAGCAGAGTTCTTCATATTTCTCAAATTTAAGACAGATCGTTCAAATCACAGAACAGAGAGGGATTAATCAGATTTCTTAAAATTGACTTAGCTTCACTTCAATTCATGGCAGATTCTGGGGGGAAACAAAGATGTGAGGGTAAGAATTAAAGATTATAGGACGCATGCAAGGAGATAAAGTTTGAAACACACATAAATTCAAATTTTGGAAACAGAAGAAGAAGAAAGTAGAAGTAGAGTGGTGGTAGGAACACTTACATTACTATTTCTAGAAATCTCTCAGCAGTCAATCAAACAAGGAGAGTGAGATCATTTTTATTATATGACATTACTGAAAGAGGAAAAAAAAATTGAGAGTTTGGATCAAGAAAAAACCCTAAATCGAGTGGCTAAGAAAAGTAAGTCGCTTGTCTCATCGAACCTCTCGCCATGACTCTCTCCCACTCAAAAACAGTAGCTATAAAGTCAAGTCAGTAATAAAGCGCGCCGTCGAGAAGAGAGCCGTTTTGTCTTAGATATTTTTCATTTTGGGCCGAAATATAGGATAAGGCCTGAATGTATATATTGGGCTCAGGTGTTGTTCTTCACTAATCAATAGTTCAATACTATGGCAATGGTAGTCAAATGAAAATTTGTGGTAGGAATAGTGGTGGGATTGGAGATGAAAAGAAAGATAATACTACAGTTTTCTTTCCTCTGATTTATATTGTCCACATGAAAACTATAGATTTTTTTTTGTGCCCCACAAGGAAAAAAAAATTGAAAAATGTCCATGGACATGTATGTGGCCGGTGATAAAATATCTTGATAAAGTGATAAGTATGGACCGCCTTAATGCCACGAAACTCAAGAACATTACCGAACATTCCATATGTCACAATCCTATTGTGACAACACTCTAACACATACTACTGTTTATCTAATCAAAATTCCAAGTATGTAAACTTAGCCTAGTAAGCTTCAAGTTGGTTAAATCATCAACCATTGTAATGCAAGATAACAATTTAGGTTTAGACATATCAAAGTTTTTGTTTGTTTTACGGTCTATAACAAGATTATTCAAAGATCGGAATTAGACGAATCACAAACCATCCATTTTTCATACACAGTTAGATATATGTGATAGCTATTGATTAGTTGACAAAAGATAACAATAATTAGATAAAATGTCATACTTGTAGGACTTTTCTTCTAGAAACGTCATGTTTTTCAAGAATTTCGTCATTTTCATATCACATTACAGCCTTCCCGGAAGCTTCCTCTGCTTCTATCTCTTCCGTCCACAAGTACACCTAATGCATCCGTACACTCATATATACTATATATATAGAGCTCTCTGTGTGTGTAATGTCTATAGCCGATAAAGCTTGAAACTCTCTCTGGAGAAACATTATTACACACTTCACCAACATAACCAAAACGTCAAAACAGAGACACACACACACATATACATGGATTGTTCGTTCATAAGCATAAACGATCTCCGAAGAATGTTCGAGAAGCTCGACAAGAACCAAAACGGGCTCGTGACCCTCGACGAGCTCCATTGGATTCTCGAGAGGCTCGGTTGGACCGAACACACTCCCGAAGAGCTCGAGTTGATCGTTGGAAAACAGAGCCTTGACTTGGACGAATTCCTTCGGTTCTACTACGACGCCGTTTCAGTTAGGAAAGGGACGGAGAATCATAACGTTGTTGATGATGATGAAGCAATCGCGAAGGCGTTTCATGTGTTCGATGTGAACGGCGATGGTTATATTTCGTCGGAGGAGCTTCGGACGGTTTTGGAACGGCTCGGGTTCGAGGAGGAGGCAAAGCCTTGTGATTGTGGGAGAATGATCCGAGTTCATGACAAGAATCTTGATGGTGTTATTGATTTTGAAGAGTTCAAGAACATGATGTTACATGTGTGATATGTGTATATAGTCCATGCGACATGTTTGATGTGTTATGTACTTATGTGTAACATTGTAATGTATATTGTGTATATATAGCTTACGTGTCTAACAAAAGCACAGTTAACAGAATCTATGGCATTTGGTTTGTTGAAATTTTCATTTCTTTCTCTTTACAGTTTCTTTGTAATCTTATAATTCTTTCATTCGAGTTCAAAGTGAGTAATATGGTGATGCTTGATACTGTAGATATCTGAACATTTCTTTCATGTTGATTGTATTATTTCTTATGGGCTTCTTATGCTGTTTGTTTTGGGCTTTCCTCATCTGGTTAAACCGGTCAGAACTTTGGTTTTCTTGGTTCCTCTGGAATACCCGGTTTAGTTCTGTAATGTTCATGAAATTTTTAAATTTGAAGGACTATAATCTATTTACAGTGTTACAGAACTTGACAAGCATAGATATTTATTATCAGAGCATGACATATTTTGCCTTTTTAATCGAAACAAGACCATGTGGGTAAACGAGTAATTATTAAAGAAACCTCTTAAAGTTTTCATCTAAAATGACAAAACCTTTATGATGCCAAAATTGGTAAGTACACTGCCTATATACATATGTGCAATTAATGAATACGTATATGTTGGGTGATGTAGAGATCCATTGAATACGAATATAACTTCTAAACTACCCAATTTTATCCACATTAAATCGTATTACCATCCACTGCCGATGTTCATCTTCCTGGATTTTAAAGTTTTTTTGTGTACACACACAGTGTCACATGAATCACTCAGCTGTTGACAATCTTGATAAGAACATAACAATCGTTGATATTTAATTTCTTCTCTTTTCTTGTTTTCTTTCTGGCGAAGAGTATGATGTGTGTAACTTTTCTGTTAGATAGATTAATGAATTGTTTTGTTCTTAAAACAAAGTTAAAGCATTTTGACTATGTAAATAGTTTTTGTTACTTAACTTTTGTTCGATCTCTGATATATAGTCTGATACACAACACATTTTGTAACGTGTAATTCGCCAAATTGTTTGCATTTTATGTTAACATTTTTCAATTGTTTAATTCCCTCATACTTGATTATCAGTCGGTCCTCACGGATATCCTTACAAGTGTACAAGTTGTGTCTTTGCGTATGTACTTTTGTGTTGTTTAAGTTATCGAATTTATTTTAACAGTCTTGTTTTCTGGTGGACTATATGATTTACAAGAGTTAAGAGTAGTTAACCCTGAGTTGTGTGTTTATATCATATTATAAGCTCGAATTTGGGTTTGATCTGTTATTCATCGTGTGTTCTTAGAGTTCAAATTTAGCTTACAGTGACACAATATCAAAACAAATATGGTTGATAGAGAAAAAGTTTAGATGGTTTTTAGGATATATATGTATAAAACTGTAAAAATGGTTAGCAAAATCATGATATTTGTTTGAACATTTCAAGTGGTAAGTGTAAGTCATATCTATATTTTTAGTTTTTTTTTTTAAATAAAAAAATCAACACTCAACATTCAAACTATATATAAATATATTGAAAAAGTACAAGTCGCTCGACGGTACGTTAGCAAATAGCAACCAATTCTAGCAATTGATCACTCACATAAACGTAAGCAAAACTAACATCATGTGGACGTTGACAGTAGAAATCAATGCTAAGGTCAGCTAAAATGTATGTAAAGGTTTCCAAAGAGTTTCAAGATCATTGGACCTCTAAAAACTCAAGAATCTGTTCCAGATTTATTTTCCAAAAAGATATTAATAGTCTGATTTGAAGTATCCATGCATGATGCATGCATAATTATTTATCGTCTGATTTGAAGTATCCATGCATAATGCATGCATAATTAATTACCGTCTTAACCTTTCTATAAACATTTATTCTCTTATGAATATAAATTTAGAAATAAGGATCATTATTTTGGCTAACTCCTTCGACCGTAACCCCAAACTAAGGACTTGTTGCCACAATCCTGGAATTGTATTAAATAACGCTCGTTCGGTCCAAATTTTGTTAGTTCGTAAAATCGTCTGTATTCAACTCCCACACCTCCGTTATGTTTTATAACTCACCAACTTATATCCCCCAAAAATCTAGAGAGATTCTCTTTACATATTAACCAAATTTAGTACTTTGATAAGTTAAGAAACTAAAGAAGATTTGTTAAATTCATTTCATCAAGCTGATTTCGTGGGCCATATGTAATCAATTATAGTTACTAAAAGAAACAAGACCTAAACTCCAAACACTTTCACAAAGTTGACTTGATGCCTTTTCCAACATTTTATAAATACACACCTTCCTCACAATACGGCCATACCATAAACAAGAAATTAAACAAGAAAAAACAATGGAACTCTTGCTTCCACACCCATCAAACTCAACGCCTCTCACCGTCCTCGGCTTCTTAGACCGAGCCGCCTCCGTCTACGGTGATTGTCCGTCCGTCCTCTCCCCAAACACCGTCCACACTTGGTCAGAAACCCACAACCGCTGTCTCCGAATCGCCTCGGCTCTCACTTCCTCCTCTCTCGGGATAAACCGAGGACAAGTCGTCTCCGTCGTTGGCCCCAACGTCCCCTCCGTATACGAGCTTCAGTTCGCCGTCCCCATGTCCGGAGCCGTCCTCAACAACATCAACCCTCGCTTAGACGCACACGCACTCTCCGTCATCCTGCGTCACAGCGAATCCAAGCTCGTTTTCGTCGACCACAACTCCATCTCTTTAGTCCTCGAAGCAGTCTCGTTCTTGGGAAAACATGAGAAACCTCACCTCGTCCTCCTCCACGACGACCAAGAAGACGACTCTTCCTCCGCATCGGATTTTCTTGACACGTACGAAGGCATCATGGAGGGAGGAGACTCAAGATTCAAATGGATCCGTCCACAAACTGAATGGCAACCGATGGTGCTCAACTACACTTCTGGAACGACGTCGTCTCCCAAAGGAGTATTGCTTAGCCACAGAGCCATTTTCATGCTCACTATCAGCTCCTTGCTAGACTGGTCCATACCAAACCGGCCGGTTTACCTCTGGACCTTACCCATGTTCCACGCCAACGGTTGGGGTTACACTTGGGGCACCGCTGCCGTCGGAGCCACTAACATCTGCACGCGTAGAGTCGACGCGCCGACTATTTACGACTTGATCGATAAGCATCACGTGACACACATGTGCGCTGCACCGATGGTTCTCAACATGCTCACTAACTACCCTTCACGTAAACCGCTAAAGAACCCGGTTAAGGTATTCATAACTATCCCGGTTCAACTGTATTTAGACATTTGGAGAACTTTTGACACAACTCTGTTTTGGGTTTATGAATTTCAAATTCAGGTTATGACGGCCGGAGCTCCACCACCGGCAGCAATCATCTCCCGAGCAGAATCACTCGGTTTCAATGTCGGTCATGGGTACGGTTTAACGGAAACCGGAGGCCCGGTTGTGTCATGCGCTTGGAAGAGTGAGTGGGATCATCTTGATCCGGTGGAGAGAGCAAGACTGAAATCAAGACAAGGTGTAAGAACCGTTGGATTTGCGGAAGTCGACGTGAGAGACCCGAGAACAGGGAAGAGTGTGGAGCACGACGGAGTTTCTGTAGGAGAGATCGTTTTCAAAGGCGCATCGGTTATGCTCGGTTACTACAAAGATCCCGAAGGTACCGCGGCGTGTATGAGAGAGGACGGGTGGTTCTACACCGGAGACGTTGGGGTGATACACGAAGACGGTTACTTGGAGGTTAAAGACCGGTCAAAGGATGTGATCATATGCGGAGGAGAGAACATAAGCAGCGCGGAGGTTGAGACGGTTCTGTATACGAATCCGGTGGTGAAGGAAGCTGCGGTGGTGGCTAGACCGGATAAGATGTGGGGAGAGACGCCGTGTGCATTTGTGAGCCTGAAGTATGATAACAATGGTGATGGGTCGGTGACGGAGAGGGAGATAAGGGAGTTTTGTAAGACGAAGTTACCAAAGTATATGGTTCCGAGGAAAGTGATTTTTCAGGAGGAGCTTCCAAAGACTTCTACAGGGAAGATTCAGAAGTTTCTTCTCAGACAAATGGCAAAGTCCCTGCCTTGAAGAATCATCTTGAGTTATTGAGAATGTGAAGTAACTCGATGGAGTAAATAAAGTCTTTATCTTTTGTGATGTATTAATGTACCCTTAAGAGGGGGATTAGTTTGTAAAACTGATGAAACATGCTTGCTATTTTATTGTCATAAGATTTTCAAGGAAAGAGTTACTTATAATCCGAAGTATACGACTCTACGTATGTACCTAATCCGGTTAATCAATTTCATGTACACGACTCTGTTCGTCACATGAACTAAACGAAACGACGACGTTTCCTCACCAACGGGCCTAGTTATTTATAAATAATGGGCCCGATTTGTAGTATTACGACTCATAATGGGCCCTTATTGATACATTACGCATATTATTGACACGTAAAAACGAGTATGAGTCATTGATTGCTTCATACGTATGAAGTTTTTGAACGTAAACTTTCAAATATTTGCCCTTTATATTTCATGTATAGTCGACTGAAAAGTTGGTTTAATTCAAATATACTATCGAAAATAAAATTGGTTTGAATGAGAAACAAAGTTTAATGGAATCATAAAATGTAACATTTATGAAATATCTCACATTGGAAGTTTGAGGTGAAATTCTCTTGTAAATAAAGTGTAAAAATAAGATATTTGGACTGAACTTTTTTTCAGATTTTGGGATTTGACAATCGGATCAACGATCTTTAAGATTATTCTTTTGACCACTGAATTTTGTTGTTGAAAATAAACAACAAAATATCTCTTTTCATTAATGTTGGTAACAAAGTAATTAAGAAGAACATCAATTGTAATTTTTGTAAATTATGAAACTAATTGCATGTTGAATCATTAAGGTGAGAATGAATTGTCAATTCCACTTTATTGGACTATGTTGGTGCATGAGGCTATTATAAAGCCATGTTTTTCCTTCTTCTCTTAATACATCAACAAATATGTGATCAAACACAAGTAACAACAATCTCTCACTTTTCTTCTTTTATTTTGTTTTTCTTATGAAAGTACATCACAATAAACATGCTTCGCAAACCTATGATTAAAGTGATACAAATATAAGAAGTGTGAATTTTTATCCTAGGATTCGGAACACCATGCAATAAAATTAAAGAATTAGATCATATCTTGACTCTGCAAATCCAATTTTGTTTCCCTTAATTCTTGTTTATATATCATTTTAATATTTTATTTATATTAATTTATTTATATATTGCATTTTATAATTATCAATCACCCATTGTAGGAATTTCGATTGTTTCTCTATATGGCCATGGTATATCAAGTTGTTTGTCAATACTTAGTAACAAAGTATTTTGAAAGCGAACTCAAACTAGTCTACAGAATTTATGGAAGAGACGGATAATCTTTAGCAATTGAAGTTTACGGTGGTCAAACGTAATCGAAATCTCAATGGTAGACTTCGGATTTTGGTTTATATTTATACACCACGTCTCTATCACTATATAGCAGTTGGTTATCAACTTGTTTTTTTATAATCAAATGGTTTTTTTTATTAAATATATGATTTAATATCTAGAATCATAGACAGAATAATAGACTTACAGTTAATTATGAGCTGTATATGTTCATAATTTGAGTTTAGTTACAGTCTGGATTCATTCAGTGTGTTGTTCATTTTGTATTTTTCCAAGGTTTAATCATAGTGTAGTGTTAAAATTTTAGTAAATTGCTAAAACCAACAACCTTAAATATTTTAGTGTAGATGGTAATGGTTAAGGTATAGAACTGTAGCTGGGCCTAATATATAATTTGTTAGTTGAACCTGATCCCAATTTTATATGTCAACTGTCTAAAGATTCTTCATTTTATACCCACCAACATTTTATTATACCTTGTTTATTGTATATAAATTAAATAAAACACTAGCGATTCTCTCATTTATTGGTTAAATTTAGTATTTTATTATGATTAAGATACTAATGCAAAAAGTGACAACAATAATAAGACACAAACTACACGTTCCATTAAAGATTGAAACCCTTCTCACTTCAAGATTTTATAAATGATACAAACACCTATTAAGTCTTTCCACAAACTTCAAAGTTTTAACCAGAACAAAGACATAAACAAGAATCAAAGTATGGAACTCTTACTTCCACACGCATCAAACTCAACACCTCTCACCGTCCTCGGCTTCTTAGACCGAGCCGCCTCCGTCTATGGTGATTGTCCGTCCGTCCTCCACTCCCCAAACACCGTCCACACTTGGTCCGAAACCCACAACCGCTGTCTTCGAATCGCCTCGGCTCTCACTTCCTCCTCTCTAGGGATTAACCGAGGCCAAGTCGTCTCCGTCGTGGGCCCAAATGTCCCGTCCGTTTACGAGCTGCAGTTCGCTGTCCCAATGTCCGGAGCCATCTTAAACAACATCAACCCACGTTTAGACGCGCATGCACTCTCCATCCTCCTGCGTCACAGCGAATCCAAACTCGTTTTCGTCGACCACAATTCTATCTCTTTGGTTCTTGAAGCAGTCTCGTTCTTGGAAAAACACGAGAAGCCACACCTCGTCCTTCTCAACGACGACCAAGAGGACGATTCTTCGTCGGCTTCGGATTTTCTTGACAGTTACGAAGGGATCATGGAGAAAGGAGACTCGAGATTCAAATGGATCCGTCCTCAAACAGAGTGGCAACCGATGGTTCTCAAA
>CACVBM020000242.1:0-15086 GCA_902728155.2 Microthlaspi erraticum | reverse complement strand
CCTTGGATTGAGACCGTTTCACTCATGTTTGTCCTCATAGTCATGTGGAAACCTATTAATCCATGTTTGGGTAAGTATGGGTCCATCTAGTTCATCTTATACACTACAAGTGAGTTTCCTCAATCTGGAGTCACAGAGGTACATTTCGGACTCCTTACCTCTTCCGGTTCCCAAATTTGGTCCATTTGATGTTCCTCCCTTGGATTGAGACCGTTTCACTCATGTTTGTCCTCATAGCAATGTGGAGAACCTATTAATCCATGTTTGGTAAGTATGGGTCCATCTAGTTCATCTTATACACTACAAGTGAGTTTCCACAATGTGGAGGCACAGAGGTACATTTCGGACTCCTTACCTCTTCTGGTTCCCAAATTTGGTCCATTTGATGTTCCTCCCTTGGATTGAGACCGTTTCACTCATGTTTGTCCTCATAGTCATGTGAGAACCTATTAATCCATGTTTGGGTAAGTATGGGTCCATCTAGTTCATCTTATACACTACAAGTGAGTTTCCACAATGTGGAGGCACAGAGGTACATTTCGGACTCCTTACCTCTTCCGGTTCCCAAATTTGGTCCATTTGATGTTCCTCCCTTGGATTGAGACCGTTTCACTCATGTTTGTCCTCATAGTCATGTGAGAACCTATTAATCCATGTTTGGGTAAGTATGGGTCCATCTAGTTCATCTTATACACTACAAGTGAGTTTCCACAATGTGGAGTCACAGAGGTACATTTCGGACTCCTTACCTCTTCCGGTTCCCAAATTTGGTCCATTTGATGTTCCTCCCTTGGATTGAGACCGTTTCACTCATGTTTGTCCTCATAGTCAATGTGGAGAACCTATTAATCCATGTTTGGGTAAGTATGGGTCCATCTAGTTCATATTATACACTACAAGTGAGTTTCCACAATGTGGAGTCACAAAGGTACATTTCGGACTCCTTACCTCTTCTGGTTCCCAAATTTGGTCCATTTGATGTTCCTCCTTGGATTGAGACCGTTTCACTCATGTTTGTCCTCATAGTAATGTGGAGAACCTATTAATCCATGTTTGGGTAAGTATGGGTCCATCTAGTTCATCTTATACACTACAAGTGAGTTTCCACAATGTGGAGTCACAGAGGTACATTTCGGACTCCTTACCTCTTCTGGTTCCCAAATTTGGTCCATTTGATGTTCCTCCCTTGGATTGAGACCGTTTCACTCATGTTTGTCCTCATAGTAATGTGGAGAACCTATTAATCCATGTTTGGGTAAGTATGGGTCCATCTAGTTCATCTTATACACTACAAGTGAGTTTCCACAATGTGGAGTCACAGAGGTACATTTCGGACTCCTTACCTCTTCCGGTTCCCAAATTTGGTCCATTTGATGTTCCTCCCTTGGATTGAGACCGTTTCACTCATGTTTGTCCTCATAGTAATGTGGAGAACCTATTAATCCATGTTTGGGTAAGTATGGGTCCATCTAGTTCATCTTATACACTACAAGTGAGTTTCCACAATGTGGAGTCACAGAGGTACATTTCGGACTCCTTACCTCTTCCGGTTATTTGGTCCATTTGATGTTCCTCCCTTGGATTGAGACCGTTTCACTCATGTTTGTCCTCATAGTCATGTGTAGAACCTATTAATCCATGTTTGGGTAAGTATGGGTCCATCTAGTTCATCTTATACACTACAAGTGAGTTTCCACAATGTGGAGTCACAGAGGTACATTTCGGACTCCTTACCTCTTCCGGTTCCCAAATTTGGTCCATTTGATGTTCCTCCCTTGGATTGAGACCGTTTCACTCATGTTTGTCCTCATAGTCATGTGAGAACCTATTAATCCATGTTTGGGTAAGTATGGGTCCATCTAGTTCATCTTATACACTACAAGTGAGTTTCCACAATGTGGAGTCACAGAGGTACATTTCGGACTCCTTACCTCTTCCGGTTCCCAAATTTGGTCCATTTGATGTTCCTCCCTTGGATTGAGACCGTTTCACTCATGTTTGTCCTCATAGTCATGTGGTAGAACCTATTAATCCATGTTTGGGTAAGTATGGGTCCATCTAGTTCATCTTATACACTACAAGTGAGTTTCCACAATGTGGAGTCACAGAGGTACATTTCGGACTCCTTACCTCTTCCGGTTCCCAAATTAGGTCCATTTGATGTTCCTCCCTTGGATTGAGACCGTTTCACTCATGTTTGTCCTCATAGTCATGTGGAGAACCTATTAATCCATGTTTGGGTAAGTATGGGTCCATCTAGTTCATCTTATACACTACAAGTGAGTTTCCACAATGTGGAGTCACAGAGGTACATTTCGGACTCCTTACCTCTTCCGGTTCCCAAATTAGGTCCATTTGATGTTCCTCCCTTGGATTGAGACCGTTTCACTCATGTTTGTCCTCATAGTCATGTGGAGAACCTATTAATCCATGTTTGGGTAAGTATGGGTCCATCTAGTTCATCTTATACACTACAAGTGAGTTTCCACAATGTGGAGTCACAGAGGTACATTTCGGACTCCTTACCTCTTCCGGTTCCCAAATTAGGTCCATTTGATGTTCCTCCCTTGGATTGAGACCGTTTCACTCATGTTTGTCCTCATAGTCATGTGTAGAACCTATTAATCCATGTTTGGGTAAGTATGGGTCCATCTAGTTCATCTTATACACTACAAGTGAGTTTCCACAATGTGGAGTCACAGAGGTACATTTCGGACTCCTTACCTCTTCCGGTTCCCAAATTAGGTCCATTTGATGTTCCTCCCTTGGATTGAGACCGTTTCACTCATGTTTGTCCTCATCCTCATAGTCATGTGTAGAACCTATTAATCCATGTTTGGGTAAGTATGGGTCCATCTAGTTCATCTTATACACTACAAGTGAGTTTCCACAATGTGGAGTCACAGAGGTACATTTCGGACTCCTTACCTCTTCCGGTTCCCAAATTAGGTCCATTTGATGTTCCTCCCTTGGATTGAGACCGTTTCACTCATGTTTGTCCTCATAGTCATGTGGAGAACCTATTAATCCATGTTTGGGTAAGTATGGGTCCATCTAGTTCATCTTATACACTACAAGTGAGTTTCCACAATGTGGAGTCACAGAGGTACATTTCGGACTCCTTACCTCTTCCGGTTCCCAAATTAGGTCCATTTGATGTTCCTCCCTTGGATTGAGACCGTTTCACTCATGTTTGTCCTCATAGTCATGTGGAGAACCTATTAATCCATGTTTGGGTAAGTATGGGTCCATCTAGTTCATCTTATACACTACAAGTGAGTTTCCACAATGTGGAGTCACAGAGGTACATTTCGGACTCCTTACCTCTTCCGGTTCCCAAATTAGGTCCATTTGATGTTCCTCCCTTGGATTGAGACCGTTTCACTCATGTTTGTCCTCATAGTCATGTGTAGAACCTATTAATCCATGTTTGGGTAAGTATGGGTCCATCTAGTTCATCTTATACACTACAAGTGAGTTTCCACAATGTGGAGTCACAGAGGTACATTTCGGACTCCTTACCTCTTCCGGTTCCCAAATTAGGTCCATTTGATGTTCCTCCCTTGGATTGAGACCGTTTCACTCATGTTTGTCCTCATAGTCATGTGAGAACCTATTAATCCATGTTTGGGTAAGTATGGGTCCATCTAGTTCATCTTATACACTACAAGTGAGTTTCCACAATGTGGAGTCACAGAGGTACATTTCGGACTCCTTACCTCTTCCGGTTCCCAAATTAGGTCCATTTGATGTTCCTCCCTTGGATTGAGACCGTTTCACTCATGTTTGTCCTCATAGTCATGTGTAGAACCTATTAATCCATGTTTGGGTAAGTATGGGTCCATCTAGTTCATCTTATACACTACAAGTGAGTTTCCACAATGTGGAGTCACAGAGGTACATTTCGGACTCCTTACCTCTTCCGGTTCCCAAATTAGGTCCATTTGATGTTCCTCCCTTGGATTGAGACCGTTTCACTCATGTTTGTCCTCATAGTCATGTGTAGAACCTATTAATCCATGTTTGGGTAAGTATGGGTCCATCTAGTTCATCTTATACACTACAAGTGAGTTTCCACAATGTGGAGTCACAGAGGTACATTTCGGACTCCTTACCTCTTCCGGTTCCCAAATTAGGTCCATTTGATGTTCCTCCCTTGGATTGAGACCGTTTCACTCATGTTTGTCCTCATAGTCATGTGGAGAACCTATTAATCCATGTTTGGGTAAGTATGGGTCCATCTAGTTCATCTTATACACTACAAGTGAGTTTCCACAATGTGGAGTCACAGAGGTACATTTCGGACTCCTTACCTCTTCCGGTTCCCAAATTAGGTCCATTTGATGTTCCTCCCTTGGATTGAGACCGTTTCACTCATGTTTGTCCTCATAGTCATGTGTAGAACCTATTAATCCATGTTTGGGTAAGTATGGGTCCATCTAGTTCATCTTATACACTACAAGTGAGTTTCCACAATGTGGAGTCACAGAGGTACATTTCGGACTCCTTACCTCTTCCGGTTCCCAAATTAGGTCCATTTGATGTTCCTCCCTTGGATTGAGACCGTTTCACTCATGTTTGTCCTCATAGTCATGTGTAGAACCTATTAATCCATGTTTGGGTAAGTATGGGTCCATCTAGTTCATCTTATACACTACAAGTGAGTTTCCACAATGTGGAGTCACAGAGGTACATTTCGGACTCCTTACCTCTTCCGGTTCCCAAATTAGGTCCATTTGATGTTCCTCCCTTGGATTGAGACCGTTTCACTCATGTTTGTCCTCATAGTCATGTGAGAACCTATTAATCCATGTTTGGGTAAGTATGGGTCCATCTAGTTCATCTTATACACTACAAGTGAGTTTCCACAATGTGGAGTCACAGAGGTACATTTCGGACTCCTTACCTCTTCCGGTTCCCAAATTAGGTCCATTTGATGTTCCTCCCTTGGATTGAGACCGTTTCACTCATGTTTGTCCTCATAGTCATGTGTAGAACCTATTAATCCATGTTTGGGTAAGTATGGGTCCATCTAGTTCATCTTATACACTACAAGTGAGTTTCCACAATGTGGAGTCACAGAGGTACATTTCGGACTCCTTACCTCTTCCGGTTCCCAAATTAGGTCCATTTGATGTTCCTCCCTTGGATTGAGACCGTTTCACTCATGTTTGTCCTCATAGTCATGTGTAGAACCTATTAATCCATGTTTGGGTAAGTATGGGTCCATCTAGTTCATCTTATACACTACAAGTGAGTTTCCACAATGTGGAGTCACAGAGGTACATTTCGGACTCCTTACCTCTTCCGGTTCCCAAATTAGGTCCATTTGATGTTCCTCCCTTGGATTGAGACCGTTTCACTCATGTTTGTCCTCATAGTCATGTGTAGAACCTATTAATCCATGTTTGGGTAAGTATGGGTCCATCTAGTTCATCTTATACACTACAAGTGAGTTTCCACAATGTGGAGTCACAGAGGTACATTTCGGACTCCTTACCTCTTCCGGTTCCCAAATTAGGTCCATTTGATGTTCCTCCCTTGGATTGAGACCGTTTCACTCATGTTTGTCCTCATAGTCATGTGTAGAACCTATTAATCCATGTTTGGGTAAGTATGGGTCCATCTAGTTCATCTTATACACTACAAGTGAGTTTCCACAATGTGGAGTCACAGAGGTACATTTCGGACTCCTTACCTCTTCCGGTTCCCAAATTAGGTCCATTTGATGTTCCTCCCTTGGATTGAGACCGTTTCACTCATGTTTGTCCTCATAGTCATGTGTAGAACCTATTAATCCATGTTTGGGTAAGTATGGGTCCATCTAGTTCATCTTATACACTACAAGTGAGTTTCCACAATGTGGAGTCACAGAGGTACATTTCGGACTCCTTACCTCTTCCGGTTCCCAAATTAGGTCCATTTGATGTTCCTCCCTTGGATTGAGACCGTTTCACTCATGTTTGTCCTCATAGTCATGTGTAGAACCTATTAATCCATGTTTGGGTAAGTATGGGTCCATCTAGTTCATCTTATACACTACAAGTGAGTTTCCACAATGTGGAGTCACAGAGGTACATTTCGGACTCCTTACCTCTTCCGGTTCCCAAATTAGGTCCATTTGATGTTCCTCCCTTGGATTGAGACCGTTTCACTCATGTTTGTCCTCATAGTCATGTGTAGAACCTATTAATCCATGTTTGGGTAAGTATGGGTCCATCTAGTTCATCTTATACACTACAAGTGAGTTTCCACAATGTGGAGTCACAGAGGTACATTTCGGACTCCTTACCTCTTCCGGTTCCCAAATTAGGTCCATTTGATGTTCCTCCCTTGGATTGAGACCGTTTCACTCATGTTTGTCCTCATAGTCATGTGTAGAACCTATTAATCCATGTTTGGGTAAGTATGGGTCCATCTAGTTCATCTTATACACTACAAGTGAGTTTCCACAATGTGGAGTCACAGAGGTACATTTCGGACTCCTTACCTCTTCCGGTTCCCAAATTAGGTCCATTTGATGTTCCTCCCTTGGATTGAGACCGTTTCACTCATGTTTGTCCTCATAGTCATGTGTAGAACCTATTAATCCATGTTTGGGTAAGTATGGGTCCATCTAGTTCATCTTATACACTACAAGTGAGTTTCCACAATGTGGAGTCACAGAGGTACATTTCGGACTCCTTACCTCTTCCGGTTCCCAAATTAGGTCCATTTGATGTTCCTCCCTTGGATTGAGACCGTTTCACTCATGTTTGTCCTCATAGTCATGTGTAGAACCTATTAATCCATGTTTGGGTAAGTATGGGTCCATCTAGTTCATCTTATACACTACAAGTGAGTTTCCACAATGTGGAGTCACAGAGGTACATTTCGGACTCCTTACCTCTTCCGGTTCCCAAATTAGGTCCATTTGATGTTCCTCCCTTGGATTGAGACCGTTTCACTCATGTTTGTCCTCATAGTCATGTGTAGAACCTATTAATCCATGTTTGGGTAAGTATGGGTCCATCTAGTTCATCTTATACACTACAAGTGAGTTTCCACAATGTGGAGTCACAGAGGTACATTTCGGACTCCTTACCTCTTCCGGTTCCCAAATTAGGTCCATTTGATGTTCCTCCCTTGGATTGAGACCGTTTCACTCATGTTTGTCCTCATAGTCATGTGTAGAACCTATTAATCCATGTTTGGGTAAGTATGGGTCCATCTAGTTCATCTTATACACTACAAGTGAGTTTCCACAATGTGGAGTCACAGAGGTACATTTCGGACTCCTTACCTCTTCCGGTTCCCAAATTAGGTCCATTTGATGTTCCTCCCTTGGATTGAGACCGTTTCACTCATGTTTGTCCTCATAGTCATGTGTAGAACCTATTAATCCATGTTTGGGTAAGTATGGGTCCATCTAGTTCATCTTATACACTACAAGTGAGTTTCCACAATGTGGAGTCACAGAGGTACATTTCGGACTCCTTACCTCTTCCGGTTCCCAAATTAGGTCCATTTGATGTTCCTCCCTTGGATTGAGACCGTTTCACTCATGTTTGTCCTCATAGTCATGTGTAGAACCTATTAATCCATGTTTGGGTAAGTATGGGTCCATCTAGTTCATCTTATACACTACAAGTGAGTTTCCACAATGTGGAGTCACAGAGGTACATTTCGGACTCCTTACCTCTTCCGGTTCCCAAATTAGGTCCATTTGATGTTCCTCCCTTGGATTGAGACCGTTTCACTCATGTTTGTCCTCATAGTCATGTGTAGAACCTATTAATCCATGTTTGGGTAAGTATGGGTCCATCTAGTTCATCTTATACACTACAAGTGAGTTTCCACAATGTGGAGTCACAGAGGTACATTTCGGACTCCTTACCTCTTCCGGTTCCCAAATTAGGTCCATTTGATGTTCCTCCCTTGGATTGAGACCGTTTCACTCATGTTTGTCCTCATAGTCATGTGTAGAACCTATTAATCCATGTTTGGGTAAGTATGGGTCCATCTAGTTCATCTTATACACTACAAGTGAGTTTCCACAATGTGGAGTCACAGAGGTACATTTCGGACTCCTTACCTCTTCCGGTTCCCAAATTAGGTCCATTTGATGTTCCTCCCTTGGATTGAGACCGTTTCACTCATGTTTGTCCTCATAGTCATGTGTAGAACCTATTAATCCATGTTTGGGTAAGTATGGGTCCATCTAGTTCATCTTATACACTACAAGTGAGTTTCCACAATGTGGAGTCACAGAGGTACATTTCGGACTCCTTACCTCTTCCGGTTCCCAAATTAGGTCCATTTGATGTTCCTCCCTTGGATTGAGACCGTTTCACTCATGTTTGTCCTCATAGTCATGTGTAGAACCTATTAATCCATGTTTGGGTAAGTATGGGTCCATCTAGTTCATCTTATACACTACAAGTGAGTTTCCACAATGTGGAGTCACAGAGGTACATTTCGGACTCCTTACCTCTTCCGGTTCCCAAATTAGGTCCATTTGATGTTCCTCCCTTGGATTGAGACCGTTTCACTCATGTTTGTCCTCATAGTCATGTGTAGAACCTATTAATCCATGTTTGGGTAAGTATGGGTCCATCTAGTTCATCTTATACACTACAAGTGAGTTTCCACAATGTGGAGTCACAGAGGTACATTTCGGACTCCTTACCTCTTCCGGTTCCCAAATTAGGTCCATTTGATGTTCCTCCCTTGGATTGAGACCGTTTCACTCATGTTTGTCCTCATAGTCATGTGTAGAACCTATTAATCCATGTTTGGGTAAGTATGGGTCCATCTAGTTCATCTTATACACTACAAGTGAGTTTCCACAATGTGGAGTCACAGAGGTACATTTCGGACTCCTTACCTCTTCCGGTTCCCAAATTAGGTCCATTTGATGTTCCTCCCTTGGATTGAGACCGTTTCACTCATGTTTGTCCTCATAGTCATGTGTAGAACCTATTAATCCATGTTTGGGTAAGTATGGGTCCATCTAGTTCATCTTATACACTACAAGTGAGTTTCCACAATGTGGAGTCACAGAGGTACATTTCGGACTCCTTACCTCTTCCGGTTCCCAAATTAGGTCCATTTGATGTTCCTCCCTTGGATTGAGACCGTTTCACTCATGTTTGTCCTCATAGTCATGTGTAGAACCTATTAATCCATGTTTGGGTAAGTATGGGTCCATCTAGTTCATCTTATACACTACAAGTGAGTTTCCACAATGTGGAGTCACAGAGGTACATTTCGGACTCCTTACCTCTTCCGGTTCCCAAATTAGGTCCATTTGATGTTCCTCCCTTGGATTGAGACCGTTTCACTCATGTTTGTCCTCATAGTCATGTGTAGAACCTATTAATCCATGTTTGGGTAAGTATGGGTCCATCTAGTTCATCTTATACACTACAAGTGAGTTTCCACAATGTGGAGTCACAGAGGTACATTTCGGACTCCTTACCTCTTCCGGTTCCCAAATTAGGTCCATTTGATGTTCCTCCCTTGGATTGAGACCGTTTCACTCATGTTTGTCCTCATAGTCATGTGTAGAACCTATTAATCCATGTTTGGGTAAGTATGGGTCCATCTAGTTCATCTTATACACTACAAGTGAGTTTCCACAATGTGGAGTCACAGAGGTACATTTCGGACTCCTTACCTCTTCCGGTTCCCAAATTAGGTCCATTTGATGTTCCTCCCTTGGATTGAGACCGTTTCACTCATGTTTGTCCTCATAGTCATGTGTAGAACCTATTAATCCATGTTTGGGTAAGTATGGGTCCATCTAGTTCATCTTATACACTACAAGTGAGTTTCCACAATGTGGAGTCACAGAGGTACATTTCGGACTCCTTACCTCTTCCGGTTCCCAAATTAGGTCCATTTGATGTTCCTCCCTTGGATTGAGACCGTTTCACTCATGTTTGTCCTCATAGTCATGTGTAGAACCTATTAATCCATGTTTGGGTAAGTATGGGTCCATCTAGTTCATCTTATACACTACAAGTGAGTTTCCACAATGTGGAGTCACAGAGGTACATTTCGGACTCCTTACCTCTTCCGGTTCCCAAATTAGGTCCATTTGATGTTCCTCCCTTGGATTGAGACCGTTTCACTCATGTTTGTCCTCATAGTCATGTGTAGAACCTATTAATCCATGTTTGGGTAAGTATGGGTCCATCTAGTTCATCTTATACACTACAAGTGAGTTTCCACAATGTGGAGTCACAGAGGTACATTTCGGACTCCTTACCTCTTCCGGTTCCCAAATTAGGTCCATTTGATGTTCCTCCCTTGGATTGAGACCGTTTCACTCATGTTTGTCCTCATAGTCATGTGTAGAACCTATTAATCCATGTTTGGGTAAGTATGGGTCCATCTAGTTCATCTTATACACTACAAGTGAGTTTCCACAATGTGGAGTCACAGAGGTACATTTCGGACTCCTTACCTCTTCCGGTTCCCAAATTAGGTCCATTTGATGTTCCTCCCTTGGATTGAGACCGTTTCACTCATGTTTGTCCTCATAGTCATGTGTAGAACCTATTAATCCATGTTTGGGTAAGTATGGGTCCATCTAGTTCATCTTATACACTACAAGTGAGTTTCCACAATGTGGAGTCACAGAGGTACATTTCGGACTCCTTACCTCTTCCGGTTCCCAAATTAGGTCCATTTGATGTTCCTCCCTTGGATTGAGACCGTTTCACTCATGTTTGTCCTCATAGTCATGTGTAGAACCTATTAATCCATGTTTGGGTAAGTATGGGTCCATCTAGTTCATCTTATACACTACAAGTGAGTTTCCACAATGTGGAGTCACAGAGGTACATTTCGGACTCCTTACCTCTTCCGGTTCCCAAATTAGGTCCATTTGATGTTCCTCCCTTGGATTGAGACCGTTTCACTCATGTTTGTCCTCATAGTCATGTGTAGAACCTATTAATCCATGTTTGGGTAAGTATGGGTCCATCTAGTTCATCTTATACACTACAAGTGAGTTTCCACAATGTGGAGTCACAGAGGTACATTTCGGACTCCTTACCTCTTCCGGTTCCCAAATTAGGTCCATTTGATGTTCCTCCCTTGGATTGAGACCGTTTCACTCATGTTTGTCCTCATAGTCATGTGTAGAACCTATTAATCCATGTTTGGGTAAGTATGGGTCCATCTAGTTCATCTTATACACTACAAGTGAGTTTCCACAATGTGGAGTCACAGAGGTACATTTCGGACTCCTTACCTCTTCCGGTTCCCAAATTAGGTCCATTTGATGTTCCTCCCTTGGATTGAGACCGTTTCACTCATGTTTGTCCTCATAGTCATGTGTAGAACCTATTAATCCATGTTTGGGTAAGTATGGGTCCATCTAGTTCATCTTATACACTACAAGTGAGTTTCCACAATGTGGAGTCACAGAGGTACATTTCGGACTCCTTACCTCTTCCGGTTCCCAAATTAGGTCCATTTGATGTTCCTCCCTTGGATTGAGACCGTTTCACTCATGTTTGTCCTCATAGTCATGTGTAGAACCTATTAATCCATGTTTGGGTAAGTATGGGTCCATCTAGTTCATCTTATACACTACAAGTGAGTTTCCACAATGTGGAGTCACAGAGGTACATTTCGGACTCCTTACCTCTTCCGGTTCCCAAATTAGGTCCATTTGATGTTCCTCCCTTGGATTGAGACCGTTTCACTCATGTTTGTCCTCATAGTCATGTGTAGAACCTATTAATCCATGTTTGGGTAAGTATGGGTCCATCTAGTTCATCTTATACACTACAAGTGAGTTTCCACAATGTGGAGTCACAGAGGTACATTTCGGACTCCTTACCTCTTCCGGTTCCCAAATTAGGTCCATTTGATGTTCCTCCCTTGGATTGAGACCGTTTCACTCATGTTTGTCCTCATAGTCATGTGTAGAACCTATTAATCCATGTTTGGGTAAGTATGGGTCCATCTAGTTCATCTTATACACTACAAGTGAGTTTCCACAATGTGGAGTCACAGAGGTACATTTCGGACTCCTTACCTCTTCCGGTTCCCAAATTAGGTCCATTTGATGTTCCTCCCTTGGATTGAGACCGTTTCACTCATGTTTGTCCTCATAGTCATGTGTAGAACCTATTAATCCATGTTTGGGTAAGTATGGGTCCATCTAGTTCATCTTATACACTACAAGTGAGTTTCCACAATGTGGAGTCACAGAGGTACATTTCGGACTCCTTACCTCTTCCGGTTCCCAAATTAGGTCCATTTGATGTTCCTCCCTTGGATTGAGACCGTTTCACTCATGTTTGTCCTCATAGTCATGTGTAGAACCTATTAATCCATGTTTGGGTAAGTATGGGTCCATCTAGTTCATCTTATACACTACAAGTGAGTTTCCACAATGTGGAGTCACAGAGGTACATTTCGGACTCCTTACCTCTTCCGGTTCCCAAATTAGGTCCATTTGATGTTCCTCCCTTGGATTGAGACCGTTTCACTCATGTTTGTCCTCATAGTCATGTGTAGAACCTATTAATCCATGTTTGGGTAAGTATGGGTCCATCTAGTTCATCTTATACACTACAAGTGAGTTTCCACAATGTGGAGTCACAGAGGTACATTTCGGACTCCTTACCTCTTCCGGTTCCCAAATTAGGTCCATTTGATGTTCCTCCCTTGGATTGAGACCGTTTCACTCATGTTTGTCCTCATAGTCATGTGTAGAACCTATTAATCCATGTTTGGGTAAGTATGGGTCCATCTAGTTCATCTTATACACTACAAGTGAGTTTCCACAATGTGGAGTCACAGAGGTACATTTCGGACTCCTTACCTCTTCCGGTTCCCAAATTAGGTCCATTTGATGTTCCTCCCTTGGATTGAGACCGTTTCACTCATGTTTGTCCTCATAGTCATGTGTAGAACCTATTAATCCATGTTTGGGTAAGTATGGGTCCATCTAGTTCATCTTATACACTACAAGTGAGTTTCCACAATGTGGAGTCACAGAGGTACATTTCGGACTCCTTACCTCTTCCGGTTCCCAAATTAGGTCCATTTGATGTTCCTCCCTTGGATTGAGACCGTTTCACTCATGTTTGTCCTCATAGTCATGTGTAGAACCTATTAATCCATGTTTGGGTAAGTATGGGTCCATCTAGTTCATCTTATACACTACAAGTGAGTTTCCACAATGTGGAGTCACAGAGGTACATTTCGGACTCCTTACCTCTTCCGGTTCCCAAATTAGGTCCATTTGATGTTCCTCCCTTGGATTGAGACCGTTTCACTCATGTTTGTCCTCATAGTCATGTGTAGAACCTATTAATCCATGTTTGGGTAAGTATGGGTCCATCTAGTTCATCTTATACACTACAAGTGAGTTTCCACAATGTGGAGTCACAGAGGTACATTTCGGACTCCTTACCTCTTCCGGTTCCCAAATTAGGTCCATTTGATGTTCCTCCCTTGGATTGAGACCGTTTCACTCATGTTTGTCCTCATAGTCATGTGTAGAACCTATTAATCCATGTTTGGGTAAGTATGGGTCCATCTAGTTCATCTTATACACTACAAGTGAGTTTCCACAATGTGGAGTCACAGAGGTACATTTCGGACTCCTTACCTCTTCCGGTTCCCAAATTAGGTCCATTTGATGTTCCTCCCTTGGATTGAGACCGTTTCACTCATGTTTGTCCTCATAGTCATGTGTAGAACCTATTAATCCATGTTTGGGTAAGTATGGGTCCATCTAGTTCATCTTATACACTACAAGTGAGTTTCCACAATGTGGAGTCACAGAGGTACATTTCGGACTCCTTACCTCTTCCGGTTCCCAAATTAGGTCCATTTGATGTTCCTCCCTTGGATTGAGACCGTTTCACTCATGTTTGTCCTCATAGTCATGTGTAGAACCTATTAATCCATGTTTGGGTAAGTATGGGTCCATCTAGTTCATCTTATACACTACAAGTGAGTTTCCACAATGTGGAGTCACAGAGGTACATTTCGGACTCCTTACCTCTTCCGGTTCCCAAATTAGGTCCATTTGATGTTCCTCCCTTGGATTGAGACCGTTTCACTCATGTTTGTCCTCATAGTCATGTGTAGAACCTATTAATCCATGTTTGGGTAAGTATGGGTCCATCTAGTTCATCTTATACACTACAAGTGAGTTTCCACAATGTGGAGTCACAGAGGTACATTTCGGACTCCTTACCTCTTCCGGTTCCCAAATTAGGTCCATTTGATGTTCCTCCCTTGGATTGAGACCGTTTCACTCATGTTTGTCCTCATAGTCATGTGTAGAACCTATTAATCCATGTTTGGGTAAGTATGGGTCCATCTAGTTCATCTTATACACTACAAGTGAGTTTCCACAATGTGGAGTCACAGAGGTACATTTCGGACTCCTTACCTCTTCCGGTTCCCAAATTAGGTCCATTTGATGTTCCTCCCTTGGATTGAGACCGTTTCACTCATGTTTGTCCTCATAGTCATGTGTAGAACCTATTAATCCATGTTTGGGTAAGTATGGGTCCATCTAGTTCATCTTATACACTACAAGTGAGTTTCCACAATGTGGAGTCACAGAGGTACATTTCGGACTCCTTACCTCTTCCGGTTCCCAAATTAGGTCCATTTGATGTTCCTCCCTTGGATTGAGACCGTTTCACTCATGTTTGTCCTCATAGTCATGTGTAGAACCTATTAATCCATGTTTGGGTAAGTATGGGTCCATCTAGTTCATCTTATACACTACAAGTGAGTTTCCACAATGTGGAGTCACAGAGGTACATTTCGGACTCCTTACCTCTTCCGGTTCCCAAATTAGGTCCATTTGATGTTCCTCCCTTGGATTGAGACCGTTTCACTCATGTTTGTCCTCATAGTCATGTGTAGAACCTATTAATCCATGTTTGGGTAAGTATGGGTCCATCTAGTTCATCTTATACACTACAAGTGAGTTTCCACAATGTGGAGTCACAGAGGTACATTTCGGACTCCTTACCTCTTCCGGTTCCCAAATTAGGTCCATTTGATGTTCCTCCCTTGGATTGAGACCGTTTCACTCATGTTTGTCCTCATAGTCA
>CACVBM020000241.1:0-15091 GCA_902728155.2 Microthlaspi erraticum | reverse complement strand
GCCTAGAGCTCTTTTGGAGCTTCACGAAAAGTGGTTGGTGGCAGCATACGGCCTCACGGTCTTCCAGCTACGCATTTTGGAAGTTTCAGATAGAAATACAGAAAAAAATTAACAAAAAAAGGGGTGCAACACGAGGACTTCCCGGGAGGTCACCCATCCTAGTACTACTCTCGCCCAAGCACGCTTACTGCGGAGTTCTGATGGGATCCGGTGCATTAGTGCTGGTATGATCGCACCCGTTTGTTTATGACGCGCAAACGCATATATGCCTTTCCGAGAGGATCTTGAACGTTTATTCGGCGGCGTAGGCCCCACTTGATGCTTAGGCCCGATCCGGAGTCCTAAGTGACCCTTATGTGAGAGGGAGGATGGATGCATCCAAAAAACACTATGCATAGCACTTTCGATTCATTGATTTGTGTCCGCACCAGAAAACGGCCCGGAAAAGCGTCCAAACGCCATTTTTTGGGGTCCAAACGATATTTTACGCCTAGAGCTCTTTTGGAGCTTCACGAAAAGTGGTTGGTGGCAGCATACGGCCTCACGGTCTTCCAGCTACGCATTTTGGAAGTTTCAGATAGAAATACAGAAAAAAATTAACAAAAAAAGGGGTGCAACACGAGGACTTCCCGGGAGGTCACCCATCCTAGTACTACTCTCGCCCAAGCACGCTTACTGCGGAGTTCTGATGGGATCCGGTGCATTAGTGCTGGTATGATCGCACCCGTTTGTTTATGACGCGCAACGCATATATGCCTTTCCGAGAGGATCTTGAACGTTTATTCGGCGGCGTAGGCCCCACTTGATGCTTAGGCCCGATCCGGAGTCCTAAGTGACCCTTATGTGAGAGGGAGGATGGATGCATCCAAAAAACACTATGCATAGCACTTTCGATTCATTGATATTGTGTCCGCACCAGAAAACGGCCCGGAAAAGCGTCCAAACGCCATTTTTTGGGGTCCAAACGATATTTTACGCCTAGAGCTCTTTTGGAGCTTCACGAAAAGTGGTTGGTGGCAGCATACGGCCTCACGGTCTTCCAGCTACGCATTTTGGAAGTTTCAGATAGAAATACAGAAAAAAATTAACAAAAAAAGGGGTGCAACACGAGGACTTCCCGGGAGGTCACCCATCCTAGTACTACTCTCGCCCAAGCACGCTTAACTGCGGAGTTCTGATGGGATCCGGTGCATTAGTGCTGGTATGATCGCACCCGTTTGTTTATGACGCGCAAACGCATATATGCCTTTCCGAGAGGATCTTGAACGTTTATTCGGCGGCGTAGGCCCCACTTGATGCTTAGGCCCGATCCGGAGTCCTAAGTGACCCTTATGTGAGAGGGAGGATGGATGCATCCAAAAAACACTATGCATAGCACTTTCGATTCATTGATTTTGTGTCCGCACCAGAAAACGGCCCGGAAAAGCGTCCAAACGCCATTTTTTGGGGTCCAAACGATATTTTACGCCTAGAGCTCTTTTGGAGCTTCACGAAAAGTGGTTGGTGGCAGCATACGGCCTCACGGTCTTCCAGCTACGCATTTTGGAAGTTTCAGATAGAAATACAGAAAAAAATTAACAAAAAAAGGGGTGCAACACGAGGACTTCCCGGGAGGTCACCCATCCTAGTACTACTCTCGCCCAAGCACGCTTACTGCGGAGTTCTGATGGGATCCGGTGCATTAGTGCTGGTATGATCGCACCCATTTGTTTATGACGCGCAAACGCATATATGCCTTTCCGAGAGGATCTTGAACGTTTATTCGGCGGCGTAGGCCCCACTTGATGCTTAGGCCCGATCCGGAGTCCTAAGTGACCCTTATGTGAGAGGGAGGATGGATGCATCCAAAAAACACTATGCATAGCACTTTCGATTCATTGATTTGTGTCCGCACCAGAAAACGGCCCGGAAAAGCGTCCAAACGCCATTTTTTGGGGTCCAAACGATATTTTACGCCTAGAGCTCTTTTGGAGCTTCACGAAAAGTGGTTGGTGGCAGCATACGGCCTCACGGTCTTCCAGCTACGCATTTTGGAAGTTTCAGATAGAAATACAGAAAAAAATTAACAAAAAAAGGGGTGCAACACGAGGACTTCCCGGGAGGTCACCCATCCTAGTACTACTCTCGCCCAAGCACGCTTACTGCGGAGTTCTGATGGGATCCGGTGCATTAGTGCTGGTATGATCGCACCAGTTTGTTTATGACGCGCAAACGCATATATGCCTTTCCGAGAGGATCTTGAACGTTTATTCGGCGGCGTAGGCCCCACTTGATGCTTAGGCCCGATCCGGAGTCCTAAGTGACCCTTATGTGAGAGGGAGGATGGATGCATCCAAAAAACACTATGCATAGCACTTTCGATTCATTGATTTTGTGTCCGCACCAGAAAACGGCCCGGAAAAGCGTCCAAACGCCATTTTTTGGGGTCCAAACGATATTTTACGCCTAGAGCTCTTTTGGAGCTTCACGAAAAGTGGTTGGTGGCAGCATACGGCCTCACGGTCTTCCAGCTACGCATTTTGGAAGTTTCAGATAGAAATACAGAAAAAAATTAACAAAAAAAGGGGTGCAACACGAGGACTTCCCGGGAGGTCACCCATCCTAGTACTACTCTCGCCCAAGCACGCTTAACTGCGGAGTTCTGATGGGATCCGGTGCATTAGTGCTGGTATGATCGCACCAGTTTGTTTATGACGCGCAAACGCATATATGCCTTTCCGAGAGGATCTTGAACGTTTATTCGGCGGCGTAGGCCCCACTTGATGCTTAGGCCCGATCCGGAGTCCTAAGTGACCCTTATGTGAGAGGGAGGATGGATGCATCCAAAAAACACTATGCATAGCACTTTCGATTCATTGATATTGTGTCCGCACCAGAAAACGGCCCGGAAAAGCGTCCAAACGCCATTTTTTGGGGTCCAAACGATATTTTACGCCTAGAGCTCTTTTGGAGCTTCACGAAAAGTGGTTGGTGGCAGCATACGGCCTCACGGTCTTCCAGCTACGCATTTTGGAAGTTTCAGATAGAAATACAGAAAAAAATTAACAAAAAAAGGGGTGCAACACGAGGACTTCCCGGGAGGTCACCCATCCTAGTACTACTCTCGCCCAAGCACGCTTAACTGCGGAGTTCTGATGGGATCCGGTGCATTAGTGCTGGTATGATCGCACCCGTTTGTTTATGACGCGCAAACGCATATATGCCTTTCCGAGAGGATCTTGAACGTTTATTCGGCGGCGTAGGCCCCACTTGATGCTTAGGCCCGATCCGGAGTCCTAAGTGACCCTTATGTGAGAGGGAGGATGGATGCATCCAAAAAACACTATGCATAGCACTTTCGATTCATTGATTTTGTGTCCGCACCAGAAAACGGCCCGGAAAAGCGTCCAAACGCCATTTTTTGGGGTCCAAACGATATTTTACGCCTAGAGCTCTTTTGGAGCTTCACGAAAAGTGGTTGGTGGCAGCATACGGCCTCACGGTCTTCCAGCTACGCATTTTGGAAGTTTCAGATAGAAATACAGAAAAAAATTAACAAAAAAAGGGGTGCAACACGAGGACTTCCCGGGAGGTCACCCATCCTAGTACTACTCTCGCCCAAGCACGCTTACTGCGGAGTTCTGATGGGATCCGGTGCATTAGTGCTGGTATGATCGCACCAGTTTGTTTATGACGCGCAAACGCATATATGCCTTTCCGAGAGGATCTTGAACGTTTATTCGGCGGCGTAGGCCCCACTTGATGCTTAGGCCCGATCCGGAGTCCTAAGTGACCCTTATGTGAGAGGGAGGATGGATGCATCCAAAAAACACTATGCATAGCACTTTCGATTCATTGATATTGTGTCCGCACCAGAAAACGGCCCGGAAAAGCGTCCAAACGCCATTTTTTGGGGTCCAAACGATATTTTACGCCTAGAGCTCTTTTGGAGCTTCACGAAAAGTGGTTGGTGGCAGCATACGGCCTCACGGTCTTCCAGCTACGCATTTTGGAAGTTTCAGATAGAAATACAGAAAAAAATTAACAAAAAAAGGGGTGCAACACGAGGACTTCCCGGGAGGTCACCCATCCTAGTACTACTCTCGCCCAAGCACGCTTACTGCGGAGTTCTGATGGGATCCGGTGCATTAGTGCTGGTATGATCGCACCCGTTTGTTTATGACGCGCAAACGCATATATGCCTTTCCGAGAGGATCTTGAACGTTTATTCGGCGGCGTAGGCCCCACTTGATGCTTAGGCCCGATCCGGAGTCCTAAGTGACCCTTATGTGAGAGGGAGGATGGATGCATCCAAAAAACACTATGCATAGCACTTTCGATTCATTGATTTGTGTCCGCACCAGAAAACGGCCCGGAAAAGCGTCCAAACGCCATTTTTTGGGGTCCAAACGATATTTTACGCCTAGAGCTCTTTTGGAGCTTCACGAAAAGTGGTTGGTGGCAGCATACGGCCTCACGGTCTTCCAGCTACGCATTTTGGAAGTTTCAGATAGAAATACAGAAAAAAATTAACAAAAAAAGGGGTGCAACACGAGGACTTCCCGGGAGGTCACCCATCCTAGTACTACTCTCGCCCAAGCACGCTTAACTGCGGAGTTCTGATGGGATCCGGTGCATTAGTGCTGGTATGATCGCACCCGTTTGTTTATGACGCGCAAACGCATATATGCCTTTCCGAGAGGATCTTGAACGTTTATTCGGCGGCGTAGGCCCCACTTGATGCTTAGGCCCGATCCGGAGTCCTAAGTGACCCTTATGTGAGAGGGAGGATGGATGCATCCAAAAAACACTATGCATAGCACTTTCGATTCATTGATTTTGTGTCCGCACCAGAAAACGGCCCGGAAAAGCGTCCAAACGCCATTTTTTGGGGTCCAAACGATATTTTACGCCTAGAGCTCTTTTGGAGCTTCACGAAAAGTGGTTGGTGGCAGCATACGGCCTCACGGTCTTCCAGCTACGCATTTTGGAAGTTTCAGATAGAAATACAGAAAAAAATTAACAAAAAAAGGGGTGCAACACGAGGACTTCCCGGGAGGTCACCCATCCTAGTACTACTCTCGCCCAAGCACGCTTACTGCGGAGTTCTGATGGGATCCGGTGCATTAGTGCTGGTATGATCGCACCCGTTTGTTTATGACGCGCAAACGCATATATGCCTTTCCGAGAGGATCTTGAACGTTTATTCGGCGGCGTAGGCCCCACTTGATGCTTAGGCCCGATCCGGAGTCCTAAGTGACCCTTATGTGAGAGGGAGGATGGATGCATCCAAAAAACACTATGCATAGCACTTTCGATTCATTGATATTGTGTCCGCACCAGAAAACGGCCCGGAAAAGCGTCCAAACGCCATTTTTTGGGGTCCAAACGATATTTTACGCCTAGAGCTCTTTTGGAGCTTCACGAAAAGTGGTTGGTGGCAGCATACGGCCTCACGGTCTTCCAGCTACGCATTTTGGAAGTTTCAGATAGAAATACAGAAAAAAATTAACAAAAAAAGGGGTGCAACACGAGGACTTCCCGGGAGGTCACCCATCCTAGTACTACTCTCGCCCAAGCACGCTTAACTGCGGAGTTCTGATGGGATCCGGTGCATTAGTGCTGGTATGATCGCACCCGTTTGTTTATGACGCGCAAACGCATATATGCCTTTCCGAGAGGATCTTGAACGTTTATTCGGCGGCGTAGGCCCCACTTGATGCTTAGGCCCGATCCGGAGTCCTAAGTGACCCTTATGTGAGAGGGAGGATGGATGCATCCAAAAAACACTATGCATAGCACTTTCGATTCATTGATATTGTGTCCGCACCAGAAAACGGCCCGGAAAAGCGTCCAAACGCCATTTTTTGGGGTCCAAACGATATTTTACGCCTAGAGCTCTTTTGGAGCTTCACGAAAAGTGGTTGGTGGCAGCATACGGCCTCACGGTCTTCCAGCTACGCATTTTGGAAGTTTCAGATAGAAATACAGAAAAAAATTAACAAAAAAAGGGGTGCAACACGAGGACTTCCCGGGAGGTCACCCATCCTAGTACTACTCTCGCCCAAGCACGCTTACTGCGGAGTTCTGATGGGATCCGGTGCATTAGTGCTGGTATGATCGCACCCGTTTGTTTATGACGCGCAAACGCATATATGCCTTTCCGAGAGGATCTTGAACGTTTATTCGGCGGCGTAGGCCCCACTTGATGCTTAGGCCCGATCCGGAGTCCTAAGTGACCCTTATGTGAGAGGGAGGATGGATGCATCCAAAAAACACTATGCATAGCACTTTCGATTCATTGATTTGTGTCCGCACCAGAAAACGGCCCGGAAAAGCGTCCAAACGCCATTTTTTGGGGTCCAAACGATATTTTACGCCTAGAGCTCTTTTGGAGCTTCACGAAAAGTGGTTGGTGGCAGCATACGGCCTCACGGTCTTCCAGCTACGCATTTTGGAAGTTTCAGATAGAAATACAGAAAAAAATTAACAAAAAAAGGGGTGCAACACGAGGACTTCCCGGGAGGTCACCCATCCTAGTACTACTCTCGCCCAAGCACGCTTACTGCGGAGTTCTGATGGGATCCGGTGCATTAGTGCTGGTATGATCGCACCCGTTTGTTTATGACGCGCAAACGCATATATGCCTTTCCGAGAGGATCTTGAACGTTTATTCGGCGGCGTAGGCCCCACTTGATGCTTAGGCCCGATCCGGAGTCCTAAGTGACCCTTATGTGAGAGGGAGGATGGATGCATCCAAAAAACACTATGCATAGCACTTTCGATTCATTGATATTGTGTCCGCACCAGAAAACGGCCCGGAAAAGCGTCCAAACGCCATTTTTTGGGGTCCAAACGATATTTTACGCCTAGAGCTCTTTTGGAGCTTCACGAAAAGTGGTTGGTGGCAGCATACGGCCTCACGGTCTTCCAGCTACGCATTTTGGAAGTTTCAGATAGAAATACAGAAAAAAATTAACAAAAAAAGGGGTGCAACACGAGGACTTCCCGGGAGGTCACCCATCCTAGTACTACTCTCGCCCAAGCACGCTTAACTGCGGAGTTCTGATGGGATCCGGTGCATTAGTGCTGGTATGATCGCACCCGTTTGTTTATGACGCGCAAACGCATATATGCCTTTCCGAGAGGATCTTGAACGTTTATTCGGCGGCGTAGGCCCCACTTGATGCTTAGGCCCGATCCGGAGTCCTAAGTGACCCTTATGTGAGAGGGAGGATGGATGCATCCAAAAAACACTATGCATAGCACTTTCGATTCATTGATTTGTGTCCGCACCAGAAAACGGCCCGGAAAAGCGTCCAAACGCCATTTTTTGGGGTCCAAACGATATTTTACGCCTAGAGCTCTTTTGGAGCTTCACGAAAAGTGGTTGGTGGCAGCATACGGCCTCACGGTCTTCCAGCTACGCATTTTGGAAGTTTCAGATAGAAATACAGAAAAAAATTAACAAAAAAAGGGGTGCAACACGAGGACTTCCCGGGAGGTCACCCATCCTAGTACTACTCTCGCCCAAGCACGCTTAACTGCGGAGTTCTGATGGGATCCGGTGCATTAGTGCTGGTATGATCGCACCCGTTTGTTTATGACGCGCAAACGCATATATGCCTTTCCGAGAGGATCTTGAACGTTTATTCGGCGGCGTAGGCCCCACTTGATGCTTAGGCCCGATCCGGAGTCCTAAGTGACCCTTATGTGAGAGGGAGGATGGATGCATCCAAAAAACACTATGCATAGCACTTTCGATTCATTGATTTTGTGTCCGCACCAGAAAACGGCCCGGAAAAGCGTCCAAACGCCATTTTTTGGGGTCCAAACGATATTTTACGCCTAGAGCTCTTTTGGAGCTTCACGAAAAGTGGTTGGTGGCAGCATACGGCCTCACGGTCTTCCAGCTACGCATTTTGGAAGTTTCAGATAGAAATACAGAAAAAAATTAACAAAAAAAGGGGTGCAACACGAGGACTTCCCGGGAGGTCACCCATCCTAGTACTACTCTCGCCCAAGCACGCTTACTGCGGAGTTCTGATGGGATCCGGTGCATTAGTGCTGGTATGATCGCACCCGTTTGTTTATGACGCGCAAACGCATATATGCCTTTCCGAGAGGATCTTGAACGTTTATTCGGCGGCGTAGGCCCCACTTGATGCTTAGGCCCGATCCGGAGTCCTAAGTGACCCTTATGTGAGAGGGAGGATGGATGCATCCAAAAAACACTATGCATAGCACTTTCGATTCATTGATATTGTGTCCGCACCAGAAAACGGCCCGGAAAAGCGTCCAAACGCCATTTTTTGGGGTCCAAACGATATTTTACGCCTAGAGCTCTTTTGGAGCTTCACGAAAAGTGGTTGGTGGCAGCATACGGCCTCACGGTCTTCCAGCTACGCATTTTGGAAGTTTCAGATAGAAATACAGAAAAAAATTAACAAAAAAAGGGGTGCAACACGAGGACTTCCCGGGAGGTCACCCATCCTAGTACTACTCTCGCCCAAGCACGCTTAACTGCGGAGTTCTGATGGGATCCGGTGCATTAGTGCTGGTATGATCGCACCCATTTGTTTATGACGCGCAAACGCATATATGCCTTTCCGAGAGGATCTTGAACGTTTATTCGGCGGCGTAGGCCCCACTTGATGCTTAGGCCCGATCCGGAGTCCTAAGTGACCCTTATGTGAGAGGGAGGATGGATGCATCCAAAAAACACTATGCATAGCACTTTCGATTCATTGATTTGTGTCCGCACCAGAAAACGGCCCGGAAAAGCGTCCAAACGCCATTTTTTGGGGTCCAAACGATATTTTACGCCTAGAGCTCTTTTGGAGCTTCACGAAAAGTGGTTGGTGGCAGCATACGGCCTCACGGTCTTCCAGCTACGCATTTTGGAAGTTTCAGATAGAAATACAGAAAAAAATTAACAAAAAAAGGGGTGCAACACGAGGACTTCCCGGGAGGTCACCCATCCTAGTACTACTCTCGCCCAAGCACGCTTACTGCGGAGTTCTGATGGGATCCGGTGCATTAGTGCTGGTATGATCGCACCCGTTTGTTTATGACGCGCAAACGCATATATGCCTTTCCGAGAGGATCTTGAACGTTTATTCGGCGGCGTAGGCCCCACTTGATGCTTAGGCCCGATCCGGAGTCCTAAGTGACCCTTATGTGAGAGGGAGGATGGATGCATCCAAAAAACACTATGCATAGCACTTTCGATTCATTGATTTGTGTCCGCACCAGAAAACGGCCCGGAAAAGCGTCCAAACGCCATTTTTTGGGGTCCAAACGATATTTTACGCCTAGAGCTCTTTTGGAGCTTCACGAAAAGTGGTTGGTGGCAGCATACGGCCTCACGGTCTTCCAGCTACGCATTTTGGAAGTTTCAGATAGAAATACAGAAAAAAATTAACAAAAAAAGGGGTGCAACACGAGGACTTCCCGGGAGGTCACCCATCCTAGTACTACTCTCGCCCAAGCACGCTTACTGCGGAGTTCTGATGGGATCCGGTGCATTAGTGCTGGTATGATCGCACCCGTTTGTTTATGACGCGCAAACGCATATATGCCTTTCCGAGAGGATCTTGAACGTTTATTCGGCGGCGTAGGCCCCACTTGATGCTTAGGCCCGATCCGGAGTCCTAAGTGACCCTTATGTGAGAGGGAGGATGGATGCATCCAAAAAACACTATGCATAGCACTTTCGATTCATTGATATTGTGTCCGCACCAGAAAACGGCCCGGAAAAGCGTCCAAACGCCATTTTTTGGGGTCCAAACGATATTTTACGCCTAGAGCTCTTTTGGAGCTTCACGAAAAGTGGTTGGTGGCAGCATACGGCCTCACGGTCTTCCAGCTACGCATTTTGGAAGTTTCAGATAGAAATACAGAAAAAAATTAACAAAAAAAGGGGTGCAACACGAGGACTTCCCGGGAGGTCACCCATCCTAGTACTACTCTCGCCCAAGCACGCTTACTGCGGAGTTCTGATGGGATCCGGTGCATTAGTGCTGGTATGATCGCACCCGTTTGTTTATGACGCGCAAACGCATATATGCCTTTCCGAGAGGATCTTGAACGTTTATTCGGCGGCGTAGGCCCCACTTGATGCTTAGGCCCGATCCGGAGTCCTAAGTGACCCTTATGTGAGAGGGAGGATGGATGCATCCAAAAAACACTATGCATAGCACTTTCGATTCATTGATTTTGTGTCCGCACCAGAAAACGGCCCGGAAAAGCGTCCAAACGCCATTTTTTGGGGTCCAAACGATATTTTACGCCTAGAGCTCTTTTGGAGCTTCACGAAAAGTGGTTGGTGGCAGCATACGGCCTCACGGTCTTCCAGCTACGCATTTTGGAAGTTTCAGATAGAAATACAGAAAAAAATTAACAAAAAAAGGGGTGCAACACGAGGACTTCCCGGGAGGTCACCCATCCTAGTACTACTCTCGCCCAAGCACGCTTAACTGCGGAGTTCTGATGGGATCCGGTGCATTAGTGCTGGTATGATCGCACCCGTTTGTTTATGACGCGCAAACGCATATATGCCTTTCCGAGAGGATCTTGAACGTTTATTCGGCGGCGTAGGCCCCACTTGATGCTTAGGCCCGATCCGGAGTCCTAAGTGACCCTTATGTGAGAGGGAGGATGGATGCATCCAAAAAACACTATGCATAGCACTTTCGATTCATTGATTTGTGTCCGCACCAGAAAACGGCCCGGAAAAGCGTCCAAACGCCATTTTTTGGGGTCCAAACGAT
The DNA here is from genome assembly GCA_902728155.2 of Microthlaspi erraticum. Taxonomy (NCBI): domain Eukaryota; kingdom Viridiplantae; phylum Streptophyta; class Magnoliopsida; order Brassicales; family Brassicaceae; genus Microthlaspi; species Microthlaspi erraticum. Next base: position 4,340 of record CACVBM020000241.1, on the reverse strand, counting down.
ATTTTACGCCTAGAGCTCTTTTGGAGCTTCACGAAAAGTGGTTGGTGGCAGCATACGGCCTCACGGTCTTCCAGCTACGCATTTTGGAAGTTTCAGATAGAAATACAGAAAAAAATTAACAAAAAAAGGGGTGCAACACGAGGACTTCCCGGGAGGTCACCCATCCTAGTACTACTCTCGCCCAAGCACGCTTAACTGCGGAGTTCTGATGGGATCCGGTGCATTAGTGCTGGTATGATCGCACCCGTTTGTTTATGACGCGCAAACGCATATATGCCTTTCCGAGAGGATCTTGAACGTTTATTCGGCGGCGTAGGCCCCACTTGATGCTTAGGCCCGATCCGGAGTCCTAAGTGACCCTTATGTGAGAGGGAGGATGGATGCATCCAAAAAACACTATGCATAGCACTTTCGATTCATTGATTTTGTGTCCGCACCAGAAAACGGCCCGGAAAAGCGTCCAAACGCCATTTTTTGGGGTCCAAACGATATTTTACGCCTAGAGCTCTTTTGGAGCTTCACGAAAAGTGGTTGGTGGCAGCATACGGCCTCACGGTCTTCCAGCTACGCATTTTGGAAGTTTCAGATAGAAATACAGAAAAAAATTAACAAAAAAAGGGGTGCAACACGAGGACTTCCCGGGAGGTCACCCATCCTAGTACTACTCTCGCCCAAGCACGCTTACTGCGGAGTTCTGATGGGATCCGGTGCATTAGTGCTGGTATGATCGCACCCGTTTGTTTATGACGCGCAAACGCATATATGCCTTTCCGAGAGGATCTTGAACGTTTATTCGGCGGCGTAGGCCCCACTTGATGCTTAGGCCCGATCCGGAGTCCTAAGTGACCCTTATGTGAGAGGGAGGATGGATGCATCCAAAAAACACTATGCATAGCACTTTCGATTCATTGATTTGTGTCCGCACCAGAAAACGGCCCGGAAAAGCGTCCAAACGCCATTTTTTGGGGTCCAAACGATATTTTACGCCTAGAGCTCTTTTGGAGCTTCACGAAAAGTGGTTGGTGGCAGCATACGGCCTCACGGTCTTCCAGCTACGCATTTTGGAAGTTTCAGATAGAAATACAGAAAAAAATTAACAAAAAAAGGGGTGCAACACGAGGACTTCCCGGGAGGTCACCCATCCTAGTACTACTCTCGCCCAAGCACGCTTACTGCGGAGTTCTGATGGGATCCGGTGCATTAGTGCTGGTATGATCGCACCCGTTTGTTTATGACGCGCAAACGCATATATGCCTTTCCGAGAGGATCTTGAACGTTTATTCGGCGGCGTAGGCCCCACTTGATGCTTAGGCCCGATCCGGAGTCCTAAGTGACCCTTATGTGAGAGGGAGGATGGATGCATCCAAAAAACACTATGCATAGCACTTTCGATTCATTGATTTTGTGTCCGCACCAGAAAACGGCCCGGAAAAGCGTCCAAACGCCATTTTTTGGGGTCCAAACGATATTTTACGCCTAGAGCTCTTTTGGAGCTTCACGAAAAGTGGTTGGTGGCAGCATACGGCCTCACGGTCTTCCAGCTACGCATTTTGGAAGTTTCAGATAGAAATACAGAAAAAAATTAACAAAAAAAGGGGTGCAACACGAGGACTTCCCGGGAGGTCACCCATCCTAGTACTACTCTCGCCCAAGCACGCTTACTGCGGAGTTCTGATGGGATCCGGTGCATTAGTGCTGGTATGATCGCACCCGTTTGTTTATGACGCGCAAACGCATATATGCCTTTCCGAGAGGATCTTGAACGTTTATTCGGCGGCGTAGGCCCCACTTGATGCTTAGGCCCGATCCGGAGTCCTAAGTGACCCTTATGTGAGAGGGAGGATGGATGCATCCAAAAAACACTATGCATAGCACTTTCGATTCATTGATTTGTGTCCGCACCAGAAAACGGCCCGGAAAAGCGTCCAAACGCCATTTTTTGGGGTCCAAACGATATTTTACGCCTAGAGCTCTTTTGGAGCTTCACGAAAAGTGGTTGGTGGCAGCATACGGCCTCACGGTCTTCCAGCTACGCATTTTGGAAGTTTCAGATAGAAATACAGAAAAAAATTAACAAAAAAAGGGGTGCAACACGAGGACTTCCCGGGAGGTCACCCATCCTAGTACTACTCTCGCCCAAGCACGCTTACTGCGGAGTTCTGATGGGATCCGGTGCATTAGTGCTGGTATGATCGCACCCGTTTGTTTATGACGCGCAAACGCATATATGCCTTTCCGAGAGGATCTTGAACGTTTATTCGGCGGCGTAGGCCCCACTTGATGCTTAGGCCCGATCCGGAGTCCTAAGTGACCCTTATGTGAGAGGGAGGATGGATGCATCCAAAAAACACTATGCATAGCACTTTCGATTCATTGATTTGTGTCCGCACCAGAAAACGGCCCGGAAAAGCGTCCAAACGCCATTTTTTGGGGTCCAAACGATATTTTACGCCTAGAGCTCTTTTGGAGCTTCACGAAAAGTGGTTGGTGGCAGCATACGGCCTCACGGTCTTCCAGCTACGCATTTTGGAAGTTTCAGATAGAAATACAGAAAAAAATTAACAAAAAAAGGGGTGCAACACGAGGACTTCCCGGGAGGTCACCCATCCTAGTACTACTCTCGCCCAAGCACGCTTAACTGCGGAGTTCTGATGGGATCCGGTGCATTAGTGCTGGTATGATCGCACCCAGTTTGTTTATGACGCGCAAACGCATATATGCCTTTCCGAGAGGATCTTGAACGTTTATTCGGCGGCGTAGGCCCCACTTGATGCTTAGGCCCGATCCGGAGTCCTAAGTGACCCTTATGTGAGAGGGAGGATGGATGCATCCAAAAAACACTATGCATAGCACTTTCGATTCATTGATTTGTGTCCGCACCAGAAAACGGCCCGGAAAAGCGTCCAAACGCCATTTTTTGGGGTCCAAACGATATTTTACGCCTAGAGCTCTTTTGGAGCTTCACGAAAAGTGGTTGGTGGCAGCATACGGCCTCACGGTCTTCCAGCTACGCATTTTGGAAGTTTCAGATAGAAATACAGAAAAAAATTAACAAAAAAAGGGGTGCAACACGAGGACTTCCCGGGAGGTCACCCATCCTAGTACTACTCTCGCCCAAGCACGCTTACTGCGGAGTTCTGATGGGATCCGGTGCATTAGTGCTGGTATGATCGCACCCGTTTGTTTATGACGCGCAAACGCATATATGCCTTTCCGAGAGGATCTTGAACGTTTATTCGGCGGCGTAGGCCCCACTTGATGCTTAGGCCCGATCCGGAGTCCTAAGTGACCCTTATGTGAGAGGGAGGATGGATGCATCCAAAAAACACTATGCATAGCACTTTCGATTCATTGATTTGTGTCCGCACCAGAAAACGGCCCGGAAAAGCGTCCAAACGCCATTTTTTGGGGTCCAAACGATATTTTACGCCTAGAGCTCTTTTGGAGCTTCACGAAAAGTGGTTGGTGGCAGCATACGGCCTCACGGTCTTCCAGCTACGCATTTTGGAAGTTTCAGATAGAAATACAGAAAAAAATTAACAAAAAAAGGGGTGCAACACGAGGACTTCCCGGGAGGTCACCCATCCTAGTACTACTCTCGCCCAAGCACGCTTAACTGCGGAGTTCTGATGGGATCCGGTGCATTAGTGCTGGTATGATCGCACCCGTTTGTTTATGACGCGCAAACGCATATATGCCTTTCCGAGAGGATCTTGAACGTTTATTCGGCGGCGTAGGCCCCACTTGATGCTTAGGCCCGATCCGGAGTCCTAAGTGACCCTTATGTGAGAGGGAGGATGGATGCATCCAAAAAACACTATGCATAGCACTTTCGATTCATTGATATTGTGTCCGCACCAGAAAACGGCCCGGAAAAGCGTCCAAACGCCATTTTTTGGGGTCCAAACGATATTTTACGCCTAGAGCTCTTTTGGAGCTTCACGAAAAGTGGTTGGTGGCAGCATACGGCCTCACGGTCTTCCAGCTACGCATTTTGGAAGTTTCAGATAGAAATACAGAAAAAAATTAACAAAAAAAGGGGTGCAACACGAGGACTTCCCGGGAGGTCACCCATCCTAGTACTACTCTCGCCCAAGCACGCTTACTGCGGAGTTCTGATGGGATCCGGTGCATTAGTGCTGGTATGATCGCACCCAGTTTGTTTATGACGCGCAAACGCATATATGCCTTTCCGAGAGGATCTTGAACGTTTATTCGGCGGCGTAGGCCCCACTTGATGCTTAGGCCCGATCCGGAGTCCTAAGTGACCCTTATGTGAGAGGGAGGATGGATGCATCCAAAAAACACTATGCATAGCACTTCGATTCATTGATATTGTA
>CACVBM020000240.1:0-15092 GCA_902728155.2 Microthlaspi erraticum | reverse complement strand
AGATGGACCCATACTTACCCAAACATGGATTAATAGCTCCACATGACTATGAGGACAAACATGAGTGAAACGGTCTCAATCCAAGGGAGGAACATCAAATGGACCAAATTTGGGAACCGGAAGAGGTAAGGAGTCCGAAATGTACCTCTGTGACTCCAGATTGAGGAAACTCACTTGTAGTGTATAAGATGAACTAGATGGACCCATACTTACCCAAACATGGATTAATAGGTTCTCCACATTACTATGAGGACAAACATGAGTGAAACGGTCTCAATCCAAGGGAGGAACATCAAATGGACCAAATTTGGGAACCGGAAGAGGTAAGGAGTCCGAAATGTACCTCTGTGACTCCAGATTGAGGAAACTCACTTGTAGTGTATAAGATGAACTAGATGGACCCATACTTACCCAAACATGGATTAATAGTTCTACATGACTATGAGGACAAACATGAGTGAAACGGTCTCAATCCAAGGGAGGAACATCAAATGGACCAAATTTGGGAACCGGAAGAGGTAAGGAGTCCGAAATGTACCTCTGTGACTCCAGATTGAGGAAACTCACTTGTAGTGTATAAGATGAACTAGATGGACCCATACTTACCCAAACATGGATTAATAGGTTCTATACATTACTATGAGGACAAACATGAGTGAAACGGTCTCAATCCAAGGGAGGAACATCAAATGGACCAAATTTGGGAACCGGAAGAGGTAAGGAGTCCGAAATGTACCTCTGTGACTCCAGATTGAGGAAACTCACTTGTAGTGTATAAGATGAACTAGATGGACCCATACTTACCCAAACATGGATTAATAGGTTCTCCACATTACTATGAGGACAAACATGAGTGAAACGGTCTCAATCCAAGGGAGGAACATCAAATGGACCTAATTTGGGAACCGGAAGAGGTAAGGAGTCCGAAATGTACCTCTGTGACTCCAGATTGAGGAAACTCACTTGTAGTGTATAAGATGAACTAGATGGACCCATACTTACCCAAACATGGATTAATAGCTTCTACATGACTATGAGGACAAACATGAGTGAAACGGTCTCAATCCAAGGGAGGAACATCAAATGGACCAAATTTGGGAACCGGAAGAGGTAAGGAGTCCGAAATGTACCTCTGTGACTCCAGATTGAGGAAACTCACTTGTAGTGTATAAGATGAACTAGATGGACCCATACTTACCCAAACATGGATTAATAGGTTCTCCACATTACTATGAGGACAAACATGAGTGAAACGGTCTCAATCCAAGGGAGGAACATCAAATGGACCTAATTTGGGAACCGGAAGAGGTAAGGAGTCCGAAATGTACCTCTGTGACTCCAGATTGAGGAAACTCACTTGTAGTGTATAAGATGAACTAGATGGACCCATACTTACCCAAACATGGATTAATAGCTTCTATACATGACTATGAGGACAAACATGAGTGAAACGGTCTCAATCCAAGGGAGGAACATCAAATGGACCAAATTTGGGAACCGGAAGAGGTAAGGAGTCCGAAATGTACCTCTGTGACTCCACATTGAGGAAACTCACTTGTAGTGTATAAGATGAACTAGATGGACCCATACTTACCCAAACATGGATTAATAGGTTCTACATTGACTATGAGGACAAACATGAGTGAAACGGTCTCAATCCAAGGGAGGAACATCAAATGGACCAAATTTGGGAACCGGAAGAGGTAAGGAGTCCGAAATGTACCTCTGTGACTCCAGATTGAGGAAACTCACTTGTAGTGTATAAGATGAACTAGATGGACCCATACTTACCCAAACATGGATTAATAGGTTCTCCACATTACTATGAGGACAAACATGAGTGAAACGGTCTCAATCCAAGGGAGGAACATCAAATGGACCAAATTTGGGAACCGGAAGAGGTAAGGAGTCCGAAATGTACCTCTGTGACTCCAGATTGAGGAAACTCACTTGTAGTGTATAAGATGAACTAGATGGACCCATACTTACCCAAACATGGATTAATAGCTTCTACATGACTATGAGGACAAACATGAGTGAAACGGTCTCAATCCAAGGGAGGAACATCAAATGGACCAAATTTGGGAACCGGAAGAGGTAAGGAGTCCGAAATGTACCTCTGTGACTCCAGATTGGAAACTCACTTGTAGTGTATAAGATGAACTAGATGGACCCATACTTACCCAAACATGGATTAATAGGTTCTCCACATTACTATGAGGACAAACATGAGTGAAACGGTCTCAATCCAAGGGAGGAACATCAAATGGACCAAATTTGGGAACCGGAAGAGGTAAGGAGTCCGAAATGTACCTCTGTGACTCCAGATTGAGGAAACTCACTTGTAGTGTATAAGATGAACTAGATGGACCCATACTTACCCAAACATGGATTAATAGGTTCTCCACATTGACTATGAGGACAAACATGAGTGAAACGGTCTCAATCCAAGGGAGGAACATCAAATGGACCAAATTTGGGAACCGGAAGAGGTAAGGAGTCCGAAATGTACCTCTGTGACTCCAGATTGAGGAAACTCACTTGTAGTGTATAAGATGAACTAGATGGACCCATACTTACCCAAACATGGATTAATAGCTTCTATACATGACTATGAGGACAAACATGAGTGAAACGGTCTCAATCCAAGGGAGGAACATCAAATGGACCAAATTTGGGAACCGGAAGAGGTAAGGAGTCCGAAATGTACCTCTGTGACTCCAGATTGAGGAAACTCACTTGTAGTGTATAAGATGAACTAGATGGACCCATACTTACCCAAACATGGATTAATAGTTCTCCACATTACTATGAGGACAAACATGAGTGAAACGGTCTCAATCCAAGGGAGGAACATCAAATGGACCAAATTTGGGAACCGGAAGAGGTAAGGAGTCCGAAATGTACCTCTGTGACTCCAGATTGAGGAAACTCACTTGTAGTGTATAAGATGAACTAGATGGACCCATACTTACCCAAACATGGATTAATAGGTTCTCCACATTACTATGAGGACAAACATGAGTGAAACGGTCTCAATCCAAGGGAGGAACATCAAATGGACCAAATTTGGGAACCGGAAGAGGTAAGGAGTCCGAAATGTACCTCTGTGACTCCAGATTGAGGAAACTCACTTGTAGTGTATAAGATGAACTAGATGGACCCATACTTACCCAAACATGGATTAATAGGTTCTCCACATTACTATGAGGACAAACATGAGTGAAACGGTCTCAATCCAAGGGAGGAACATCAAATGGACCAAATTTGGGAACCGGAAGAGGTAAGGAGTCCGAAATGTACCTCTGTGACTCCAGATTGAGGAAACTCACTTGTAGTGTATAAGATGAACTAGATGGACCCATACTTACCCAAACATGGATTAATAGGTTCTCCACATTACTATGAGGACAAACATGAGTGAAACGGTCTCAATCCAAGGGAGGAACATCAAATGGACCAAATTTGGGAACCGGAAGAGGTAAGGAGTCCGAAATGTACCTCTGTGACTCCAGATTGAGGAAACTCACTTGTAGTGTATAAGATGAACTAGATGGACCCATACTTACCCAAACATGGATTAATAGGTTCTCCACATTACTATGAGGACAAACATGAGTGAAACGGTCTCAATCCAAGGGAGGAACATCAAATGGACCAAATTTGGGAACCGGAAGAGGTAAGGAGTCCGAAATGTACCTCTGTGACTCCAGATTGAGGAAACTCACTTGTAGTGTATAAGATGAACTAGATGGACCCATACTTACCCAAACATGGATTAATAGGTTCTCCACATTACTATGAGGACAAACATGAGTGAAACGGTCTCAATCCAAGGGAGGAACATCAAATGGACCAAATTTGGGAACCGGAAGAGGTAAGGAGTCCGAAATGTACCTCTGTGACTCCAGATTGAGGAAACTCACTTGTAGTGTATAAGATGAACTAGATGGACCCATACTTACCCAAACATGGATTAATAGGTTCTCCACATGACTATGAGGACAAACATGAGTGAAACGGTCTCAATCCAAGGGAGGAACATCAAATGGACCAAATTTGGGAACCGGAAGAGGTAAGGAGTCCGAAATGTACCTCTGTGACTCCAGATTGAGGAAACTCACTTGTAGTGTATAAGATGAACTAGATGGACCCATACTTACCCAAACATGGATTAATAGGTTCTCCACATTACTATGAGGACAAACATGAGTGAAACGGTCTCAATCCAAGGGAGGAACATCAAATGGACCAAATTTGGGAACCGGAAGAGGTAAGGAGTCCGAAATGTACCTCTGTGACTCCAGATTGAGGAAACTCACTTGTAGTGTATAAGATGAACTAGATGGACCCATACTTACCCAAACATGGATTAATAGGTTCTCCACATGACTATGAGGACAAACATGAGTGAAACGGTCTCAATCCAAGGGAGGAACATCAAATGGACCAAATTTGGGAACCGGAAGAGGTAAGGAGTCCGAAATGTACCTCTGTGACTCCACATTGAGGAAACTCACTTGTAGTGTATAAGATGAACTAGATGGACCCATACTTACCCAAACATGGATTAATAGGTTCTCCACATGACTATGAGGACAAACATGAGTGAAACGGTCTCAATCCAAGGGAGGAACATCAAATGGACCAAATTTGGGAACCGGAAGAGGTAAGGAGTCCGAAATGTACCTCTGTGACTCCACATTGAGGAAACTCACTTGTAGTGTATAAGATGAACTAGATGGACCCATACTTACCCAAACATGGATTAATAGGTTCTCCACATTACTATGAGGACAAACATGAGTGAAACGGTCTCAATCCAAGGGAGGAACATCAAATGGACCAAATTTGGGAACCGGAAGAGGTAAGGAGTCCGAAATGTACCTCTGTGACTCCAGATTGAGGAAACTCACTTGTAGTGTATAAGATGAACTAGATGGACCCATACTTACCCAAACATGGATTAATAGGTTCTCCACATGACTATGAGGACAAACATGAGTGAAACGGTCTCAATCCAAGGGAGGAACATCAAATGGACCAAATTTGGGAACCGGAAGAGGTAAGGAGTCCGAAATGTACCTCTGTGACTCCACATTGAGGAAACTCACTTGTAGTGTATAAGATGAACTAGATGGACCCATACTTACCCAAACATGGATTAATAGGTTCTCCACATACTATGAGGACAAACATGAGTGAAACGGTCTCAATCCAAGGGAGGAACATCAAATGGACCAAATTTGGGAACCGGAAGAGGTAAGGAGTCCGAAAGTCCTCTGTGACTCTGTGACTCCAGATTGAGGAAACTCACTTGTAGTGTATAAGATGAACTAGATGGACCCATACTTACCCAAACATGGATTAATAGGTTCTCACATGACTATGAGGACAAACATGAGTGAAACGGTCTCAATCCAAGGGAGGAACATCAAATGGACCAAATTTGGGAACCGGAAGAGGTAAGGAGTCCGAAATGTACCTCTGTGACTCCAGATTGAGGAAACTCACTTGTAGTGTATAAGATGAACTAGATGGACCCATACTTACCCAAACATGGATTAATAGGTTCTCCACATGACTATGAGGACAAACATGAGTGAAACGGTCTCAATCCAAGGGAGGAACATCAAATGGACCAAATTTGGGAACCGGAAGAGGTAAGGAGTCCGAAATGTACCTCTGTGACTCCAGATTGAGGAAACTCACTTGTAGTGTATAAGATGAACTAGATGGACCCATACTTACCCAAACATGGATTAATAGGTTCTCCACATTACTATGAGGACAAACATGAGTGAAACGGTCTCAATCCAAGGGAGGAACATCAAATGGACCAAATTTGGGAACCGGAAGAGGTAAGGAGTCCGAAATGTACCTCTGTGACTCCAGATTGAGGAAACTCACTTGTAGTGTATAAGATGAACTAGATGGACCCATACTTACCCAAACATGGATTAATAGGTTCTCCACATGACTATGAGGACAAACATGAGTGAAACGGTCTCAATCCAAGGGAGGAACATCAAATGGACCAAATTTGGGAACCGGAAGAGGTAAGGAGTCCGAAATGTACCTCTGTGACTCCAGATTGAGGAAACTCACTTGTAGTGTATAAGATGAACTAGATGGACCCATACTTACCCAAACATGGATTAATAGGTTCTCCACATACTATGAGGACAAACATGAGTGAAACGGTCTCAATCCAAGGGAGGAACATCAAATGGACCAAATTTGGGAACCGGAAGAGGTAAGGAGTCCGAAATGTACCTCTGTGACTCCAGATTGAGGAAACTCACTTGTAGTGTATAAGATGAACTAGATGGACCCATACTTACCCAAACATGGATTAATAGGTTCTCCACATTACTATGAGGACAAACATGAGTGAAACGGTCTCAATCCAAGGGAGGAACATCAAATGGACCAAATTTGGGAACCGGAAGAGGTAAGGAGTCCGAAATGTACCTCTGTGACTCCAGATTGAGGAAACTCACTTGTAGTGTATAAGATGAACTAGATGGACCCATACTTACCCAAACATGGATTAATAGGTTCTCCACATGACTATGAGGACAAACATGAGTGAAACGGTCTCAATCCAAGGGAGGAACATCAAATGGACCAAATTTGGGAACCGGAAGAGGTAAGGAGTCCGAAATGTACCTCTGTGACTCCACATTGAGGAAACTCACTTGTAGTGTATAAGATGAACTAGATGGACCCATACTTACCCAAACATGGATTAATAGGTTCTCCACATTACTATGAGGACAAACATGAGTGAAACGGTCTCAATCCAAGGGAGGAACATCAAATGGACCAAATTTGGGAACCGGAAGAGGTAAGGAGTCCGAAATGTACCTCTGTGACTCCAGATTGAGGAAACTCACTTGTAGTGTATAAGATGAACTAGATGGACCCATACTTACCCAAACATGGATTAATAGGTTCTCCACATTACTATGAGGACAAACATGAGTGAAACGGTCTCAATCCAAGGGAGGAACATCAAATGGACCAAATTTGGGAACCGGAAGAGGTAAGGAGTCCGAAATGTACCTCTGTGACTCCAGATTGAGGAAACTCACTTGTAGTGTATAAGATGAACTAGATGGACCCATACTTACCCAAACATGGATTAATAGGTTCTCCACATTACTATGAGGACAAACATGAGTGAAACGGTCTCAATCCAAGGGAGGAACATCAAATGGACCAAATTTGGGAACCGGAAGAGGTAAGGAGTCCGAAATGTACCTCTGTGACTCCAGATTGAGGAAACTCACTTGTAGTGTATAAGATGAACTAGATGGACCCATACTTACCCAAACATGGATTAATAGGTTCTCCACATACTATGAGGACAAACATGAGTGAAACGGTCTCAATCCAAGGGAGGAACATCAAATGGACCAAATTTGGGAACCGGAAGAGGTAAGGAGTCCGAAATGTACCTCTGTGACTCCAGATTGAGGAAACTCACTTGTAGTGTATAAGATGAACTAGATGGACCCATACTTACCCAAACATGGATTAATAGGTTCTCCACATTACTATGAGGACAAACATGAGTGAAACGGTCTCAATCCAAGGGAGGAACATCAAATGGACCAAATTTGGGAACCGGAAGAGGTAAGGAGTCCGAAATGTACCTCTGTGACTCCAGATTGAGGAAACTCACTTGTAGTGTATAAGATGAACTAGATGGACCCATACTTACCCAAACATGGATTAATAGGTTCTCCACATTACTATGAGGACAAACATGAGTGAAACGGTCTCAATCCAAGGGAGGAACATCAAATGGACCAAATTTGGGAACCGGAAGAGGTAAGGAGTCCGAAATGTACCTCTGTGACTCCAGATTGAGGAAACTCACTTGTAGTGTATAAGATGAACTAGATGGACCCATACTTACCCAAACATGGATTAATAGGTTCTCCACATGACTATGAGGACAAACATGAGTGAAACGGTCTCAATCCAAGGGAGGAACATCAAATGGACCAAATTTGGGAACCGGAAGAGGTAAGGAGTCCGAAATGTACCTCTGTGACTCCAGATTGAGGAAACTCACTTGTAGTGTATAAGATGAACTAGATGGACCCATACTTACCCAAACATGGATTAATAGGTTCTCCACATGACTATGAGGACAAACATGAGTGAAACGGTCTCAATCCAAGGGAGGAACATCAAATGGACCAAATTTGGGAACCGGAAGAGGTAAGGAGTCCGAAATGTACCTCTGTGACTCCACATTGAGGAAACTCACTTGTAGTGTATAAGATGAACTAGATGGACCCATACTTACCCAAACATGGATTAATAGGTTCTCCACATGACTATGAGGACAAACATGAGTGAAACGGTCTCAATCCAAGGGAGGAACATCAAATGGACCAAATTTGGGAACCGGAAGAGGTAAGGAGTCCGAAATGTACCTCTGTGACTCCAGATTGAGGAAACTCACTTGTAGTGTATAAGATGAACTAGATGGACCCATACTTACCCAAACATGGATTAATAGGTTCTCCACATACTATGAGGACAAACATGAGTGAAACGGTCTCAATCCAAGGGAGGAACATCAAATGGACCAAATTTGGGAACCGGAAGAGGTAAGGAGTCCGAAATGTACCTCTGTGACTCCAGATTGAGGAAACTCACTTGTAGTGTATAAGATGAACTAGATGGACCCATACTTACCCAAACATGGATTAATAGGTTCTCCACATACTATGAGGACAAACATGAGTGAAACGGTCTCAATCCAAGGGAGGAACATCAAATGGACCAAATTTGGGAACCGGAAGAGGTAAGGAGTCCGAAATGTACCTCTGTGACTCCACATTGAGGAAACTCACTTGTAGTGTATAAGATGAACTAGATGGACCCATACTTACCCAAACATGGATTAATAGGTTCTCCACATACTATGAGGACAAACATGAGTGAAACGGTCTCAATCCAAGGGAGGAACATCAAATGGACCAAATTTGGGAACCGGAAGAGGTAAGGAGTCCGAAATGTACCTCTGTGACTCCACATTGAGGAAACTCACTTGTAGTGTATAAGATGAACTAGATGGACCCATACTTACCCAAACATGGATTAATAGGTTCTCCACATACTATGAGGACAAACATGAGTGAAACGGTCTCAATCCAAGGGAGGAACATCAAATGGACCAAATTTGGGAACCGGAAGAGGTAAGGAGTCCGAAATGTACCTCTGTGACTCCAGATTGAGGAAACTCACTTGTAGTGTATAAGATGAACTAGATGGACCCATACTTACCCAAACATGGATTAATAGGTTCTCCACATACTATGAGGACAAACATGAGTGAAACGGTCTCAATCCAAGGGAGGAACATCAAATGGACCAAATTTGGGAACCGGAAGAGGTAAGGAGTCCGAAATGTACCTCTGTGACTCCAGATTGAGGAAACTCACTTGTAGTGTATAAGATGAACTAGATGGACCCATACTTACCCAAACATGGATTAATAGGTTCTCCACATACTATGAGGACAAACATGAGTGAAACGGTCTCAATCCAAGGGAGGAACATCAAATGGACCAAATTTGGGAACCGGAAGAGGTAAGGAGTCCGAAATGTACCTCTGTGACTCCAGATTGAGGAAACTCACTTGTAGTGTATAAGATGAACTAGATGGACCCATACTTACCCAAACATGGATTAATAGGTTCTCCACATGACTATGAGGACAAACATGAGTGAAACGGTCTCAATCCAAGGGAGGAACATCAAATGGACCAAATTTGGGAACCGGAAGAGGTAAGGAGTCCGAAATGTACCTCTGTGACTCCACATTGAGGAAACTCACTTGTAGTGTATAAGATGAACTAGATGGACCCATACTTACCCAAACATGGATTAATAGGTTCTCCACATGACTATGAGGACAAACATGAGTGAAACGGTCTCAATCCAAGGGAGGAACATCAAATGGACCAAATTTGGGAACCGGAAGAGGTAAGGAGTCCGAAATGTACCTCTGTGACTCCAGATTGAGGAAACTCACTTGTAGTGTATAAGATGAACTAGATGGACCCATACTTACCCAAACATGGATTAATAGGTTCTCCACATGACTATGAGGACAAACATGAGTGAAACGGTCTCAATCCAAGGGAGGAACATCAAATGGACCAAATTTGGGAACCGGAAGAGGTAAGGAGTCCGAAATGTACCTCTGTGACTCCACATTGAGGAAACTCACTTGTAGTGTATAAGATGAACTAGATGGACCCATACTTACCCAAACATGGATTAATAGGTTCTACACATGACTATGAGGACAAACATGAGTGAAACGGTCTCAATCCAAGGGAGGAACATCAAATGGACCAAATTTGGGAACCGGAAGAGGTAAGGAGTCCGAAATGTACCTCTGTGACTCCACATTGAGGAAACTCACTTGTAGTGTATAAGATGAACTAGATGGACCCATACTTACCCAAACATGGATTAATAGGTTCTCCACATGACTATGAGGACAAACATGAGTGAAACGGTCTCAATCCAAGGGAGGAACATCAAATGGACCAAATTTGGGAACCGGAAGAGGTAAGGAGTCCGAAATGTACCTCTGTGACTCCACATTGAGGAAACTCACTTGTAGTGTATAAGATGAACTAGATGGACCCATACTTACCCAAACATGGATTAATAGGTTCTCCACATGACTATGAGGACAAACATGAGTGAAACGGTCTCAATCCAAGGGAGGAACATCAAATGGACCAAATTTGGGAACCGGAAGAGGTAAGGAGTCCGAAATGTACCTCTGTGACTCCACATTGAGGAAACTCACTTGTAGTGTATAAGATGAACTAGATGGACCCATACTTACCCAAACATGGATTAATAGGTTCTCCACATACTATGAGGACAAACATGAGTGAAACGGTCTCAATCCAAGGGAGGAACATCAAATGGACCAAATTTGGGAACCGGAAGAGGTAAGGAGTCCGAAATGTACCTCTGTGACTCCACATTGAGGAAACTCACTTGTAGTGTATAAGATGAACTAGATGGACCCATACTTACCCAAACATGGATTAATAGGTTCTCCACATGACTATGAGGACAAACATGAGTGAAACGGTCTCAATCCAAGGGAGGAACATCAAATGGACCAAATTTGGGAACCGGAAGAGGTAAGGAGTCCGAAATGTACCTCTGTGACTCCACATTGAGGAAACTCACTTGTAGTGTATAAGATGAACTAGATGGACCCATACTTACCCAAACATGGATTAATAGGTTCTCCACATGACTATGAGGACAAACATGAGTGAAACGGTCTCAATCCAAGGGAGGAACATCAAATGGACCAAATTTGGGAACCGGAAGAGGTAAGGAGTCCGAAATGTACCTCTGTGACTCCACATTGAGGAAACTCACTTGTAGTGTATAAGATGAACTAGATGGACCCATACTTACCCAAACATGGATTAATAGGTTCTCCACATGACTATGAGGACAAACATGAGTGAAACGGTCTCAATCCAAGGGAGGAACATCAAATGGACCAAATTTGGGAACCGGAAGAGGTAAGGAGTCCGAAATGTACCTCTGTGACTCCACATTGAGGAAACTCACTTGTAGTGTATAAGATGAACTAGATGGACCCATACTTACCCAAACATGGATTAATAGGTTCTCCACATGACTATGAGGACAAACATGAGTGAAACGGTCTCAATCCAAGGGAGGAACATCAAATGGACCAAATTTGGGAACCGGAAGAGGTAAGGAGTCCGAAATGTACCTCTGTGACTCCAGATTGAGGAAACTCACTTGTAGTGTATAAGATGAACTAGATGGACCCATACTTACCCAAACATGGATTAATAGGTTCTCCACATGACTATGAGGACAAACATGAGTGAAACGGTCTCAATCCAAGGGAGGAACATCAAATGGACCAAATTTGGGAACCGGAAGAGGTAAGGAGTCCGAAATGTACCTCTGTGACTCCACATTGAGGAAACTCACTTGTAGTGTATAAGATGAACTAGATGGACCCATACTTACCCAAACATGGATTAATAGGTTCTCCACATGACTATGAGGACAAACATGAGTGAAACGGTCTCAATCCAAGGGAGGAACATCAAATGGACCAAATTTGGGAACCGGAAGAGGTAAGGAGTCCGAAATGTACCTCTGTGACTCCACATTGAGGAAACTCACTTGTAGTGTATAAGATGAACTAGATGGACCCATACTTACCCAAACATGGATTAATAGGTTCTCCACATGACTATGAGGACAAACATGAGTGAAACGGTCTCAATCCAAGGGAGGAACATCAAATGGACCAAATTTGGGAACCGGAAGAGGTAAGGAGTCCGAAATGTACCTCTGTGACTCCACATTGAGGAAACTCACTTGTAGTGTATAAGATGAACTAGATGGACCCATACTTACCCAAACATGGATTAATAGGTTCTCCACATGACTATGAGGACAAACATGAGTGAAACGGTCTCAATCCAAGGGAGGAACATCAAATGGACCAAATTTGGGAACCGGAAGAGGTAAGGAGTCCGAAATGTACCTCTGTGACTCCAGATTGAGGAAACTCACTTGTAGTGTATAAGATGAACTAGATGGACCCATACTTACCCAAACATGGATTAATAGGTTCTCCACATGACTATGAGGACAAACATGAGTGAAACGGTCTCAATCCAAGGGAGGAACATCAAATGGACCAAATTTGGGAACCGGAAGAGGTAAGGAGTCCGAAATGTACCTCTGTGACTCCACATTGAGGAAACTCACTTGTAGTGTATAAGATGAACTAGATGGACCCATACTTACCCAAACATGGATTAATAGGTTCTCCACATGACTATGAGGACAAACATGAGTGAAACGGTCTCAATCCAAGGGAGGAACATCAAATGGACCAAATTTGGGAACCGGAAGAGGTAAGGAGTCCGAAATGTACCTCTGTGACTCCACATTGAGGAAACTCACTTGTAGTGTATAAGATGAACTAGATGGACCCATACTTACCCAAACATGGATTAATAGGTTCTCCACATGACTATGAGGACAAACATGAGTGAAACGGTCTCAATCCAAGGGAGGAACATCAAATGGACCAAATTTGGGAACCGGAAGAGGTAAGGAGTCCGAAATGTACCTCTGTGACTCCACATTGAGGAAACTCACTTGTAGTGTATAAGATGAACTAGATGGACCCATACTTACCCAAACATGGATTAATAGGTTCTACACATGACTATGAGGACAAACATGAGTGAAACGGTCTCAATCCAAGGGAGGAACATCAAATGGACCAAATTTGGGAACCGGAAGAGGTAAGGAGTCCGAAATGTACCTCTGTGACTCCAGATTGAGGAAACTCACTTGTAGTGTATAAGATGAACTAGATGGACCCATACTTACCCAAACATGGATTAATAGGTTCTCCACATGACTATGAGGACAAACATGAGTGAAACGGTCTCAATCCAAGGGAGGAACATCAAATGGACCAAATTTGGGAACCGGAAGAGGTAAGGAGTCCGAAATGTACCTCTGTGACTCCACATTGAGGAAACTCACTTGTAGTGTATAAGATGAACTAGATGGACCCATACTTACCCAAACATGGATTAATAGGTTCTCCACATGACTATGAGGACAAACATGAGTGAAACGGTCTCAATCCAAGGGAGGAACATCAAATGGACCAAATTTGGGAACCGGAAGAGGTAAGGAGTCCGAAATGTACCTCTGTGACTCCACATTGAGGAAACTCACTTGTAGTGTATAAGATGAACTAGATGGACCCATACTTACCCAAACATGGATTAATAGGTTCTCCACATGACTATGAGGACAAACATGAGTGAAACGGTCTCAATCCAAGGGAGGAACATCAAATGGACCAAATTTGGGAACCGGAAGAGGTAAGGAGTCCGAAATGTACCTCTGTGACTCCACATTGAGGAAACTCACTTGTAGTGTATAAGATGAACTAGATGGACCCATACTTACCCAAACATGGATTAATAGGTTCTCCACATGACTATGAGGACAAACATGAGTGAAACGGTCTCAATCCAAGGGAGGAACATCAAATGGACCAAATTTGGGAACCGGAAGAGGTAAGGAGTCCGAAATGTACCTCTGTGACTCCACATTGAGGAAACTCACTTGTAGTGTATAAGATGAACTAGATGGACCCATACTTACCCAAACATGGATTAATAGGTTCTCCACATGACTATGAGGACAAACATGAGTGAAACGGTCTCAATCCAAGGGAGGAACATCAAATGGACCAAATTTGGGAACCGGAAGAGGTAAGGAGTCCGAAATGTACCTCTGTGACTCCACATTGAGGAAACTCACTTGTAGTGTATAAGATGAACTAGATGGACCCATACTTACCCAAACATGGATTAATAGGTTCTCCACATGACTATGAGGACAAACATGAGTGAAACGGTCTCAATCCAAGGGAGGAACATCAAATGGACCAAATTTGGGAACCGGAAGAGGTAAGGAGTCCGAAATGTACCTCTGTGACTCCACATTGAGGAAACTCACTTGTAGTGTATAAGATGAACTAGATGGACCCATACTTACCCAAACATGGATTAATAGGTTCTCCACATGACTATGAGGACAAACATGAGTGAAACGGTCTCAATCCAAGGGAGGAACATCAAATGGACCAAATTTGGGAACCGGAAGAGGTAAGGAGTCCGAAATGTACCTCTGTGACTCCACATTGAGGAAACTCACTTGTAGTGTATAAGATGAACTAGATGGACCCATACTTACCCAAACATGGATTAATAGGTTCCACATGACTATGAGGACAAACATGAGTGAAACGGTCTCAATCCAAGGGAGGAACATCAAATGGACCAAATTTGGGAACCGGAAGAGGTAAGGAGTCCGAAATGTACCTCTGTGACTCCACATTGAGGAAACTCACTTGTAGTGTATAAGATGAACTAGATGGACCCATACTTACCCAAACATGGATTAATAGGAACTGAGGACAAACATGACTGAAACGG
>CACVBM020000239.1:0-15098 GCA_902728155.2 Microthlaspi erraticum | reverse complement strand
TAAGGGTAATTTCGTAAATTCCCTATGGAAGCACGTGACAGATCCAACGATGTATACAAAAACTCTTGTGTGAGACGATGATGATTCGCTGTGTCATAATTAATTTGTAAGTCCTATCGACACATGTTTGGTCGCATTGCCAGATCTGTATAACCCAAAACTGATGTATCTGGCGCTGATGATCGTGACTCCTAACGTTTTAGGCATGTTTCGTTATAGTTATACATGTACACTAACGCCACACACTCGTGGAATTGTGTAGGGTTAAACACATTATACGAACTGTGATATAAACTGTGACAAATCAGTTTTTTGAACATTTTTTTATACGGACCAAACTCAAATCATGATTGAGTTTGGTTATGTTCATGAACATTCAAATTGATATAGAGGTATATACATTTCCTGCACATGTTATAACAATGTAGAGCATCATATAATCAACCTTAGGTTGTACGTTAAGTAATATATATATATATAATGTATATACTGTGTTTTATATTTGTACAGTATAAAATTCAGATGCGGTTAATTATGATGGATTTTATGATTTTCATATAGACATGTACAATCTTTATTACAGTTTTGATCACTGCAGCTTTTTATTTTCAGTTTTAGCTGGCTCTTGTTTAAGAGAATTTATCATCTAAATTGAGATTTTAAAGTTACATTTTACTTTATTTACTCTATGGACCTACATTTGAGAGAGATTGGTTAAGAGCTGTATTCTACTTCTTGTTAATTTGTTGTGTTACACTTACATGTATATACAATGGGAAGGAATAATTTTTTTATTAGTATTTGTCTATGACTCAACCTAGACACGAATCTGCAATATCTTGCCAACCTTCGAAGAAAGGACCTCCTATTTTTATTGTAGATATAGTTTTTTGTATAATACATTATTACATTATTATATGTGACTAATATGTGAGCCCACTTTAATTTGTTTGGTGTCTGCTATTGTTTATTTGGATGGGATAACAAAGGCTAATTATTCTGTTTACGTTTTCCTTTTCTGTGAAAGTATCTTCTTATCACAAGCAAGTCTCAGTTTGTACCGTTGAATTAAACAAAATATCTTAAACTAATTGAAAATTGCGAGTTCAAAATGATTAAACAAGGCAATAAGTAGACTTTAAAGCACACGAAAAGGACCTGAAGAAAATATATATTCTTGTTTAATATATAGTATTGAAAACTGAAATTGCCGGTCCACGGACGAAGAAAGTTGATGCATGAAATATTTGTACGTTCCACAATTTTCTATATGTGTTTATTGGATGTTATGTTGAAATTATTCAAGATATTTTGGATCGGTTATCAATTTCATTGCATGAGTAACAATTTTTCACTAAGCGACCTAGATAGTACATACTATCAGTTTCATATGATGTCTCTACATAGAGTTGTAATGATGTTTGATGTTATATTGTCTTGGTCCGTTTCGGTTTATAAAATTTGTCCGAGTTCAGTTTCAATAATAGGTTATTGGACTGATTTGATATTTGTTTAGATTTAAATCATGATAAAGAAAAATAAGTGAAACCTTTTTATGTACTTCAAATTTGGGCTGACGAAACATCTAACATGTTTAGAACTTCGAAATCAGTTTTAACCGTTTTAACTTCATTTTTTCATCCTGGATGGAAACTAAAAATTTGTGGGATAGATTTTTGATAAAGAAAATCGTATCATCATTTGTTTAAATATAAATGATATATACAAGTATTCGTTCTCATGAGTCACTATTATTGTAAAAGTATACCAGGAAAATTTTGTAATGCATATAACTGGATTTTAGACCATAGATTTGTAATGAATTCGAACAATTTGTGGCACTGTGTAAGTACCTCCATGAAAAGCAATCAGCAAGTGGACAGCATTTGATCGTTGTATCTCAAATTAATGTTTGCCAATCATTTTTCCACCCTATATTTTTTTTTCTGTTTCATGTCACCATAAGTTATTATTTACTTTATAAAACCCGCAAAATACCATTCGATAGTTATTTTCAATGACTAATCACAGAATAAAACAAAACAAAATAAAAATCTACATAACTAATAAGGCTTGGACAATCTCCAGCCTTTGACACGTGGCACTCTTTTTTTTTTTTTTTTTCGCCTAACACCAAAACGACGTCGTTTTGCGCTTTATTTTTTTTTTTTCGTCTTACACCAAAACGACGTCGTTTTCGTATTAAAAAAAAAAAATCTAAATCAAAATTATGTGTAATGCTGTTCGTTTTGATGGGCTTGATTATTTATCGGACCTCTTCGTTTCCATGGTAGCTTTAAATGGGCTTACTGGCTAATTAGCTCATTTCATTTCCTTTTAAAAAGGATTGCAATTATTATTATCTATGAGTCTGTAGGATAATAATCAATCTATAATGATTGTTAGTATAAGGAAAATTAGAAGAACTCAACTCCAGTCGATAAATTATTGTATAAAAGAACAAAAAACATATGAAACTATTCACTATGAGTCTATATAAGATTTCACGTAAATAACAACTAAATTTTAAAACTATATGAAAAAAAACAAAATGCAAAACTTACAGAATCTAATATATTCGAATCTAATGTTCTGAATAATTAAATTAAAAATATTTGGTTTAATAAACCCGCGCATTGCGCGGGTTCTCTCCTAGTGTAAATAATTGATGCAGCATTCAAACGTTTCTACGGTCTACCAGTATAAGTTTTTAAAAAGGTTTTATATGATCAAATTCAAACAATTTATTTGCTGCTTCTTGCTTATGAGCTTTTTTTTTTAACAATTGCTTCTGAGTTTAGGCCAGATGATACATTTGAATTAGCTAGGTTTGCAGAAAATTAAAATTTTGAAATAACTATATAACGACAAACAATAGAAATGAAAAATGAAAAATGAAAAATGAAAAATGAAACTTGAAAATCCAAAGTGCAGAAAAGTGGGCATGTAGAAGGGAAAATGAGATGTGAGAAAGAATGGTGGCTACTTATTAGGAACGGAATCTTCTTCTTTTTCTTTTCCATAAATGTTTTATAATTTCTATTTGCATCTCTTTTTTTTCGAGGGGCTAAAAACAATGATGACGATCCAAAATACTAAATATGTATATTCATACATTATAATAAGAATGCATGCATTTACAAGAAAAAATAATATATACGAACTTTGACGATCGTTGTTGTGGAAAGAAAATATAGCTAGAGTAGATAAATAGTGAGCATAAATTACTTCGAATCCTTTCTAATTGAAGAGTTCTTGAGTATTACGGAAAATACATATATTTTGCAACCCCCACTTTCATTTCAGTACATTATTGAAAAATTTCTCCAATTAACCTAAAAGAAGTGATATATCTTAAAAGAAAGTGGTTCTTTTTTGCTATAAATGGTTTTTTGAAAAACGAGTTTGTGCAAAGCATAATATCAAAGGTAGCTTTTACTTTTGTTTTGACACGACAAAGGTCAACATTTCGTGAGGGGGACATAAAGAAGTTTTAGGCAGATGATTTCTCATGGCGTTGAGGAACAGAAGTCTAATTGTCTATGACTCTAAAATATGCCACGGAACATCTTTCACCTCAACTACCAAATTTACATATATCGCTTATTTTCAACCATATAATATAGTGTAAATTCATACAAATTTACATCTATCGATACTACATTATGTTACAAAAATAATGCTTAGTCTTTTCATTAAAAAAATATTACAGTACTAATTATAGTGTGTAATGTTGGGTCCACCTCGTGGTATGTAGGCACATATTACAGAAAGAAACGCACCAACGCCATCTACCACACGGACGATGCTTTTGATTACATGATTTAAGGTAACTTTATAATATTATAAAATTAGAATGGGATAAGAAATACGAAGTTAAATTTGAAATATTAAATATTGGAAAGAAATAAAAATGATGAAAACGACGACCCAATTTGAATTTGTAGGTCCAAATTTTTATTACTTGTGTCGGGTACCCAAGGATATATACATGGATGCTTGATCACCCCTTGGCTCCTCCCAACCAATTGGGCCAATTTTTCTCTTTCAAATTTCATCAGTTTTGATACTTGATACCATTGAGTTTTTTGGTTCTATATAATTTGATACACACTCAAAATATTTCTTGAAATTGAATTATTTTATTAAATATCACGAAAAGGAATACTAGTAACTAAAAAATCAAGCCATTTACTTACATTTGTTTTTGTATATGTTTTTTCTTCCACACCGTTGTGTAGTTTAATAGAGAAGTGTATATAAAAAGATTATGAAAACCACTTAGGTGAAAAGATTATTGTTTATGTCCATAGGTGAAGATGATTTGTTCAACACAATCTCGAACTCACTTGTCTCATTGTCTCCTTCTCCCTCCTCCTCTTCTTCTTCTTCATCGTAATCATCTTCCTCACTTAATCCTTCTTCTTCACCTTCTTTGTTACCAACTTTGTCCCTCTGATCCGTCTCAAACTCAGGCAGTACTGTTTCTTGTGAGAGAAGCAACTGTCTCTCTGGAGTCACCATTAGAGGCAATATTGGCAATGCTCCACTTTTGTTCCTCTCGTTGTACAAAGCTTCGAGCTGGTGAAAATAAGGGCAAGTCTTGGAATCAAGGGGTCGTTTCTTGTTGCTCTCTTTGACTTTCTTGAAGTACTTGTTTATGTTTTCCCATTTCTCCTTGCACCGTTTCGCGCTGCGATTGTATCCCAATCTTCTCATTCCTGAGGAGATCTCTTCCCATAGTGGTCCCTTGGTACCGTTTTCTTGATAGTTAGCTTCAAGATTCTTCCTTATCCTTATCAAGGCCTCGACCTCGGTTTTAGGCCATCTTGAAGAACTAGGAGACACCGATTGGTTGGTGTCGTAATTTCCCATCTTCATTGTTGTATCAAGTAGAACCGGCCTTGGCTCTTTACTCTCAAATGTTTTTGGATGATCACTCTGATATTGTTTCCTTTGTGATGCTTTATGATTCTGCTGCGGTTGCTGCTGTGGCTGTTGTTGTTGTCCTCCAGAGATTTTGTGTAAGAAGGATATGATTGCAGCGTCTTTAGCCGCGGAATTTGACCTCTCATGGACCAGTGTTTCATGTTCTCTATTGATTCTTGCCACTTCTTGGACCCTCCAAGATTCTTCCCTTGAGATTCTCTCTTTCTCGCGATTCTCCAATGTTTCCAAGAACCTTTTTTGCATCTTCTCTTGTTTCTCCATCAGCTCTTTTGTCAACTTCGTGAACAACCCTTTCCAATACTTCCTTCTCTTTCTCGATCTCTTGCCCTGATGATGATGTTCTTCTTCCTCATCAGATGCAGTAGATGAAGAAGTTGAGCTCGAGAAAAGATTCAGCGACGAAACATTGTTCATCAACTCATTAGAAGTTTGTTTAAAACCAGCATCAACAACAGTAGTATTGTTGTTGGTATAAAAAGGGAAAGTTGCCGTAGGAGATGGTTGCTTGGCCAGGAAGGTAGGGTTTGTGGTGTTGGTTTTCACACTAACCTGATCATGATGATGTTTCATCGGTAAAGAACTCTTTTCGGCTGATGGATTGTTAGAGTTGATCCACGGCATCATAGTTGCGGTTGCGGTTGCGGTCGTGGTCGTGACAGTTGCAAGAGATTTAGCGGGTTGCGATTCGGGTTCAGGTGGATAGGAATTGAGAGTCTCGAAAGCTTCTAACTCTTCGAAGAACCGGTAAGTTTTGCCTTCGGATTTTCCGGTACGACCTTCTTTGGTACGTTTGTGGTACTTGTACACGTTCTCGAACTTCTCCTTGCATTTCTTTGCACTTCTCTTGTATCCAAGCTCCATCATTTTCCTAATTATTTTATCAATAAAAATTCCATAAGATACAAAATTACATTTCATTTATTTTAGATATTTATATGTAAATTAGTCTTTTACATACCTATCAACACATAAATAGCCTTATAGGAATATTCAAATGAATTATCGAAAAATATGATATATACATATCCATATATAAATGTGTTAAACGTATATATAAGATCATAGAATTTCTGTCTTATTTTCAAGATCAAATGTGTGGTATATACATAGACATAATCACATAAATATGCATGTAAGATAATATAACAAACCTGGAGATTTCTTCCCATAGAGGAGCTTTAAGAGTAGAGTCACGAAAGGCTTTATCCATCTCCGAACGTATTCTCAAGAGAGCTAAAGTCTCCGGTCTTGGCCACCGGTTTCCTCCACCGCCGCCTCCTTCGCCGGTTTCCTCCATCTTCATATCTTTCTCCTCCTCGCCGGAACCGCCCACGCCGCCGCCAGAACTATCCAACAGCCCTGAAGAGTTTCCTGACATACTTACACTTGAATTTGGATTTCTATTCAAAGAGAGATGAGGAGAGTTTGAAGAGAAGACGAGAGTTGTGGTTGAATTTTCTGACTTTGTTTTTTCTTTTTTTCAATATTTTTGTCTATTGTGATTTTATCTTAGGGGTATTTAATTGGGTGTGGGATGGACCATTTATCTAGATCTTATAAATATAAAGATACATTTTTGTACATGATATTTAATTATGTGTGATTTATTTTTTCTTCTGTATTACAAAAAGAGGAGTGGGACTTAAAAGGGGAACTTTTTTCGCTTTCCTTCTGTCTTTTTTAATTTGGGAATCTTCTCATTGCTTATAAGAAAATTTTGGCACCAAAAATATAATTCACGAAAATATTATTTATGTGTATTTCTCTCATGCCATGTAAAATTACGTGTATGGTTCACCGTAACAACTGATTAATGATTGGTTTGATCAGTTTTTTTCGACGATAAATTTTTCAGAAACTCTTTATCGATTAATATTGAATTTTGCAAACTCTAAATTTACGATCCGATAACAAAAACATATGCTCACTGCATCAATTCATATATTGTTACAGATAAATAAATAAATACTTAGATTAACGTGGATGTATGATTGGACAGTCTTTAACTGTTCCACTTTGCCACTTGTGACCTGTTTGAGTTACTTAGAATTATTTTTTCCTGATTACACGACCTTTTTAGTTATTGGAGAGGCTTGATATTTGGTTACTATAGAAGTGTAATAGTATATTCATGGTAAATAACCAATAGAATAATAACAATGCTGATTCGAATTGAAATAACAACAATAATATAAGATTGTGAGCTGTGGAGAAGCCTGAGAATATGATTACATTAGTGTTTAAAATGATTGACATCATAATGGATGCTTTTCGATTAAATTATTATATAAGTGGAAAAAATAATCAAAGGTAATCAGCAAGAACAGCTGCAGATAGAGACGATAGGGATAATATTCGGGTTTTTTTGTGGGCCCATATTAGCTTCTCACCGCCGCAGGATCAAACCGCAAATTGGTCACGACACCGACTGTAAATTTACCTTTTTCACCCTCTAATGTTGACCTCTCTAATCTCTAATCATGCAACTAGTTCGTATATAACAAACACACGTCATTGTTCACCGTAATTTTCATGGAATATATAAATGGTGAAACATAACATTATATAATTTGTATTATGACGATTTGAGATAGAAAGCGGTGTGGGTGTAATTAATATATATGTGGAAGCTTTGATGTAACATCAAATTACGGTATTAAATTAGACGAAGAGTTAGATAAATGTCCAAGTTATATATGGTTATTAGGCGGATATCAAAGCATTTATGAGAAAAAGCAAGTAGAGAGACATGATTTAGTTAGCTTATGACCTACCTTATTTAATGGTATTGAAATATTCCGGTGCCTAATAAGTTATAAGTAATAATGCATCAATTTTTTTTCACGTAAACATTTTGGTGTTTCTTCGACAACCACTGGTTTTAATTTCGTTTTCTACTTATTAAAAAATCTTAAAGAGCTTTACCGGTATTTCCTGAATATATCATGTCAATGTCAATAAAGATGAACGTGTTTTCCGTTTGTAGACACATTTGTGAAATAACGTAAAACCTATATACCTCAATTGGTAACTTGAATGTCAAAACTATCAAGCTTAATTACACACGTTAGTTTAAAACTAAATTGCTTTTCACTGCTCGGATTTAGTTATACGCTCTTAAGGTTATCAAAACAATGAAATCTTGTAAAGTAGCTATCTATTTTATTTGATAGCTTCTACTTTTATCTTATGGTTCCATAATCCATTTACTTCAATTGAACATTAGAAAGTATAACTAATCGTATTTAATAACATTCTAACGAGCTCATCATCTTGCCATTTTTATTATGAATTTTGTGTACTCATGGATGTTTTGGTATCTATAACCATTGGAAAATTATACAAAACTGTATAAACATTTAGGAAAGCAATCACATTTTAGTTATGGGGATGTTTTGTTTAAGTATAACAAAACATTAATAGGAGAATGGACAATCTTACTGGCAGTTTGTTTTTTGTCTGAAACACCAAACTCATCTCCCACTTTTTTCGCACTTCTCTTTTCTTTTTTCGTTTCGTATTTGGTTAACTTCTAGTCATTTTGCTACTATATCTTTCAGAAATTATATTTTTATATTCCAATTATTAATCCATAAGGGGATAAATAAAAAAAAGAGAGAAAATAAAAGCAGTGGTTACAATGAGCTGGATTCAGATGTATTTCCACTACGTATGGCTCTGTAAAGTGACCCCAACTTGATCCCTTTCTACGTATGTATACATAACCCGTATATGTTTATATATCCACAAAAGTATAAACTGGTAAGTATTAAATAATACAATAGGTAAATAACCGACGTGAGTAGTGAATAATATTATCGTGATTTTTTTTTGTTATCTACTCTTTAAATCTATCATCTCTTTCGGTCAGGACCAGCTTATAAATCATCCCCAACAAAATCAACATCCCTACTAATATAAGTAGGAATCGAACATAATATCGAAAGGGTAGTAAGAAGCATAACTAAACCGAAACTCACTTGATATGATCGTTATTTAGGCATATATAAATATACCATACCTATAACAGTAAAAGGTTATTAGATGGTTAATTTTCTATGATAGAACTAGAACATCCAATAAATCCATATATATTCACCAAAATGGCCGATGAATAGGACAAAGTTTTTTTCATTAAATGCAATTTGTCATCCACTGTAAAATAGTACTCCATTGATCGACTCCTACTGTTCGAGGATGGTACCAAACTACCAATGATTCCAACTCCATAAAAGTTACATGTAACTCTCGTATTACAATCGACTAGACCCAAAAAAATTAAATGTTATTATCTTCTTCCATTTCTATAAAAATTATTTGATTTAGTAATTCTTACTACAGCCACAATATTCGAATAATCATATTATTATTTATTAATCTGTAAGTACATGTAATTTATAAACAAAGAACGTATGAAACGCTAATCACTATGCGTTTCGCGTTTCGAAACACATCGGAAACGGAAACGCGTCGGAAACGCGTCGGAAACGCAACGGAAACGCATGGAAACGCGTTTCTTGAAATTCTCCATTTAGAAACGCAGTGGAAGCGTCCAATTCCAAAACGGAAACGCAACGGAAACTTGTTTTCGTTCTGTTCGAAAACCTGGTCTCTGCAGCCGCCAAGCCTTATATCAACAACAAATCGGAGAATGTTGAAGAAATTAAGTTTTATTCGATATTTTGGTTTGTAAAAGATTTATATCTATTAGATTCACAAATCTACGAAGAAAACTACTAAAAAATGCAAGAAAATTGATGCATAATGCGAAAATTGATGAACATGGCCGCCAAATTAGAGTTACAGAAAGTGGAGAAAGAGTCGGGAAGAAGACGTTATCGAAATTACAATTATACCCTCTATTTATTAAAAATTAAAAAACTAACAAAACATATAATCCTGTGATTCGAACTCATGACTGCTTGGAATAATGTCCCTCCACTAACCACTGCACCAACTTGATTTACTATATATTCGTTACATACATATATTATATATTAACAAACTTTAAAATAACCATATATATGTATATCATAAATATTATATATGCGTTTCCAAAACGTTTCCAATCTTGTATTTTTCAAAATAGACGTTTCCCGTTTCCGAAACGTTTTGCATCCGCGTTTCCGTTTCCGTTTCCATGCAATGTAGACAAAGACCAACAGAACACAACACACATTTGAGGCGCAGCGAATCAGCGATACAAAACGTAGACGTAAAATCCTGAGCCGTTAAATAATGTGACGTGTCAAATTAAAGGCTGTTCGATTTATCTAATTCGTAACTAAAGTTGATTTGGCTACCACGTGTACATTTTTATCGCGGTTTTCAAAGTGATTTTTTGCCACGTAGGATATTAATTTCTCCGCCTAGTGGATTTTTCAAGTAGTTCTCTTTTGTCCGAAACAAATTGCTTTATACCAACAAACCATGTGAAAGTAATAAAAAAGAAAAATAACAAAATTCCTTAAAATAGCGAAACCACTTTATTCCATTTGACAATAATATCAAGACGAGAAAATAATTTTGTGGCTCCTGTACATTTTTTTTTTGTAATTATGTGAAAATAAAAAAAAATATATCTGTAAAAAAGCTGTGGTACAGAAAATCAACTACAGTTGTAATTAGTCAATTTTCTTGTTCTTTCACTTATAAATCGGTGAGAAATTACATGTTCTGATTAGGAGTATCCAAGATTTTGAAAATTTGTAGATAATATTGTATATTTTGATGGTCAACCTCATTTGTCATGCCAAGTTCGTTACCGTCCATCGTTATCAGGCCAGGTCATTGTCAACTATAATAATTGGAATAATTGACATATTTTGATCTTACCGTAACCTTGCTTCGCTTGACCCATATCAAAACGTAAACTATCAACAATAGAAAAAAAAATGATTAATACATAGAGGGACCCATTTATGGTTTCTTTTTCTTTAATGTCAATTTTTCTGTACATCCTGCTGGGCATATATTATGGTTCAGCGAAATTTAGATTAAGATTTGGGCCTTCACTCATAAAAAGGCCATGAGGATGGGCCCAACTCGTTACATTCAAATCCAGTTATCATGGACTAGAGTCTAGAGGATGCTTTCGATTTCTATAACTCTGTCTTTTGTGCGTCTCTCGAAGAAAGCACTATGTTTTGTGGTCATTTGTTTTTTTCTTTGTTGTAACATCAGTGACTTCCAAGTTAAGATAGTATCATAGTACTGATGTTAATCTTTATGTACTGATGTTAACTTAAATAAATTTTGAGAACACAAATTATAGTTTTTCTTTATTAATCTTTACCATGTGATAATCTGTATATATGTATGGAAAATTGAACTACAACTTTGTGTCTTGATCCTTGGGCGCGCATCATCCAATCCAAGGTTTCGATTTGCTTTTACAATACCGAGACGAGCTAGATCCTATGTAATTATGTATTGCTATGCAAACAAACTCACATTCATATTCGTTTATAACCATAAACTATTTATCTTGTCGGTGAATCTAAAGGATTATACAACTAAGAAAATCGTTATATATACAAATTAACAATATCAAAGAAAGTAGAGAAAATGGAGATGCACTATTATAAGTTTTCACGAAAAAGTGATACATTCTCCTCGGAATTTGGAGGGAAAGAACCAGACAAAACGGGCCCACCTACCGGCCGTAGGGGTGCTTTTGTCTTTTCCTTACAACCGGCGACCAAACCTTCAACGTGTCTGCGGCGAAGAATAAACCCTCCCCTCCTTGTGAATTACCATTATATCCTCAATCTCCTCGCGTTTGTTTTAGACCGGACAACCCACATGAACCGGCCTAATTTGACCCACGATAATGAACTAACCGGAATTACCCTCTGTAAACAAAAAACAACTATTTTAAGTAAAAATTAATAGGATGATCTGAAACATGATTATCGGTTAAATTAAAATGGTAAAGAATCTACACAACGATAATTACTAGTTAGAGACTTAAAACCAAAAAACTCAACATTACTCATATTTAAAGTTTAAACAAATGCAAATTACCTCATTGACAAATGCTACAAAACGAATTGGAAATTGGTTTAGTTGACTTTGTGGATTGTCTCGTTAACTCTTAAATTGATACGAATACAATGTATCCCCCATACAACAGAAAACAATATACCAATTTGTTTTTTTGTATCATGTTTCCTGGACATATTTCAATGTGAGATACTGAGGTTTCTCCTTCACCTCGGTTTCAAAACCAAAACTAGTTTTGTGTAATAAAAAATTAAAACAGCCTTACTTTAGTTTATCTAGAAAATCACTGAAAAAAAGCAAAAACTTAATTTGATTTCTACTACTGCATGGGGAATGCTCTTCACTTTACTTTTCTTTTATTTTTCTTTCACTAGCTTTCGTAGTATAATATTTTTGGATATTTTTCAGAAAAGCATAAAAATTGTTGTAAGAAGATTTTACTTACAGTAAATAAAATAATAATACCAAGAAAGAAACAGTTTCCTTTAAATTTAATTTTCGTATTTTACCGTCTGTTCAGACACCGTCGTCGTCACTTTCTTTCTTTTTCCTTTTCTCTCTCTCTCTTCCTTCTTCTGTCATCGCTGTCTCTGACTTCCCTGTCTTCCTCCTCCTTCCTTTTTGCTTTTCCGTCGTTTTTCTCCGCCGGATTTTCCTCTCTCTCCGGAAGGTCTAACTTTGCTCCGCCGGACAGGCAATTCGTCCATCACAGCTTACTAAAACCCAGCAGTTACAAATCAAAATTTCGTTCCGGAAAATTCTGAAAATCGTGCAGCTTTAAGAAAACAAAGTTCCGGTCTTTTTCATCTCCGAGAAGCCTCATTAGATCTGAGAGGTCAATTAAGCGAAAAGGGCAGTTCCATCTTTGGAAGTTTAAAGCTTTTCGTTTACATTTCCCTCTCTCTCTCTCTGTTGCAACTGGTTCACCGGCTTGGTTTGATTGATGGTTTCCACGGCGACGGCTAGGACCTCCGGGGCTTTTGCTTTTAGATGATGAACGGTGAGGATCGAAGAGGTTGGTGGTCTTCTGGTGAACATTTCACATGGAATGGCAGATCTTGTGACCTACAGTAATGCTGACCACAACGTTGAACAGGTCCCTCTCTCTCTGAAGAATTTTGGTCATAAACAGTAGAAAGTTCAAATTTTTGCGATTAGTGATGAACTAGTACGAAACAAAAGTTGCAAATTTGGAGTCTTGTTTGTTCAAATTGTGAAACTTTCCTGCAAATCTCAAGTCTTTACCCATTTATTCTTTGTAAAAATCCGAACTTTTTCAAGTTTAATTTGGTGGGGGGTTTAATTTGTGTGTTGTTCAATTTGGCAGGCATTGATTACATTGAAGAAGGGCACACAACTTTTGAAATATGGTCGCAAAGGGAAGCCGAAGTTTTATCCTTTTAGACTGTCTAGTGTGAGTTCTTCTGTCTGCTCAAACCACTCTCTCTTCTACAATTGCTTCATCTGAGAAAAAATCTATGCTTGTTGGTGTTTTGGTTGTGTAGGATGAAAAATCTTTGATCTGGATATCGAGTAGTGGTGAAAAGCGACTGAAACTAGCATCTGTATCTAAAATCATACCTGGGCAAAGAACTGTAAGATATACTATCTTCCAAGAACTTCTCTCATTAGCTTTTCAAGAATATCTCTGTTAAACGAAATCTTTCTGCAAATAGGCTGTGTTCCAGCGTTATCTTCGTCCAGAGAAAGACTACTTATCTTTTTCTCTCTTGTACAACGGCAAAAAGAAGTCTCTTGACTTGGTTAGTCATCTTGAAAACTGATATTTTGAGCCAGCCACTTGTTAAGTAAGTAACAGTTTTCTTTCTTGATAGATTTGTAAGGACAAGGTTGAGGCAGAGATTTGGATTGGAGGACTTAAAACATTGATATCGTCTGGCCAAGGCGGCCGCTCTAAAATCGATGGCTGGAGTGGCGGAAACCTCTCTGTTGATGTAAGTATTCAGGCAAAGACTCTGTGGTTGGTCATGTTGTAATTGCATTTAGGTACTCAATGGATCTGTTTGTTCTCAGGCTAGCAGAGACTTGACATCAAGCAGTCCAAGCAGCAGTTCTGCGAGCGCTTCACGGGGTCACAGCTCTCCAGGGACTCCTTTTAATATCGATCCAGTTGCTTCTCCTACTAAGAGTGTTGAGCCTGAGGTGGTTCCATTAACTGATTCAGAGAAGCCACATGTTGTTGTTGTTGCATTGGACACCAAAAACATGCAAACAAAGGTACCTGGCTCAGATGGTTTTCGTGTCAGTGTCTCTAGTGCACAGAGTAGTTCTAGTCATGGCTCTGGAGCAGATGACTCTGATGCTCTAGGCGACGTTTACATTTGGGGTGAGGTGATATGTGACAATGTGGTCAAAGTCGGGATTGATAAGAGTGCGAGTTATCTAACCACGAGAACGGACGTCCTTGTGCCGAAGCCGTTGGAGTCGAATATTGTCCTTGATGTTCATCAGATCGCATGTGGTGTTAGGCATGCTGCGTTTGTGACACGTCAAGGTGAGATTTTCACTTGGGGTGAAGAATCTGGAGGAAGGCTTGGTCATGGTATTGGGAAAGATGTTTTCCATCCTCGTCTCGTTGAGTCTCTCACAGCTATTGACTTTGTTGCTTGTGGAGAGTTTCACACTTGTGCTGTTACTCTCTCTGGAGAGCTCTTTACTTGGGGTGATGGTACACATAATGTTGGTCTCTTAGGTCATGGCTCTGGTATTAGTCACTGGATACCAAAGAGAATCGGTGGTCCTCTCGAAGGGCTTCATGTGGGTTCAGTAACTTGTGGACCTTGGCATACGGCTTTGGTAACATCTCATGGGAGGCTTTTCACATTTGGAGATGGAACGTTTGGTGTGTTAGGTCACGGTGACAGGGAAACAGTTCAGTATCCGAGAGAGGTTGAGTCTTTGTCAGGGTTGAGAACGATTGCGGTTTCTTGCGGCGTTTGGCACACTTCTGCTGTTGTGGAGATCATTGTCACGCAGTCAAACTCAAGCTCTGTGTCGTCTGGGAAGCTGTTCACGTGGGGTGATGGTGACAAGAACCGTCTTGGACACGGTGACAAAGACCCTCGGCTTAAACCAACGTGTGTCCCTGCGTTAATCGATTACAACTTCCACAAGATTGCTTG
>CACVBM020000238.1:0-15116 GCA_902728155.2 Microthlaspi erraticum | reverse complement strand
GTTCATCTTATACACTACAAGTGAGTTTCCACAATGTGGAGTCACAGAGGTACATTTCGGACTCCTTACCTCTTCCGGTTCCCAAATTAGGTCCATTTGATGTTCCTCCCTTGGATTGAGACCGTTTCACTCATGTTTGTCCTCATAGTCATGTGTAGAACCTATTAATCCATGTTTGGGTAAGTATGGGTCCATCTAGTTCATCTTATACACTACAAGTGAGTTTCCACAATCTGTGGAGTCACAGAGGTACATTTCGGACTCCTTACCTCTTCCGGTTCCCAAATTAGGTCCATTTGATGTTCCTCCCTTGGATTGAGACCGTTTCACTCATGTTTGTCCTCATAGTCATGTGTAGAACCTATTAATCCATGTTTGGATAAGTATGGGTCCATCTAGTTCATCTTATACACTACAAGTGAGTTTCCACAATCTGGAGTCACAGAGGTACATTTCGGACTCCTTACATAGGTCCATTTGATGTTCCTCCCTTGGATTGAGACCGTTTCACTCATGTTTGTCCTCATAGTCATGTGTAGAACCTATTAATCCATGTTTGGGTAAGTATGGGTCCATCTAGTTCATCTTATACACTACAAGTGAGTTTCCACAATGTGGAGTCACAGAGGTACATTTCGGACTCCTTACCTCTTCCGGTTCCCAAATTTGGTCCATTTGATGTTCCTCCCTTGGATTGAGACCGTTTCACTCATGTTTGTCCTCATAGTCATGTGTAGAACCTATTAATCCATGTTTGGGTAAGTATGGGTCCATCTAGTTCATCTTATACACTACAAGTGAGTTTCCACAATGTGGAGTCACAGAGGTACATTTCGGACTCCTTACCTCTTCCGGTTCCCAAATTAGGTCCATTTGATGTTCCTCCCTTGGATTGAGACCGTTTCACTCATGTTTGTCCTCATAGTCATGTGTAGAACCTATTAATCCATGTTTGGGTAAGTATGGGTCCATCTAGTTCATCTTATACACTACAAGTGAGTTTCCACAATGTGGAGTCACAGAGGTACATTTCGGACTCCTTACCTCTTCCGGTTCCCAAATTAGGTCCATTTGATGTTCCTCCCTTGGATTGAGACCGTTTCACTCATGTTTGTCCTCATAGTCATGTGTAGAACCTATTAATCCATGTTTGGGTAAGTATGGGTCCATCTAGTTCATCTTATACACTACAAGTGAGTTTCCACAATGTGGAGTCACAGAGGTACATTTCGGACTCCTTACCTCTTCCGGTTCCCAAATTAGGTCCATTTGATGTTCCTCCCTTGGATTGAGACCGTTTCACTCATGTTTGTCCTCATAGTCATGTGTAGAACCTATTAATCCATGTTTGGTAAGTATGGGTCCATCTAGTTCATCTTATACACTACAAGTGAGTTTCCACAATGTGGAGTCACAGAGGTACATTTCGGACTCCTTACCTCTTCCGGTTCCCAAATTAGGTCCATTTGATGTTCCTCCCTTGGATTGAGACCGTTTCACTCATGTTTGTCCTCATAGTCATGTGTAGAACCTATTAATCCATGTTTGGTAAGTATGGGTCCATCTAGTTCATCTTATACACTACAAGTGAGTTTCCACAATGTGGAGTCACAGAGGTACATTTCGGACTCCTTACCTCTTCCGGTTCCCAAATTAGGTCCATTTGATGTTCCTCCCTTGGATTGAGACCGTTTCACTCATGTTTGTCCTCATAGTCATGTGTAGAACCTATTAATCCATGTTTGGTAAGTATGGGTCCATCTAGTTCATCTTATACACTACAAGTGAGTTTCCACAATGTGGAGTCACAGAGGTACATTTCGGACTCCTTACCTCTTCCGGTTCCCAAATTAGGTCCATTTGATGTTCCTCCCTTGGATTGAGACCGTTTCACTCATGTTTGTCCTCATAGTCATGTGTAGAACCTATTAATCCATGTTTGGGTAAGTATGGGTCCATCTAGTTCATCTTATACACTACAAGTGAGTTTCCACAATGTGGAGTCACAGAGGTACATTTCGGACTCCTTACCTCTTCCGGTTCCCAAATTAGGTCCATTTGATGTTCCTCCCTTGGATTGAGACCGTTTCACTCATGTTTGTCCTCATAGTCATGTGTAGAACCTATTAATCCATGTTTGGGTAAGTATGGGTCCATCTAGTTCATCTTATACACTACAAGTGAGTTTCCACAATGTGGAGTCACAGAGGTACATTTCGGACTCCTTACCTCTTCCGGTTCCCAAATTAGGTCCATTTGATGTTCCTCCCTTGGATTGAGACCGTTTCACTCATGTTTGTCCTCATAGTCATGTGTAGAACCTATTAATCCATGTTTGGGTAAGTATGGGTCCATCTAGTTCATCTTATACACTACAAGTGAGTTTCCACAATGTGGAGTCACAGAGGTACATTTCGGACTCCTTACCTCTTCCGGTTCCCAAATTAGGTCCATTTGATGTTCCTCCCTTGGATTGAGACCGTTTCACTCATGTTTGTCCTCATAGTCATGTGTAGAACCTATTAATCCATGTTTGGGTAAGTATGGGTCCATCTAGTTCATCTTATACACTACAAGTGAGTTTCCACAATGTGGAGTCACAGAGGTACATTTCGGACTCCTTACCTCTTCCGGTTCCCAAATTAGGTCCATTTGATGTTCCTCCCTTGGATTGAGACCGTTTCACTCATGTTTGTCCTCATAGTCATGTGTAGAACCTATTAATCCATGTTTGGGTAAGTATGGGTCCATCTAGTTCATCTTATACACTACAAGTGAGTTTCCACAATGTGGAGTCACAGAGGTACATTTCGGACTCCTTACCTCTTCCGGTTCCCAAATTAGGTCCATTTGATGTTCCTCCCTTGGATTGAGACCGTTTCACTCATGTTTGTCCTCATAGTCATGTGTAGAACCTATTAATCCATGTTTGGGTAAGTATGGGTCCATCTAGTTCATCTTATACACTACAAGTGAGTTTCCACAATGTGGAGTCACAGAGGTACATTTCGGACTCCTTACCTCTTCCGGTTCCCAAATTAGGTCCATTTGATGTTCCTCCCTTGGATTGAGACCGTTTCACTCATGTTTGTCCTCATAGTCATGTGTAGAACCTATTAATCCATGTTTGGGTAAGTATGGGTCCATCTAGTTCATCTTATACACTACAAGTGAGTTTCCACAATGTGGAGTCACAGAGGTACATTTCGGACTCCTTACCTCTTCCGGTTCCCAAATTAGGTCCATTTGATGTTCCTCCCTTGGATTGAGACCGTTTCACTCATGTTTGTCCTCATAGTCATGTGTAGAACCTATTAATCCATGTTTGGGTAAGTATGGGTCCATCTAGTTCATCTTATACACTACAAGTGAGTTTCCACAATGTGGAGTCACAGAGGTACATTTCGGACTCCTTACCTCTTCCGGTTCCCAAATTAGGTCCATTTGATGTTCCTCCCTTGGATTGAGACCGTTTCACTCATGTTTGTCCTCATAGTCATGTGTAGAACCTATTAATCCATGTTTGGGTAAGTATGGGTCCATCTAGTTCATCTTATACACTACAAGTGAGTTTCCACAATGTGGAGTCACAGAGGTACATTTCGGACTCCTTACCTCTTCCGGTTCCCAAATTAGGTCCATTTGATGTTCCTCCCTTGGATTGAGACCGTTTCACTCATGTTTGTCCTCATAGTCATGTGTAGAACCTATTAATCCATGTTTGGGTAAGTATGGGTCCATCTAGTTCATCTTATACACTACAAGTGAGTTTCCACAATGTGGAGTCACAGAGGTACATTTCGGACTCCTTACCTCTTCCGGTTCCCAAATTAGGTCCATTTGATGTTCCTCCCTTGGATTGAGACCGTTTCACTCATGTTTGTCCTCATAGTCATGTGTAGAACCTATTAATCCATGTTTGGGTAAGTATGGGTCCATCTAGTTCATCTTATACACTACAAGTGAGTTTCCACAATGTGGAGTCACAGAGGTACATTTCGGACTCCTTACCTCTTCCGGTTCCCAAATTAGGTCCATTTGATGTTCCTCCCTTGGATTGAGACCGTTTCACTCATGTTTGTCCTCATAGTCATGTGTAGAACCTATTAATCCATGTTTGGGTAAGTATGGGTCCATCTAGTTCATCTTATACACTACAAGTGAGTTTCCACAATGTGGAGTCACAGAGGTACATTTCGGACTCCTTACCTCTTCCGGTTCCCAAATTAGGTCCATTTGATGTTCCTCCCTTGGATTGAGACCGTTTCACTCATGTTTGTCCTCATAGTCATGTGTAGAACCTATTAATCCATGTTTGGGTAAGTATGGGTCCATCTAGTTCATCTTATACACTACA
Source organism: Microthlaspi erraticum (assembly GCA_902728155.2). Lineage (NCBI taxonomy): Eukaryota > Viridiplantae > Streptophyta > Magnoliopsida > Brassicales > Brassicaceae > Microthlaspi > Microthlaspi erraticum. The sequence continues at coordinate 10,759 of CACVBM020000238.1, read as the reverse complement.
AGTGAGTTTCCACAATGTGGAGTCACAGAGGTACATTTCGGACTCCTTACCTCTTCCGGTTCCCAAATTAGGTCCATTTGATGTTCCTCCCTTGGATTGAGACCGTTTCACTCATGTTTGTCCTCATAGTCATGTGTAGAACCTATTAATCCATGTTTGGGTAAGTATGGGTCCATCTAGTTCATCTTATACACTACAAGTGAGTTTCCACAATGTGGAGTCACAGAGGTACATTTCGGACTCCTTACCTCTTCCGGTTCCCAAATTAGGTCCATTTGATGTTCCTCCCTTGGATTGAGACCGTTTCACTCATGTTTGTCCTCATAGTCATGTGTAGAACCTATTAATCCATGTTTGGGTAAGTATGGGTCCATCTAGTTCATCTTATACACTACAAGTGAGTTTCCACAATGTGGAGTCACAGAGGTACATTTCGGACTCCTTACCTCTTCCGGTTCCCAAATTAGGTCCATTTGATGTTCCTCCCTTGGATTGAGACCGTTTCACTCATGTTTGTCCTCATAGTCATGTGTAGAACCTATTAATCCATGTTTGGGTAAGTATGGGTCCATCTAGTTCATCTTATACACTACAAGTGAGTTTCCACAATGTGGAGTCACAGAGGTACATTTCGGACTCCTTACCTCTTCCGGTTCCCAAATTAGGTCCATTTGATGTTCCTCCCTTGGATTGAGACCGTTTCACTCATGTTTGTCCTCATAGTCATGTGTAGAACCTATTAATCCATGTTTGGGTAAGTATGGGTCCATCTAGTTCATCTTATACACTACAAGTGAGTTTCCACAATGTGGAGTCACAGAGGTACATTTCGGACTCCTTACCTCTTCCGGTTCCCAAATTAGGTCCATTTGATGTTCCTCCCTTGGATTGAGACCGTTTCACTCATGTTTGTCCTCATAGTCATGTGTAGAACCTATTAATCCATGTTTGGGTAAGTATGGGTCCATCTAGTTCATCTTATACACTACAAGTGAGTTTCCACAATGTGGAGTCACAGAGGTACATTTCGGACTCCTTACCTCTTCCGGTTCCCAAATTAGGTCCATTTGATGTTCCTCCCTTGGATTGAGACCGTTTCACTCATGTTTGTCCTCATAGTCATGTGTAGAACCTATTAATCCATGTTTGGGTAAGTATGGGTCCATCTAGTTCATCTTATACACTACAAGTGAGTTTCCACAATGTGGAGTCACAGAGGTACATTTCGGACTCCTTACCTCTTCCGGTTCCCAAATTAGGTCCATTTGATGTTCCTCCCTTGGATTGAGACCGTTTCACTCATGTTTGTCCTCATAGTCATGTGTAGAACCTATTAATCCATGTTTGGGTAAGTATGGGTCCATCTAGTTCATCTTATACACTACAAGTGAGTTTCCACAATGTGGAGTCACAGAGGTACATTTCGGACTCCTTACCTCTTCCGGTTCCCAAATTAGGTCCATTTGATGTTCCTCCCTTGGATTGAGACCGTTTCACTCATGTTTGTCCTCATAGTCATGTGTAGAACCTATTAATCCATGTTTGGGTAAGTATGGGTCCATCTAGTTCATCTTATACACTACAAGTGAGTTTCCACAATGTGGAGTCACAGAGGTACATTTCGGACTCCTTACCTCTTCCGGTTCCCAAATTAGGTCCATTTGATGTTCCTCCCTTGGATTGAGACCGTTTCACTCATGTTTGTCCTCATAGTCATGTGTAGAACCTATTAATCCATGTTTGGGTAAGTATGGGTCCATCTAGTTCATCTTATACACTACAAGTGAGTTTCCACAATGTGGAGTCACAGAGGTACATTTCGGACTCCTTACCTCTTCCGGTTCCCAAATTAGGTCCATTTGATGTTCCTCCCTTGGATTGAGACCGTTTCACTCATGTTTGTCCTCATAGTCATGTGTAGAACCTATTAATCCATGTTTGGGTAAGTATGGGTCCATCTAGTTCATCTTATACACTACAAGTGAGTTTCCACAATGTGGAGTCACAGAGGTACATTTCGGACTCCTTACCTCTTCCGGTTCCCAAATTAGGTCCATTTGATGTTCCTCCCTTGGATTGAGACCGTTTCACTCATGTTTGTCCTCATAGTCATGTGTAGAACCTATTAATCCATGTTTGGGTAAGTATGGGTCCATCTAGTTCATCTTATACACTACAAGTGAGTTTCCACAATGTGGAGTCACAGAGGTACATTTCGGACTCCTTACCTCTTCCGGTTCCCAAATTAGGTCCATTTGATGTTCCTCCCTTGGATTGAGACCGTTTCACTCATGTTTGTCCTCATAGTCATGTGTAGAACCTATTAATCCATGTTTGGGTAAGTATGGGTCCATCTAGTTCATCTTATACACTACAAGTGAGTTTCCACAATGTGGAGTCACAGAGGTACATTTCGGACTCCTTACCTCTTCCGGTTCCCAAATTAGGTCCATTTGATGTTCCTCCCTTGGATTGAGACCGTTTCACTCATGTTTGTCCTCATAGTCATGTGTAGAACCTATTAATCCATGTTTGGGTAAGTATGGGTCCATCTAGTTCATCTTATACACTACAAGTGAGTTTCCACAATGTGGAGTCACAGAGGTACATTTCGGACTCCTTACCTCTTCCGGTTCCCAAATTAGGTCCATTTGATGTTCCTCCCTTGGATTGAGACCGTTTCACTCATGTTTGTCCTCATAGTCATGTGTAGAACCTATTAATCCATGTTTGGGTAAGTATGGGTCCATCTAGTTCATCTTATACACTACAAGTGAGTTTCCACAATGTGGAGTCACAGAGGTACATTTCGGACTCCTTACCTCTTCCGGTTCCCAAATTAGGTCCATTTGATGTTCCTCCCTTGGATTGAGACCGTTTCACTCATGTTTGTCCTCATAGTCATGTGTAGAACCTATTAATCCATGTTTGGGTAAGTATGGGTCCATCTAGTTCATCTTATACACTACAAGTGAGTTTCCACAATGTGGAGTCACAGAGGTACATTTCGGACTCCTTACCTCTTCCGGTTCCCAAATTAGGTCCATTTGATGTTCCTCCCTTGGATTGAGACCGTTTCACTCATGTTTGTCCTCATAGTCATGTGTAGAACCTATTAATCCATGTTTGGGTAAGTATGGGTCCATCTAGTTCATCTTATACACTACAAGTGAGTTTCCACAATGTGGAGTCACAGAGGTACATTTCGGACTCCTTACCTCTTCCGGTTCCCAAATTAGGTCCATTTGATGTTCCTCCCTTGGATTGAGACCGTTTCACTCATGTTTGTCCTCATAGTCATGTGTAGAACCTATTAATCCATGTTTGGGTAAGTATGGGTCCATCTAGTTCATCTTATACACTACAAGTGAGTTTCCACAATGTGGAGTCACAGAGGTACATTTCGGACTCCTTACCTCTTCCGGTTCCCAAATTAGGTCCATTTGATGTTCCTCCCTTGGATTGAGACCGTTTCACTCATGTTTGTCCTCATAGTCATGTGTAGAACCTATTAATCCATGTTTGGGTAAGTATGGGTCCATCTAGTTCATCTTATACACTACAAGTGAGTTTCCACAATGTGGAGTCACAGAGGTACATTTCGGACTCCTTACCTCTTCCGGTTCCCAAATTAGGTCCATTTGATGTTCCTCCCTTGGATTGAGACCGTTTCACTCATGTTTGTCCTCATAGTCATGTGTAGAACCTATTAATCCATGTTTGGGTAAGTATGGGTCCATCTAGTTCATCTTATACACTACAAGTGAGTTTCCACAATGTGGAGTCACAGAGGTACATTTCGGACTCCTTACCTCTTCCGGTTCCCAAATTAGGTCCATTTGATGTTCCTCCCTTGGATTGAGACCGTTTCACTCATGTTTGTCCTCATAGTCATGTGTAGAACCTATTAATCCATGTTTGGGTAAGTATGGGTCCATCTAGTTCATCTTATACACTACAAGTGAGTTTCCACAATGTGGAGTCACAGAGGTACATTTCGGACTCCTTACCTCTTCCGGTTCCCAAATTAGGTCCATTTGATGTTCCTCCCTTGGATTGAGACCGTTTCACTCATGTTTGTCCTCATAGTCATGTGTAGAACCTATTAATCCATGTTTGGGTAAGTATGGGTCCATCTAGTTCATCTTATACACTACAAGTGAGTTTCCACAATGTGGAGTCACAGAGGTACATTTCGGACTCCTTACCTCTTCCGGTTCCCAAATTAGGTCCATTTGATGTTCCTCCCTTGGATTGAGACCGTTTCACTCATGTTTGTCCTCATAGTCATGTGTAGAACCTATTAATCCATGTTTGGGTAAGTATGGGTCCATCTAGTTCATCTTATACACTACAAGTGAGTTTCCACAATGTGGAGTCACAGAGGTACATTTCGGACTCCTTACCTCTTCCGGTTCCCAAATTAGGTCCATTTGATGTTCCTCCCTTGGATTGAGACCGTTTCACTCATGTTTGTCCTCATAGTCATGTGTAGAACCTATTAATCCATGTTTGGGTAAGTATGGGTCCATCTAGTTCATCTTATACACTACAAGTGAGTTTCCACAATGTGGAGTCACAGAGGTACATTTCGGACTCCTTACCTCTTCCGGTTCCCAAATTAGGTCCATTTGATGTTCCTCCCTTGGATTGAGACCGTTTCACTCATGTTTGTCCTCATAGTCATGTGTAGAACCTATTAATCCATGTTTGGGTAAGTATGGGTCCATCTAGTTCATCTTATACACTACAAGTGAGTTTCCACAATGTGGAGTCACAGAGGTACATTTCGGACTCCTTACCTCTTCCGGTTCCCAAATTAGGTCCATTTGATGTTCCTCCCTTGGATTGAGACCGTTTCACTCATGTTTGTCCTCATAGTCATGTGTAGAACCTATTAATCCATGTTTGGGTAAGTATGGGTCCATCTAGTTCATCTTATACACTACAAGTGAGTTTCCACAATGTGGAGTCACAGAGGTACATTTCGGACTCCTTACCTCTTCCGGTTCCCAAATTAGGTCCATTTGATGTTCCTCCCTTGGATTGAGACCGTTTCACTCATGTTTGTCCTCATAGTCATGTGTAGAACCTATTAATCCATGTTTGGGTAAGTATGGGTCCATCTAGTTCATCTTATACACTACAAGTGAGTTTCCACAATGTGGAGTCACAGAGGTACATTTCGGACTCCTTACCTCTTCCGGTTCCCAAATTAGGTCCATTTGATGTTCCTCCCTTGGATTGAGACCGTTTCACTCATGTTTGTCCTCATAGTCATGTGTAGAACCTATTAATCCATGTTTGGGTAAGTATGGGTCCATCTAGTTCATCTTATACACTACAAGTGAGTTTCCACAATGTGGAGTCACAGAGGTACATTTCGGACTCCTTACCTCTTCCGGTTCCCAAATTAGGTCCATTTGATGTTCCTCCCTTGGATTGAGACCGTTTCACTCATGTTTGTCCTCATAGTCATGTGTAGAACCTATTAATCCATGTTTGGGTAAGTATGGGTCCATCTAGTTCATCTTATACACTACAAGTGAGTTTCCACAATGTGGAGTCACAGAGGTACATTTCGGACTCCTTACCTCTTCCGGTTCCCAAATTAGGTCCATTTGATGTTCCTCCCTTGGATTGAGACCGTTTCACTCATGTTTGTCCTCATAGTCATGTGTAGAACCTATTAATCCATGTTTGGGTAAGTATGGGTCCATCTAGTTCATCTTATACACTACAAGTGAGTTTCCACAATGTGGAGTCACAGAGGTACATTTCGGACTCCTTACCTCTTCCGGTTCCCAAATTAGGTCCATTTGATGTTCCTCCCTTGGATTGAGACCGTTTCACTCATGTTTGTCCTCATAGTCATGTGTAGAACCTATTAATCCATGTTTGGGTAAGTATGGGTCCATCTAGTTCATCTTATACACTACAAGTGAGTTTCCACAATGTGGAGTCACAGAGGTACATTTCGGACTCCTTACCTCTTCCGGTTCCCAAATTAGGTCCATTTGATGTTCCTCCCTTGGATTGAGACCGTTTCACTCATGTTTGTCCTCATAGTCATGTGTAGAACCTATTAATCCATGTTTGGGTAAGTATGGGTCCATCTAGTTCATCTTATACACTACAAGTGAGTTTCCACAATGTGGAGTCACAGAGGTACATTTCGGACTCCTTACCTCTTCCGGTTCCCAAATTAGGTCCATTTGATGTTCCTCCCTTGGATTGAGACCGTTTCACTCATGTTTGTCCTCATAGTCATGTGTAGAACCTATTAATCCATGTTTGGGTAAGTATGGGTCCATCTAGTTCATCTTATACACTACAAGTGAGTTTCCACAATGTGGAGTCACAGAGGTACATTTCGGACTCCTTACCTCTTCCGGTTCCCAAATTAGGTCCATTTGATGTTCCTCCCTTGGATTGAGACCGTTTCACTCATGTTTGTCCTCATAGTCATGTGTAGAACCTATTAATCCATGTTTGGGTAAGTATGGGTCCATCTAGTTCATCTTATACACTACAAGTGAGTTTCCACAATGTGGAGTCACAGAGGTACATTTCGGACTCCTTACCTCTTCCGGTTCCCAAATTAGGTCCATTTGATGTTCCTCCCTTGGATTGAGACCGTTTCACTCATGTTTGTCCTCATAGTCATGTGTAGAACCTATTAATCCATGTTTGGGTAAGTATGGGTCCATCTAGTTCATCTTATACACTACAAGTGAGTTTCCACAATGTGGAGTCACAGAGGTACATTTCGGACTCCTTACCTCTTCCGGTTCCCAAATTAGGTCCATTTGATGTTCCTCCCTTGGATTGAGACCGTTTCACTCATGTTTGTCCTCATAGTCATGTGTAGAACCTATTAATCCATGTTTGGGTAAGTATGGGTCCATCTAGTTCATCTTATACACTACAAGTGAGTTTCCACAATGTGGAGTCACAGAGGTACATTTCGGACTCCTTACCTCTTCCGGTTCCCAAATTAGGTCCATTTGATGTTCCTCCCTTGGATTGAGACCGTTTCACTCATGTTTGTCCTCATAGTCATGTGTAGAACCTATTAATCCATGTTTGGGTAAGTATGGGTCCATCTAGTTCATCTTATACACTACAAGTGAGTTTCCACAATGTGGAGTCACAGAGGTACATTTCGGACTCCTTACCTCTTCCGGTTCCCAAATTAGGTCCATTTGATGTTCCTCCCTTGGATTGAGACCGTTTCACTCATGTTTGTCCTCATAGTCATGTGTAGAACCTATTAATCCATGTTTGGGTAAGTATGGGTCCATCTAGTTCATCTTATACACTACAAGTGAGTTTCCACAATGTGGAGTCACAGAGGTACATTTCGGACTCCTTACCTCTTCCGGTTCCCAAATTAGGTCCATTTGATGTTCCTCCCTTGGATTGAGACCGTTTCACTCATGTTTGTCCTCATAGTCATGTGTAGAACCTATTAATCCATGTTTGGGTAAGTATGGGTCCATCTAGTTCATCTTATACACTACAAGTGAGTTTCCACAATGTGGAGTCACAGAGGTACATTTCGGACTCCTTACCTCTTCCGGTTCCCAAATTAGGTCCATTTGATGTTCCTCCCTTGGATTGAGACCGTTTCACTCATGTTTGTCCTCATAGTCATGTGTAGAACCTATTAATCCATGTTTGGGTAAGTATGGGTCCATCTAGTTCATCTTATACACTACAAGTGAGTTTCCACAATGTGGAGTCACAGAGGTACATTTCGGACTCCTTACCTCTTCCGGTTCCCAAATTAGGTCCATTTGATGTTCCTCCCTTGGATTGAGACCGTTTCACTCATGTTTGTCCTCATAGTCATGTGTAGAACCTATTAATCCATGTTTGGGTAAGTATGGGTCCATCTAGTTCATCTTATACACTACAAGTGAGTTTCCACAATGTGGAGTCACAGAGGTACATTTCGGACTCCTTACCTCTTCCGGTTCCCAAATTAGGTCCATTTGATGTTCCTCCCTTGGATTGAGACCGTTTCACTCATGTTTGTCCTCATAGTCATGTGTAGAACCTATTAATCCATGTTTGGGTAAGTATGGGTCCATCTAGTTCATCTTATACACTACAAGTGAGTTTCCACAATGTGGAGTCACAGAGGTACATTTCGGACTCCTTACCTCTTCCGGTTCCCAAATTAGGTCCATTTGATGTTCCTCCCTTGGATTGAGACCGTTTCACTCATGTTTGTCCTCATAGTCATGTGTAGAACCTATTAATCCATGTTTGGGTAAGTATGGGTCCATCTAGTTCATCTTATACACTACAAGTGAGTTTCCACAATGTGGAGTCACAGAGGTACATTTCGGACTCCTTACCTCTTCCGGTTCCCAAATTAGGTCCATTTGATGTTCCTCCCTTGGATTGAGACCGTTTCACTCATGTTTGTCCTCATAGTCATGTGTAGAACCTATTAATCCATGTTTGGGTAAGTATGGGTCCATCTAGTTCATCTTATACACTACAAGTGAGTTTCCACAATGTGGAGTCACAGAGGTACATTTCGGACTCCTTACCTCTTCCGGTTCCCAAATTAGGTCCATTTGATGTTCCTCCCTTGGATTGAGACCGTTTCACTCATGTTTGTCCTCATAGTCATGTGTAGAACCTATTAATCCATGTTTGGGTAAGTATGGGTCCATCTAGTTCATCTTATACACTACAAGTGAGTTTCCACAATGTGGAGTCACAGAGGTACATTTCGGACTCCTTACCTCTTCCGGTTCCCAAATTAGGTCCATTTGATGTTCCTCCCTTGGATTGAGACCGTTTCACTCATGTTTGTCCTCATAGTCATGTGTAGAACCTATTAATCCATGTTTGGGTAAGTATGGGTCCATCTAGTTCATCTTATACACTACAAGTGAGTTTCCACAATGTGGAGTCACAGAGGTACATTTCGGACTCCTTACCTCTTCCGGTTCCCAAATTAGGTCCATTTGATGTTCCTCCCTTGGATTGAGACCGTTTCACTCATGTTTGTCCTCATAGTCATGTGTAGAACCTATTAATCCATGTTTGGGTAAGTATGGGTCCATCTAGTTCATCTTATACACTACAAGTGAGTTTCCACAATGTGGAGTCACAGAGGTACATTTCGGACTCCTTACCTCTTCCGGTTCCCAAATTAGGTCCATTTGATGTTCCTCCCTTGGATTGAGACCGTTTCACTCATGTTTGTCCTCATAGTCATGTGTAGAACCTATTAATCCATGTTTGGGTAAGTATGGGTCCATCTAGTTCATCTTATACACTACAAGTGAGTTTCCACAATGTGGAGTCACAGAGGTACATTTCGGACTCCTTACCTCTTCCGGTTCCCAAATTAGGTCCATTTGATGTTCCTCCCTTGGATTGAGACCGTTTCACTCATGTTTGTCCTCATAGTCATGTGTAGAACCTATTAATCCATGTTTGGGTAAGTATGGGTCCATCTAGTTCATCTTATACACTACAAGTGAGTTTCCACAATGTGGAGTCACAGAGGTACATTTCGGACTCCTTACCTCTTCCGGTTCCCAAATTAGGTCCATTTGATGTTCCTCCCTTGGATTGAGACCGTTTCACTCATGTTTGTCCTCATAGTCATGTGTAGAACCTATTAATCCATGTTTGGGTAAGTATGGGTCCATCTAGTTCATCTTATACACTACAAGTGAGTTTCCACAATGTGGAGTCACAGAGGTACATTTCGGACTCCTTACCTCTTCCGGTTCCCAAATTAGGTCCATTTGATGTTCCTCCCTTGGATTGAGACCGTTTCACTCATGTTTGTCCTCATAGTCATGTGTAGAACCTATTAATCCATGTTTGGGTAAGTATGGGTCCATCTAGTTCATCTTATACACTACAAGTGAGTTTCCACAATGTGGAGTCACAGAGGTACATTTCGGACTCCTTACCTCTTCCGGTTCCCAAATTAGGTCCATTTGATGTTCCTCCCTTGGATTGAGACCGTTTCACTCATGTTTGTCCTCATAGTCATGTGTAGAACCTATTAATCCATGTTTGGGTAAGTATGGGTCCATCTAGTTCATCTTATACACTACAAGTGAGTTTCCACAATGTGGAGTCACAGAGGTACATTTCGGACTCCTTACCTCTTCCGGTTCCCAAATTAGGTCCATTTGATGTTCCTCCCTTGGATTGAGACCGTTTCACTCATGTTTGTCCTCATAGTCATGTGTAGAACCTATTAATCCATGTTTGGGTAAGTATGGGTCCATCTAGTTCATCTTATACACTACAAGTGAGTTTCCACAATGTGGAGTCACAGAGGTACATTTCGGACTCCTTACCTCTTCCGGTTCCCAAATTAGGTCCATTTGATGTTCCTCCCTTGGATTGAGACCGTTTCACTCATGTTTGTCCTCATAGTCATGTGTAGAACCTATTAATCCATGTTTGGGTAAGTATGGGTCCATCTAGTTCATCTTATACACTACAAGTGAGTTTCCACAATGTGGAGTCACAGAGGTACATTTCGGACTCCTTACCTCTTCCGGTTCCCAAATTAGGTCCATTTGATGTTCCTCCCTTGGATTGAGACCGTTTCACTCATGTTTGTCCTCATAGTCATGTGTAGAACCTATTAATCCATGTTTGGGTAAGTATGGGTCCATCTAGTTCATCTTATACACTACAAGTGAGTTTCCACAATGTGGAGTCACAGAGGTACATTTCGGACTCTTACTTGTGTAAGAAGCTATTA
>CACVBM020000237.1:0-15120 GCA_902728155.2 Microthlaspi erraticum | reverse complement strand
ACAATGTGGAGACACATAGGTACATTTCGGACTCCTTACCTCTTCCGGTTCCCAAATTAGGTCCATTTGATGTTCCTCCCTTGGATTGAGACCGTTTCACTCATGTTTGTCCTCATAGTCATGTGTAGAACCTATTAATCCATGTTTGGATAAGTATGGGTCCATCTAGTTATCTTATACACTACAAGTGAGTTTCCACAATGTGGAGTCACAGAGGTACATTTCGGACTCTTACCTCTTCCGGTTCCCAAATTAGGTCCATTTGATGTTCCTCCCTTGAATTGAGACCGTTTCACTCATGTTTGTCCTCATAGTCATGTGTAGAACCTATTAATCCATGTTTGGATAAGTATGGGTCCATCTAGTTCATCTTATACACTACAAGTGAGTTTCCACAATCTGGAGTCACAGAGGTACATTTCGGACTCCTTACCTCTTCCGGTTCCCAAATTAGGTCCATTTGATGTTCCTCCCTTGGATTGAGACCGTTTCACTCATGTTTGTCCTCATAGTCATGTGTAGAACCTATTAATCCATGTTTGGGTAAGTATGGGTCCATCTAGTTCATCTTATACACTACAAGTGAGTTTCCACAATGTGGAGTCACAGAGGTACATTTCGGACTCTTACCTCTTCCGGTTCCCAAATTAGGTCCATTTGATGTTCCTCCCTTGGATTGAGACCGTTTCACTCATGTTTGTCCTCATAGTCATGTGTAGAACCTATTAATCCATGTTTGGATAAGTATGGGTCCATCTAGTTCATCTTATACACTACAAGTGAGTTTCCACAATGTGGAGTCACAGAGGTACATTTCGGACTCTTACCTCTTCCGGTTCCCAAATTAGGTCCATTTGATGTTCCTCCCTTGGATTGAGACCGTTTCACTCATGTTTGTCCTCATAGTCATGTGTAGAACCTATTAATCCATGTTTGGATAAGTATGGGTCCATCTAGTTCATCTTATACACTACAAGTGAGTTTCCACAATGTGGAGTCACAGAGGTACATTTCGGACTCCTTACCTCTTCCGGTTCCCAAATTAGGTCCATTTGATGTTCCTCCCTTGGATTGAGACCGTTTCACTCATGTTTGTCCTCATAGTCATGTGTAGAACCTATTAATCCATGTTTGGATAAGTATGGGTCCATCTAGTTCATCTTATACACTACAAGTGAGTTTCCACAATGTGGAGTCACAGAGGTACATTTCGGACTCCTTACCTCTTCCGGTTCCCAAATTAGGTCCATTTGATGTTCCTCCCTTGGATTGAGACCGTTTCACTCATGTTTGTCCTCATAGTCATGTGTAGAACCTATTAATCCATGTTTGGATAAGTATGGGTCCATCTAGTTCATCTTATACACTACAAGTGAGTTTCCACAATGTGGAGTCACAGAGGTACATTTCGGACTCTTACCTCTTCCGGTTCCAAATTAGGTCCATTTGATGTTCCTCCCTTGGATTGAGACCGTTTCACTCATGTTTGTCCTCATAGTCATGTGTAGAACCTATTAATCCATGTTTGGATAAGTATGGGTCCATCTAGTTCATCTTATACACTACAAGTGAGTTTCCACAATGTGGAGTCACAGAGGTACATTTCGGACTCCTTACCTCTTCCGGTTCCCAAATTAGGTCCATTTGATGTTCCTCCCTTGGATTGAGACCGTTTCACTCATGTTTGTCCTCATAGTCATGTGTAGAACCTATTAATCCATGTTTGGATAAGTATGGGTCCATCTAGTTCATCTTATACACTACAAGTGAGTTTCCACAATGTGGAGTCACAGAGGTACATTTCGGACTCCTTACCTCTTCCGGTTCCCAAATTAGGTCCATTTGATGTTCCTCCCTTGGATTGAGACCGTTTCACTCATGTTTGTCCTCATAGTCATGTGTAGAACCTATTAATCCATGTTTGGATAAGTATGGGTCCATCTAGTTCATCTTATACACTACAAGTGAGTTTCCACAATGTGGAGTCACAGAGGTACATTTCGGACTCCTTACCTCTTCCGGTTCCCAAATTAGGTCCATTTGATGTTCCTCCCTTGGATTGAGACCGTTTCACTCATGTTTGTCCTCATAGTCATGTGTAGAACCTATTAATCCATGTTTGGATAAGTATGGGTCCATCTAGTTCATCTTATACACTACAAGTGAGTTTCCACAATGTGGAGTCACAGAGGTACATTTCGGACTCCTTACCTCTTCCGGTTCCCAAATTAGGTCCATTTGATGTTCCTCCCTTGGATTGAGACCGTTTCACTCATGTTTGTCCTCATAGTCATGTGTAGAACCTATTAATCCATGTTTGGATAAGTATGGGTCCATCTAGTTCATCTTATACACTACAAGTGAGTTTCCACAATGTGGAGTCACAGAGGTACATTTCGGACTCCTTACCTCTTCCGGTTCCCAAATTAGGTCCATTTGATGTTCCTCCCTTGGATTGAGACCGTTTCACTCATGTTTGTCCTCATAGTCATGTGTAGAACCTATTAATCCATGTTTGGATAAGTATGGGTCCATCTAGTTCATCTTATACACTACAAGTGAGTTTCCACAATGTGGAGTCACAGAGGTACATTTCGGACTCTTACCTCTTCCGGTTCCCAAATTAGGTCCATTTGATGTTCCTCCCTTGGATTGAGACCGTTTCACTCATGTTTGTCCTCATAGTCATGTGTAGAACCTATTAATCCATGTTTGGATAAGTATGGGTCCATCTAGTTCATCTTATACACTACAAGTGAGTTTCCACAATGTGGAGTCACAGAGGTACATTTCGGACTCTTACCTCTTCCGGTTCCCAAATTAGGTCCATTTGATGTTCCTCCCTTGGATTGAGACCGTTTCACTCATGTTTGTCCTCATAGTCATGTGTAGAACCTATTAATCCATGTTTGGATAAGTATGGGTCCATCTAGTTCATCTTATACACTACAAGTGAGTTTCCACAATGTGGAGTCACAGAGGTACATTTCGGACTCCTTACCTCTTCCGGTTCCCAAATTAGGTCCATTTGATGTTCCTCCCTTGGATTGAGACCGTTTCACTCATGTTTGTCCTCATAGTCATGTGTAGAACCTATTAATCCATGTTTGGATAAGTATGGGTCCATCTAGTTCATCTTATACACTACAAGTGAGTTTCCACAATGTGGAGTCACAGAGGTACATTTCGGACTCCTTACCTCTTCCGGTTCCCAAATTAGGTCCATTTGATGTTCCTCCCTTGGATTGAGACCGTTTCACTCATGTTTGTCCTCATAGTCATGTGTAGAACCTATTAATCCATGTTTGGGTAAGTATGGGTCCATCTAGTTCATCTTATACACTACAAGTGAGTTTCCACAATGTGGAGTCACAGAGGTACATTTCGGACTCCTTACCTCTTCCGGTTCCCAAATTAGGTCCATTTGATGTTCCTCCCTTGGATTGAGACCGTTTCACTCATGTTTGTCCTCATAGTCATGTGTAGAACCTATTAATCCATGTTTGGATAAGTATGGGTCCATCTAGTTCATCTTATACACTACAAGTGAGTTTCCACAATGTGGAGTCACAGAGGTACATTTCGGACTCCTTACCTCTTCCGGTTCCCAAATTAGGTCCATTTGATGTTCCTCCCTTGGATTGAGACCGTTTCACTCATGTTTGTCCTCATAGTCATGTGTAGAACCTATTAATCCATGTTTGGATAAGTATGGGTCCATCTAGTTCATCTTATACACTACAAGTGAGTTTCCACAATGTGGAGTCACAGAGGTACATTTCGGACTCCTTACCTCTTCCGGTTCCCAAATTAGGTCCATTTGATGTTCCTCCCTTGGATTGAGACCGTTTCACTCATGTTTGTCCTCATAGTCATGTGTAGAACCTATTAATCCATGTTTGGATAAGTATGGGTCCATCTAGTTCATCTTATACACTACAAGTGAGTTTCCACAATGTGGAGTCACAGAGGTACATTTCGGACTCCTTACCTCTTCCGGTTCCCAAATTAGGTCCATTTGATGTTCCTCCCTTGGATTGAGACCGTTTCACTCATGTTTGTCCTCATAGTCATGTGTAGAACCTATTAATCCATGTTTGGATAAGTATGGGTCCATCTAGTTCATCTTATACACTACAAGTGAGTTTCCACAATGTGGAGTCACAGAGGTACATTTCGGACTCCTTACCTCTTCCGGTTCCCAAATTAGGTCCATTTGATGTTCCTCCCTTGGATTGAGACCGTTTCACTCATGTTTGTCCTCATAGTCATGTGTAGAACCTATTAATCCATGTTTGGATAAGTATGGGTCCATCTAGTTCATCTTATACACTACAAGTGAGTTTCCACAATGTGGAGTCACAGAGGTACATTTCGGACTCCTTACCTCTTCCGGTTCCCAAATTAGGTCCATTTGATGTTCCTCCCTTGGATTGAGACCGTTTCACTCATGTTTGTCCTCATAGTCATGTGTAGAACCTATTAATCCATGTTTGGATAAGTATGGGTCCATCTAGTTCATCTTATACACTACAAGTGAGTTTCCACAATGTGGAGTCACAGAGGTACATTTCGGACTCCTTACCTCTTCCGGTTCCCAAATTAGGTCCATTTGATGTTCCTCCCTTGGATTGAGACCGTTTCACTCATGTTTGTCCTCATAGTCATGTGTAGAACCTATTAATCCATTGGATAAGTATGGGTCCATCCACAATGTGGAGTTTCCACAATGTGGAGTCACAGAGGTACATTTCGGACTCCTTACCTCTTCCGGTTCCCAAATTAGGTCCATTTGATGTTCCTCCCTTGGATTGAGACCGTTTCACTCATGTTTGTCCTCATAGTCATGTGTAGAACCTATTAATCCATGTTTGGGTAAGTATGGGTCCATCTAGTTCATCTTATACACTACAAGTGAGTTTCCACAATGTGGAGTCACAGAGGTACATTTCGGACTCCTTACCTCTTCCGGTTCCCAAATTAGGTCCATTTGATGTTCCTCCCTTGGATTGAGACCGTTTCACTCATGTTTGTCCTCATAGTCATGTGTAGAACCTATTAATCCATGTTTGGATAAGTATGGGTCCATCTAGTTCATCTTATACACTACAAGTGAGTTTCCACAATGTGGAGTCACAGAGGTACATTTCGGACTCCTTACCTCTTCCGGTTCCCAAATTAGGTCCATTTGATGTTCCTCCCTTGGATTGAGACCGTTTCACTCATGTTTGTCCTCATAGTCATGTGTAGAACCTATTAATCCATGTTTGGATAAGTATGGGTCCATCTAGTTCATCTTATACACTACAAGTGAGTTTCCACAATGTGGAGTCACAGAGGTACATTTCGGACTCCTTACCTCTTCCGGTTCCCAAATTAGGTCCATTTGATGTTCCTCCCTTGGATTGAGACCGTTTCACTCATGTTTGTCCTCATAGTCATGTGTAGAACCTATTAATCCATGTTTGGATAAGTATGGGTCCATCTAGTTCATCTTATACACTACAAGTGAGTTTCCACAATGTGGAGTCACAGAGGTACATTTCGGACTCCTTACCTCTTCCGGTTCCCAAATTAGGTCCATTTGATGTTCCTCCCTTGGATTGAGACCGTTTCACTCATGTTTGTCCTCATAGTCATGTGTAGAACCTATTAATCCATGTTTGGATAAGTATGGGTCCATCTAGTTCATCTTATACACTACAAGTGAGTTTCCACAATGTGGAGTCACAGAGGTACATTTCGGACTCCTTACCTCTTCCGGTTCCCAAATTAGGTCCATTTGATGTTCCTCCCTTGGATTGAGACCGTTTCACTCATGTTTGTCCTCATAGTCATGTGTAGAACCTATTAATCCATGTTTGGATAAGTATGGGTCCATCTAGTTCATCTTATACACTACAAGTGAGTTTCCACAATGTGGAGTCACAGAGGTACATTTCGGACTCCTTACCTCTTCCGGTTCCCAAATTAGGTCCATTTGATGTTCCTCCCTTGGATTGAGACCGTTTCACTCATGTTTGTCCTCATAGTCATGTGTAGAACCTATTAATCCATGTTTGGATAAGTATGGGTCCATCTAGTTCATCTTATACACTACAAGTGAGTTTCCACAATGTGGAGTCACAGAGGTACATTTCGGACTCCTTACCTCTTCCGGTTCCCAAATTAGGTCCATTTGATGTTCCTCCCTTGGATTGAGACCGTTTCACTCATGTTTGTCCTCATAGTCATGTGTAGAACCTATTAATCCATGTTTGGATAAGTATGGGTCCATCTAGTTCATCTTATACACTACAAGTGAGTTTCCACAATGTGGAGTCACAGAGGTACATTTCGGACTCCTTACCTCTTCCGGTTCCCAAATTAGGTCCATTTGATGTTCCTCCCTTGGATTGAGACCGTTTCACTCATGTTTGTCCTCATAGTCATGTGTAGAACCTATTAATCCATGTTTGGATAAGTATGGGTCCATCTAGTTCATCTTATACACTACAAGTGAGTTTCCACAATGTGGAGTCACAGAGGTACATTTCGGACTCCTTACCTCTTCCGGTTCCCAAATTAGGTCCATTTGATGTTCCTCCCTTGGATTGAGACCGTTTCACTCATGTTTGTCCTCATAGTCATGTGTAGAACCTATTAATCCATGTTTGGATAAGTATGGGTCCATCTAGTTCATCTTATACACTACAAGTGAGTTTCCACAATGTGGAGTCACAGAGGTACATTTCGGACTCCTTACCTCTTCCGGTTCCCAAATTAGGTCCATTTGATGTTCCTCCCTTGGATTGAGACCGTTTCACTCATGTTTGTCCTCATAGTCATGTGTAGAACCTATTAATCCATGTTTGGATAAGTATGGGTCCATCTAGTTCATCTTATACACTACAAGTGAGTTTCCACAATGTGGAGTCACAGAGGTACATTTCGGACTCCTTACCTCTTCCGGTTCCCAAATTAGGTCCATTTGATGTTCCTCCCTTGGATTGAGACCGTTTCACTCATGTTTGTCCTCATAGTCATGTGTAGAACCTATTAATCCATGTTTGGATAAGTATGGGTCCATCTAGTTCATCTTATACACTACAAGTGAGTTTCCACAATGTGGAGTCACAGAGGTACATTTCGGACTCCTTACCTCTTCCGGTTCCCAAATTAGGTCCATTTGATGTTCCTCCCTTGGATTGAGACCGTTTCACTCATGTTTGTCCTCATAGTCATGTGTAGAACCTATTAATCCATGTTTGGTAAGTATGGGTCCATCTAGTTCATCTTATACACTACAAGTGAGTTTCCACAATGTGGAGTCACAGAGGTACATTTCGGACTCCTTACCTCTTCCGGTTCCCAAATTAGGTCCATTTGATGTTCCTCCCTTGGATTGAGACCGTTTCACTCATGTTTGTCCTCATAGTCATGTGTAGAACCTATTAATCCATGTTTGGTAAGTATGGGTCCATCTAGTTCATCTTATACACTACAAGTGAGTTTCCACAATGTGGAGTCACAGAGGTACATTTCGGACTCCTTACCTCTTCCGGTTCCCAAATTAGGTCCATTTGATGTTCCTCCCTTGGATTGAGACCGTTTCACTCATGTTTGTCCTCATAGTCATGTGTAGAACCTATTAATCCATGTTTGGATAAGTATGGGTCCATCTAGTTCATCTTATACACTACAAGTGAGTTTCCACAATGTGGAGTCACAGAGGTACATTTCGGACTCCTTACCTCTTCCGGTTCCCAAATTAGGTCCATTTGATGTTCCTCCCTTGGATTGAGACCGTTTCACTCATGTTTGTCCTCATAGTCATGTGTAGAACCTATTAATCCATGTTTGGATAAGTATGGGTCCATCTAGTTCATCTTATACACTACAAGTGAGTTTCCACAATGTGGAGTCACAGAGGTACATTTCGGACTCCTTACCTCTTCCGGTTCCCAAATTAGGTCCATTTGATGTTCCTCCCTTGGATTGAGACCGTTTCACTCATGTTTGTCCTCATAGTCATGTGTAGAACCTATTAATCCATGTTTGGATAAGTATGGGTCCATCTAGTTCATCTTATACACTACAAGTGAGTTTCCACAATGTGGAGTCACAGAGGTACATTTCGGACTCCTTACCTCTTCCGGTTCCCAAATTAGGTCCATTTGATGTTCCTCCCTTGGATTGAGACCGTTTCACTCATGTTTGTCCTCATAGTCATGTGTAGAACCTATTAATCCATGTTTGGATAAGTATGGGTCCATCTAGTTCATCTTATACACTACAAGTGAGTTTCCACAATGTGGAGTCACAGAGGTACATTTCGGACTCCTTACCTCTTCCGGTTCCCAAATTAGGTCCATTTGATGTTCCTCCCTTGGATTGAGACCGTTTCACTCATGTTTGTCCTCATAGTCATGTGTAGAACCTATTAATCCATGTTTGGATAAGTATGGGTCCATCTAGTTCATCTTATACACTACAAGTGAGTTTCCACAATGTGGAGTCACAGAGGTACATTTCGGACTCCTTACCTCTTCCGGTTCCCAAATTAGGTCCATTTGATGTTCCTCCCTTGGATTGAGACCGTTTCACTCATGTTTGTCCTCATAGTCATGTGTAGAACCTATTAATCCATGTTTGGTAAGTATGGGTCCATCTAGTTCATCTTATACACTACAAGTGAGTTTCCACAATGTGGAGTCACAGAGGTACATTTCGGACTCCTTACCTCTTCCGGTTCCCAAATTAGGTCCATTTGATGTTCCTCCCTTGGATTGAGACCGTTTCACTCATGTTTGTCCTCATAGTCATGTGTAGAACCTATTAATCCATGTTTGGATAAGTATGGGTCCATCTAGTTCATCTTATACACTACAAGTGAGTTTCCACAATGTGGAGTCACAGAGGTACATTTCGGACTCCTTACCTCTTCCGGTTCCCAAATTAGGTCCATTTGATGTTCCTCCCTTGGATTGAGACCGTTTCACTCATGTTTGTCCTCATAGTCATGTGTAGAACCTATTAATCCATGTTTGGATAAGTATGGGTCCATCTAGTTCATCTTATACACTACAAGTGAGTTTCCACAATGTGGAGTCACAGAGGTACATTTCGGACTCCTTACCTCTTCCGGTTCCCAAATTAGGTCCATTTGATGTTCCTCCCTTGGATTGAGACCGTTTCACTCATGTTTGTCCTCATAGTCATGTGTAGAACCTATTAATCCATGTTTGGATAAGTATGGGTCCATCTAGTTCATCTTATACACTACAAGTGAGTTTCCACAATGTGGAGTCACAGAGGTACATTTCGGACTCCTTACCTCTTCCGGTTCCCAAATTAGGTCCATTTGATGTTCCTCCCTTGGATTGAGACCGTTTCACTCATGTTTGTCCTCATAGTCATGTGTAGAACCTATTAATCCATGTTTGGATAAGTATGGGTCCATCTAGTTCATCTTATACACTACAAGTGAGTTTCCACAATGTGGAGTCACAGAGGTACATTTCGGACTCCTTACCTCTTCCGGTTCCCAAATTAGGTCCATTTGATGTTCCTCCCTTGGATTGAGACCGTTTCACTCATGTTTGTCCTCATAGTCATGTGTAGAACCTATTAATCCATGTTTGGATAAGTATGGGTCCATCTAGTTCATCTTATACACTACAAGTGAGTTTCCACAATGTGGAGTCACAGAGGTACATTTCGGACTCCTTACCTCTTCCGGTTCCCAAATTAGGTCCATTTGATGTTCCTCCCTTGGATTGAGACCGTTTCACTCATGTTTGTCCTCATAGTCATGTGTAGAACCTATTAATCCATGTTTGGGTAAGTATGGGTCCATCTAGTTCATCTTATACACTACAAGTGAGTTTCCACAATGTGGAGTCACAGAGGTACATTTCGGACTCCTTACCTCTTCCGGTTCCCAAATTAGGTCCATTTGATGTTCCTCCCTTGGATTGAGACCGTTTCACTCATGTTTGTCCTCATAGTCATGTGTAGAACCTATTAATCCATGTTTGGATAAGTATGGGTCCATCTAGTTCATCTTATACACTACAAGTGAGTTTCCACAATGTGGAGTCACAGAGGTACATTTCGGACTCCTTACCTCTTCCGGTTCCCAAATTAGGTCCATTTGATGTTCCTCCCTTGGATTGAGACCGTTTCACTCATGTTTGTCCTCATAGTCATGTGTAGAACCTATTAATCCATGTTTGGATAAGTATGGGTCCATCTAGTTCATCTTATACACTACAAGTGAGTTTCCACAATGTGGAGTCACAGAGGTACATTTCGGACTCCTTACCTCTTCCGGTTCCCAAATTAGGTCCATTTGATGTTCCTCCCTTGGATTGAGACCGTTTCACTCATGTTTGTCCTCATAGTCATGTGTAGAACCTATTAATCCATGTTTGGATAAGTATGGGTCCATCTAGTTCATCTTATACACTACAAGTGAGTTTCCACAATGTGGAGTCACAGAGGTACATTTCGGACTCCTTACCTCTTCCGGTTCCCAAATTAGGTCCATTTGATGTTCCTCCCTTGGATTGAGACCGTTTCACTCATGTTTGTCCTCATAGTCATGTGTAGAACCTATTAATCCATGTTTGGATAAGTATGGGTCCATCTAGTTCATCTTATACACTACAAGTGAGTTTCCACAATGTGGAGTCACAGAGGTACATTTCGGACTCCTTACCTCTTCCGGTTCCCAAATTAGGTCCATTTGATGTTCCTCCCTTGGATTGAGACCGTTTCACTCATGTTTGTCCTCATAGTCATGTGTAGAACCTATTAATCCATGTTTGGATAAGTATGGGTCCATCTAGTTCATCTTATACACTACAAGTGAGTTTCCACAATGTGGAGTCACAGAGGTACATTTCGGACTCCTTACCTCTTCCGGTTCCCAAATTAGGTCCATTTGATGTTCCTCCCTTGGATTGAGACCGTTTCACTCATGTTTGTCCTCATAGTCATGTGTAGAACCTATTAATCCATGTTTGGGTAAGTATGGGTCCATCTAGTTCATCTTATACACTACAAGTGAGTTTCCACAATGTGGAGTCACAGAGGTACATTTCGGACTCCTTACCTCTTCCGGTTCCCAAATTAGGTCCATTTGATGTTCCTCCCTTGGATTGAGACCGTTTCACTCATGTTTGTCCTCATAGTCATGTGTAGAACCTATTAATCCATGTTTGGATAAGTATGGGTCCATCTAGTTCATCTTATACACTACAAGTGAGTTTCCACAATGTGGAGTCACAGAGGTACATTTCGGACTCCTTACCTCTTCCGGTTCCCAAATTAGGTCCATTTGATGTTCCTCCCTTGGATTGAGACCGTTTCACTCATGTTTGTCCTCATAGTCATGTGTAGAACCTATTAATCCATGTTTGGATAAGTATGGGTCCATCTAGTTCATCTTATACACTACAAGTGAGTTTCCACAATGTGGAGTCACAGAGGTACATTTCGGACTCCTTACCTCTTCCGGTTCCCAAATTAGGTCCATTTGATGTTCCTCCCTTGGATTGAGACCGTTTCACTCATGTTTGTCCTCATAGTCATGTGTAGAACCTATTAATCCATGTTTGGATAAGTATGGGTCCATCTAGTTCATCTTATACACTACAAGTGAGTTTCCACAATGTGGAGTCACAGAGGTACATTTCGGACTCCTTACCTCTTCCGGTTCCCAAATTAGGTCCATTTGATGTTCCTCCCTTGGATTGAGACCGTTTCACTCATGTTTGTCCTCATAGTCATGTGTAGAACCTATTAATCCATGTTTGGATAAGTATGGGTCCATCTAGTTCATCTTATACACTACAAGTGAGTTTCCACAATGTGGAGTCACAGAGGTACATTTCGGACTCCTTACCTCTTCCGGTTCCCAAATTAGGTCCATTTGATGTTCCTCCCTTGGATTGAGACCGTTTCACTCATGTTTGTCCTCATAGTCATGTGTAGAACCTATTAATCCATGTTTGGGTAAGTATGGGTCCATCTAGTTCATCTTATACACTACAAGTGAGTTTCCACAATGTGGAGTCACAGAGGTACATTTCGGACTCCTTACCTCTTCCGGTTCCCAAATTAGGTCCATTTGATGTTCCTCCCTTGGATTGAGACCGTTTCACTCATGTTTGTCCTCATAGTCATGTGTAGAACCTATTAATCCATGTTTGGGTAAGTATGGGTCCATCTAGTTCATCTTATACACTACAAGTGAGTTTCCACAATGTGGAGTCACAGAGGTACATTTCGGACTCCTTACCTCTTCCGGTTCCCAAATTAGGTCCATTTGATGTTCCTCCCTTGGATTGAGACCGTTTCACTCATGTTTGTCCTCATAGTCATGTGTAGAACCTATTAATCCATGTTTGGGTAAGTATGGGTCCATCTAGTTCATCTTATACACTACAAGTGAGTTTCCACAATGTGGAGTCACAGAGGTACATTTCGGACTCCTTACCTCTTCCGGTTCCCAAATTAGGTCCATTTGATGTTCCTCCCTTGGATTGAGACCGTTTCACTCATGTTTGTCCTCATAGTCATGTGTAGAACCTATTAATCCATGTTTGGGTAAGTATGGGTCCATCTAGTTCATCTTATACACTACAAGTGAGTTTCCACAATGTGGAGTCACAGAGGTACATTTCGGACTCCTTACCTCTTCCGGTTCCCAAATTAGGTCCATTTGATGTTCCTCCCTTGGATTGAGACCGTTTCACTCATGTTTGTCCTCATAGTCATGTGTAGAACCTATTAATCCATGTTTGGGTAAGTATGGGTCCATCTAGTTCATCTTATACACTACAAGTGAGTTTCCACAATGTGGAGTCACAGAGGTACATTTCGGACTCCTTACCTCTTCCGGTTCCCAAATTAGGTCCATTTGATGTTCCTCCCTTGGATTGAGACCGTTTCACTCATGTTTGTCCTCATAGTCATGTGTAGAACCTATTAATCCATGTTTGGGTAAGTATGGGTCCATCTAGTTCATCTTATACACTACAAGTGAGTTTCCACAATGTGGAGTCACAGAGGTACATTTCGGACTCCTTACCTCTTCCGGTTCCCAAATTAGGTCCATTTGATGTTCCTCCCTTGGATTGAGACCGTTTCACTCATGTTTGTCCTCATAGTCATGTGTAGAACCTATTAATCCATGTTTGGGTAAGTATGGGTCCATCTAGTTCATCTTATACACTACAAGTGAGTTTCCACAATGTGGAGTCACAGAGGTACATTTCGGACTCCTTACCTCTTCCGGTTCCCAAATTAGGTCCATTTGATGTTCCTCCCTTGGATTGAGACCGTTTCACTCATGTTTGTCCTCATAGTCATGTGTAGAACCTATTAATCCATGTTTGGGTAAGTATGGGTCCATCTAGTTCATCTTATACACTACAAGTGAGTTTCCACAATGTGGAGTCACAGAGGTACATTTCGGACTCCTTACCTCTTCCGGTTCCCAAATTAGGTCCATTTGATGTTCCTCCCTTGGATTGAGACCGTTTCACTCATGTTTGTCCTCATAGTCATGTGTAGAACCTATTAATCCATGTTTGGGTAAGTATGGGTCCATCTAGTTCATCTTATACACTACAAGTGAGTTTCCACAATGTGGAGTCACAGAGGTACATTTCGGACTCCTTACCTCTTCCGGTTCCCAAATTAGGTCCATTTGATGTTCCTCCCTTGGATTGAGACCGTTTCACTCATGTTTGTCCTCATAGTCATGTGTAGAACCTATTAATCCATGTTTGGGTAAGTATGGGTCCATCTAGTTCATCTTATACACTACAAGTGAGTTTCCACAATGTGGAGTCACAGAGGTACATTTCGGACTCCTTACCTCTTCCGGTTCCCAAATTAGGTCCATTTGATGTTCCTCCCTTGGATTGAGACCGTTTCACTCATGTTTGTCCTCATAGTCATGTGTAGAACCTATTAATCCATGTTTGGGTAAGTATGGGTCCATCTAGTTCATCTTATACACTACAAGTGAGTTTCCACAATGTGGAGTCACAGAGGTACATTTCGGACTCCTTACCTCTTCCGGTTCCCAAATTAGGTCCATTTGATGTTCCTCCCTTGGATTGAGACCGTTTCACTCATGTTTGTCCTCATAGTCATGTGTAGAACCTATTAATCCATGTTTGGGTAAGTATGGGTCCATCTAGTTCATCTTATACACTACAAGTGAGTTTCCACAATGTGGAGTCACAGAGGTACATTTCGGACTCCTTACCTCTTCCGGTTCCCAAATTAGGTCCATTTGATGTTCCTCCCTTGGATTGAGACCGTTTCACTCATGTTTGTCCTCATAGTCATGTGTAGAACCTATTAATCCATGTTTGGGTAAGTATGGGTCCATCTAGTTCATCTTATACACTACAAGTGAGTTTCCACAATGTGGAGTCACAGAGGTACATTTCGGACTCCTTACCTCTTCCGGTTCCCAAATTAGGTCCATTTGATGTTCCTCCCTTGGATTGAGACCGTTTCACTCATGTTTGTCCTCATAGTCATGTGTAGAACCTATTAATCCATGTTTGGGTAAGTATGGGTCCATCTAGTTCATCTTATACACTACAAGTGAGTTTCCACAATGTGGAGTCACAGAGGTACATTTCGGACTCCTTACCTCTTCCGGTTCCCAAATTAGGTCCATTTGATGTTCCTCCCTTGGATTGAGACCGTTTCACTCATGTTTGTCCTCATAGTCATGTGTAGAACCTATTAATCCATGTTTGGGTAAGTATGGGTCCATCTAGTTCATCTTATACACTACAAGTGAGTTTCCACAATGTGGAGTCACAGAGGTACATTTCGGACTCCTTACCTCTTCCGGTTCCCAAATTAGGTCCATTTGATGTTCCTCCCTTGGATTGAGACCGTTTCACTCATGTTTGTCCTCATAGTCATGTGTAGAACCTATTAATCCATGTTTGGGTAAGTATGGGTCCATCTAGTTCATCTTATACACTACAAGTGAGTTTCCACAATGTGGAGTCACAGAGGTACATTTCGGACTCCTTACCTCTTCCGGTTCCCAAATTAGGTCCATTTGATGTTCCTCCCTTGGATTGAGACAGTTTCACT